>PYXC01002417.1:2832500-3360000 GCA_015244755.2 Tenualosa ilisha
GTAGGCGTAGGTAAATGACTGCTAGTAAAGTATATACTGCATATGTCTGGGGTGCCTTGACAGTCTGCACACACACTACAATTTGGGATCCCTTGGAAACGTCCTTGTCTTCCAAGGAAACACACGTGGAATTAATGAACTGAACATGTAAATGAACTGGACATGCAGCCATTGTCTGTTAGAAATAAGTATTTCTTATTTCTTTAAACTTTGCTGTCATCAAAACAAGTACATTTACAAAATTTTGTATGTAAAAAAAAAAAGGACTAAACAGCCTAAAAAAGGTCTGTGTGCGTTGTGTGAGTGTGTATGCACGGATCTGTTTGTGTATTTGTGTATGTAGGGGAAGGTGATGTTTTGTATCATTGTGTTAGCACAACTGTGTGTGTGTGTGTGCGTGTGCGTGTGTGTGCGTGTAGGTGGTGGTAACATAGCGGTTAAGGAACCTGGCTAGCGTGCAAGTAGCCTGAAAAAAAAATTGTTGGTTCGAATCCCAGTTACCACTGTTGTGCCCTTGAGCAAGGCGCTTAACCCTAAGATGCTCTAGGGGAGACTGGCCCTGAACAGCTGATAGTTGACAAAATGTAAGTCGCTTTGGATAAAAGCATCTGATAAATGCATAAATGTAAATATATTATGTGTGTGTGTGTGTGTGTGTGTGGTGTGTGTGTGTGTGTGTGTGTGTGTGTGTTTTCCTCACCGCTCATGTATGTTTTATGTGTCCCGGGGGCGCAGCCATGGTGGCGTCGGCGGTGGTGGTCGAGGACAAGGAGCGCACGTGTGATTCGCTGCTCATGTGCATTGTCACCGTCCTCAGCCACGGGCTGCGTAGCGGCGGAGGTGTGGGAGACGTCCTCCGCAGGCCCTCCAAAGAGGTACGTCTGTAAACACACACCTGTACTGAGAATTAATCCAAACCTAACTCCACAAACTCAACTAATGCTAACATTAAAAGCTAGAACTGCTAGCCACATTATAACCGACCCCCTCTTCCACTTTCAGCTCTGGGGCCCTCCAAATAGGGACCCTAAAGGGCAGAGAAACAGTCCACACAGGCCACACACAGACAGAACACCGTAGACCTCTCATGTCAAAAAAAAAATGGCGCTAGCTGTGTCTTTTTACATCAGTCTTATAGCTACAGTCTACCCCTCCAGCAAGAGAGGGTTTCACTACATGTGACAAAGCTGGAATTGTGTCAGCCAGAGTATTTGCCGTAATTCGTGCTGCTGGTGCACTCATCGTTTCCAGTCTGTGCTGCTCCCCTTGTCAATGTAAGCTAGCTGCTGCCGGCTGAGTCACTCAGCTAGTGCTTACAGTGGAGATTTGCTGTCTGTCTGACGTGGGTTATGGTAGGCGCTTGTGTGTAACATTCAGGCGATTAGAGGGGGGTCTCGCACAGAGGTGATCATATTCCCTATGGTTCTGTTTGGGCAGGAGCCACTGTTCACGGCGCGGGTCATCTACGACCTGCTCTTCTTCTTCATGGTCATCATCATCGTCCTGAACCTGATCTTCGGTGTGATCATCGACACCTTCGCCGACCTCAGGAGTGAGAAACAGAAGAAAGAGGAGGTGCTCAAGACCACCTGTTTCATATGTGGTGAGATGTTTGCACATAAGGTCGCCACACATGCACACACGCACGCACACACACACACACACACACACACTCTTCCTTCACACAACCTGTTCAGATGTAAGTGATAAGTCTGCATCCACACACACACACACACACACACAGAGATGAATAAATATACACACACTTTACACCCACTATCTGATTCACATCTGCCGTGTGAAGACTACGGTGGGAAGCCAGTACACACATACACAAAAAGAGCCTGCACACCATGCAGAAACACATATATTTCCACACATTCAAGCAAACAGCACTGTCTTCACACCACTTGTACATGCACATACGAATATACACATTTTCCACACCATCTGATCAAACATTTTAAGAAGCACAACGCAACACACATTTGTCCACATATTTCAGCCAATTGGTCAATTTGTGAGGAACCAACTGGCGTTTACAGGCCACGTTGGATTGAACGGGCTTGGCTCCATTAGGGGGGTAGGGTTTGATGGAGAACTTTGATTTACTTTGGAAAGGTCATTTAGATGTCAAAGTCTTCAATATTATAGCTAAGATTCATTTATGGTCCTGGCTCACTGTTTGTTTGTCTGGATCAGATATGGTCTCTAGAGCTGGGCTATGTGTTTTTTTTGTGTGTGTGTGCGTGTGTGTGTGTGTGTGTGTGTGCGTGTGTGTGTGTGCGTGTGTGTGTGTGTGTTTGTCTGGTGCATAGCTTGTGCGCTGATGGAAAAGGTTCTCTTCTTGCTCGACGATGCAAACATCTCAACACCCCCCTCTTCTCTTCCCAGAAGACTTAGTCATGGCTGCTGCGGAGGAGTTCTTCCTGTTGCTTCTCTGAGCTTGACCGTGCACATTTGTGCAGCCAGCCACATCTCCTCACCCAAGTGCATAGTTACCACCCCACCACCTCCAACCCACCACCCTAAACAATGTGGTTTCATTTCTTCTCTGTCTCTCTCTTTCTTTGTCTGTCTTTCTCTCCCATCTTATTGCCCTTCTCATTCTTTTGTTCTCTCTTTCTCTCTGTATGTGTATCAATGAATCTATCCATGTTTTCATCTACCTCTGTAGCATGTATTAAGTAGCTTCACCATATGCTGAATCAGACTGATACAGCTGATGTCTGACAGTTATTAATATATAGTCTTTGTGAAAAAATAAGACAGTGTTTTCTTATATTGTTTTTTTATGCATGTTGCTCTTTAACTGAGGCAATACACAGTTTTTCAGTCCTGGAAACAGATACAGACACTTAGAGATGTGACTTTGTCCTTGTGGCCTTGTGGTGCTAGAAAGTTAGGCAGGAAAACAGCACCCCTCCCAATAAAAGGAAAAAAAAGTCTGTGAGAATCACAAGACATTGTAACTTTTGGATGACTCGTGACAAACACCACATATGTATTTGTTTGTTTACAAAGGTTCAACAGGGCTCAAATATGTTGCTGTTTTTGTGTGTCATGAATGGCTGACTCTTGCGACTGAAAGGGAAAAGATAAAAAGGATGATGATACTTGTTAGCTGGAGATGTTGCTGGAGATAGCTGCAAGTCAGACATTGTCTGTGTTCATTTCTAACCCTTTTCACTTTCACTCTACCTTCCTGGCTGTTTCGTTTATTTTTTTATTCGAGTCCTACAGAAGCCAGCTGTCATCTGTCCTCTTTTTATATCTGTTGAAAGTGGATGGTACACACAGTACCTCATTTAACCCATTAATGACCATAGTTGTACTATTTCCTTTACACCACTTAAACTACAATCTCAGCTGAGCACAAAGTGGATGGAATTTTTAAAATCCATCAATCGAAATTATGTGGCTACAGCAAAGGTTTTTCTGATGGTGCAGGTTTTAGTTATTGGTCACATGGGGTTACTGGTTTTCTATTTTCCATGAAGAGGTTAGGAATGTCAGCTCTTCAACATCTTTAACACACATATGGGCTAAGCTGTTAGAGATGTGTTAGTAACACTATACTCATAATTGCTTGTGTTTCTTGATGTGACATTGCCTATAAGCAGATATTAGAACCATTTCCTGTGGGATTTTCCAAATGTATATCTCCTGTGTGGCCCCTCATCCCATACTCACACATAAAAAGTACACAGCAACACCGTTAGTCACATATACACAAACACACTACTTCCAGCCATTGTATTTACATTATATACCTCTGTATTTTGAGACCTGTCAAAATGGTAAATTTCTAAATTTCAGCAAATGTTGCTGTCGAAATCTTGTATCACTGTGTGTGAAAGAGGTAATGATATATAAGGGTTTCACAAATTTTGATCTGGGGTGAGAAATTCTATATTGTTATATATAAATTATATTATTTTTCTCATATTGAGATGTGCACTGATTGAGCTACATTTCTCATCAAGTGTCTCTAAAACCAAACTGGATTTTTTTTTTTTTTTTTGTAATTAATTACTACACTAGTCTATGAGGGCAGGTGCATTACATTTTTTTTTACCATGTGATCAACACAACTTTCTACTATTTCTACTACTGTTCTTAAGGAAACCATGCCACTTGCATGTAAATCTGATATTTATCATGACTAATTATTGTTGCAATTATTTTTATGCTTGTTTACGTTTTCTTCAAAAAACACAAATTTATGTACCAATTATGGCATGATAAATATGAGCAATCTCCATTTTCCTACTCAAAGAGGTTTCATACCAGATTTCATGTTCCTACCCCTTACAGAGACAAAGCTGTTTGGCTATTTCCTTAAAGGACAACTTCGGTCAATTTCAACATGCAGCTCTATTGCTCAAGCTACCCCTGACTTACCAGTACTGAAGACTTTCTGACAGCTGACCCGTGGGGGCAGGACTTTACACTATGTTTTTAGTGTCTTAACATGCTCCAGATCTTACCCCAAAAGTTATTCAACATCAGCAGCCACTTTACAACACAGCACTGTAGCATGTATGACTCAAAATGAGTAAAAATGTGGTTAAAACTGTGTGTTTATGCAAGCAGCCACATACCGGCTTGTTTACAGCCCTGTCTTCCAATAGTCCAAACAAGTCAATCCGTCGAGCTTGCGCTTACTTTGTCACCAGCAGGGACGAAAACTTGAATCTTGCTGACAGAAACCGCTTTCCAGCATTTTCGTTTTTTTGTTGTTGTTGTTGATCATTAATGGGTTAATGTCCTTGAATGCTTGTTTGTGTGTGTGTGTGTGTGTGTGTGTGTGTGTGTGTGTGTGTTGTGTGTGTGTTTGTCTGTTGTGTGTATGTAAGTACGCGTGACCATGTCTGAGCGTATGTGTGAATAAATCTTTGTAACCGCGTTTAACCCCCCTACAGGCCTGGAGCGTGACAAGTTTGACAACAAGACGGTGACGTTCGAGGAGCACATCAAGGTGGAGCACAACATGTGGCACTACCTCTTCTTCATCGTGCTAGTGAAGGTGAAGGACCACACAGAGTACACAGGGCCCGAGAGCTACGTGGCCGAGATGATCAGGGTGAGAGAGACCTCCGTTCTGCTTCTTCAAAGCCATACTGTTCAACAATTCACCACTATTTAAGTGTCTTTTGAATCAATTTGTTTTACTATCATCTTCAAATCAATTTGAATGGCATATGAAGGGCTGATAAACACCAGTTATTCCCACCAGTCATCCAGAATATGCACTGTGCAGTTCTAGGTGCAGGGTAGGAAAACACCACAAAAATAAAAGAAAACCCTGACAGCATAGCATTGCTGACTTTATTGTCAGTAGACACCAGGCAGTTTACACCAAATCTCCATGAAGGAGAATCTTGTGCAATTCAACCCACAGCCCTGCTCTTTGAGTTAGCTGAGAATTTGATACAACATAGATCAAACAAGAAAGCAGTAACTAACATTAACTGAATGGGGCATAGGAAAATGAAACTGAAAGTGAGTCTCTGTGTACAGAGGTGCATTCAGAATTGGCAAGTGGAAGTAAACATTCAAGACTTAAGAACCATTGAATGTTTAAATGAGAGTTTTTGCTTAAACTTTCTTCTTGCCTAAATTGTTCGAACTGCAACCCTATGACCTCTATATTTACTGTCTTTGCAGACTGTTTGCATTTATTTTTTTATTCATTTTTCAAAAACGTTCAAAGCAAGCCCAAGGCCAACAAACAAAACTGTTTATAATTGTTTGTCTTGGTTTCTAATTTAAACACACTTTAGAGATTCAGCACATTTTCCGCATGCTGTGGCGTGTTTTGGTTCCGGGATACATAACCCGTGACCTTGCTGTTGAGCATCTTGCTCAACCAGTTCAGTTTGGTGTTGTCAGTCCTTATTGCTATCAGTTCAGCATCAGGAATAGGATTTCCAGAAACACATGCCCCGTTTCCACATTCTCGTCTTTTTTTTCTTTGCGCAAACAGGGTCAATTGAGCATTTCCTGCCAGCTTGATCCATATCTGTGTGGAGAGCCAAGTATGTGTTGTTTGTCGTTGCTTGGTTGTGTAACGCGGTGCCTATCTGGAGCAACAATAGCGGGAGGGAGCCAAGAGCTGTCATGTTCCCATGTTACAGGCCGGCCTGACAGAGCTGCTGAATAAGTTCAAGCTTTGTACTTGCTGAACTCGCTCAGCCGGCCAACCTCAGTGATGGGGTCGTGGGGTTTGGGTGGTAGTTTACTTCGTACTACCCAAGCGTGGGGTAAAGGGGTGGGGTGGGGGAGGGGGGGGGGGTCTTTCTCTGCACAAAAGAAGACGGCCGCGGCTGCCTGTTTTCCAGCCTAATGCTCTGCCTTAAATCTCCCATCTGACCCAAAGCCCCGGCAGCAAGTGATGTAATCCGTGGCCTTTGTGCCCTCTATTCGCTCCGAACCCGATGACATCGATGAAGCCCACAAGCGAAAGCAAGCGTTGCAGATTCGGCACAGCAGCCCAGGACACGCTATGGAATGTGCTCCTCTGTGAATGCAGTCACTCGCACATGCAGAACCACACACAGACACTTGACATGATTGACATGTGATAACAGTTCATACTTTTTAGAGTTAGTTTTAGACTTTTTAGATTTTGGATTGCCATATAGACTACAGAGTGTCATATTAGACAATGATCCACATGTTGTCAGAAAGGGTTCTTGTGTGCCCTGGGCACCACTACATCTCTCCTGCATTGCATTGCCCACACTGTTTTCTCTCACCTAACCCCAGTACCCAGCCCGCCCCCAAAGCCCCACACACACACACACACACACACACACAAACAGATAAGCACAGCGGCTGAGGGTTGCACTTCTCAGAACAGCACATTCGATTAGCAAATAAAGTCAGTGAGAGAAAGGAATCAGGGCAGGGTCAAAGTAGTCAGTTGTGGAGCTCTAAGAATGCATGCAGGCATTTGATTTGATTCATTAGGCCCTTTCTTAGAACCCATGCCCACGTCCACCCCAATCCCACACACACATAGTAAATTCCTCTGCATCTCCTTTGTAATCTTTAAATTACAGAAAAGCTTTAGGCATTTTTTTGAGTAATGTAATGGATGGCAAGTGACTGGGGCAGGAAAGCCCCTGGCTGGTCTTCATATGAGAGGCCTTTTTGTTTCTTTAAGCATAGCAGCCCGTCTGATCTCAAGGGTCTCCAAAATGCTCCGAAATACTCCCACACACCCCCACCCCACCCTAGGACCCCCACCCGGTCCCCTTTTGTCTTTGAGAGGCTCTCAGCAGTCTTGTGAGCAGTCACCTGATGGAAGATTAGACTTCACCACCACAGACATCCCAAGGCAACACCCACCCCCACCTCCACCCCCGCCAGCCAGCCACCATCCAGATGAGGCCTGTGTGTCTGGAGGGCACTGGAACATAGGGGAGGTATCCAACAAACCACCCCCCCCACACACACCCCACACACACACCGCTGCATGGGTCATCTGAGGTCGTGACCCGCCTCCATCCCCTTTGGGTTGTCCTAAGTGTTCAAGACACAAGAGTCAGACGCTTGAGAGGACATTAGTTATTTGCACAAGATTCGTTGCTTTTATCATTTGCTTCCTAGGAAGAACAGCAGTCTCTCCCGGCCCCCCTTTCTCTCTTCCTCTCTCTTTCTCTCTCTCTCTCTCAAAACAAAGTTTGCTCCAGTGTTTTTGTTTTTGTTGTGATTTCTATCCTCTCCTCCTCCTCCTCCTACTCTCATGTGTATGTCAGATGCAAGGCCTGTGTTTTGTTGACTTGAGCCCTTGGTGGCACAGCAGCGATCAGGGAACAGGAGGGGGGGTGGGGGGAGCACAGGGTTGTAGGAGGGACACACTTTGCCAAGCCAGGCGGCAATAACAGTGACTGACGTCAATGGCGGCAGGCCGGGGTTGATCGGACACAAGAGTGGGTGTCTTAATTTTGCCACTTGTTGAGTCAAACGCCACAGGGCTCTACTCTCCCGGCTGTGCTGCTCTGCCTGCAGAGACTCCAGCTACATAACCCTCTCTAGCTCCAGCTAGGGACAATCCACTTCAGTGCAGGGCCAGGACCATCATCTCTGTGTTATAAGCAAACAAACTAAATGACAGTAATGCACTTAAACATTTAAATGCATTTAAACAAATATGGGTGTGTTGTGGCCCACAATTTGTGGCTCTCCCACTCGTCATATCAATCTCTAATGTATGCCAAAATAAAAAATTTAAAAAACAAAAAATTTCAAGTTTATATTATGTAGACACACACACACACATATATACATACACACACACACACACACACACATACACATATATATACATACACACACACACACACATATATACATACACACACACACACACACACACATACACATATATATTTTAGATATATTATATATACATATATATTCTTCATTGGTCTAGTTTTAATTGTGGTCCAGCATGTTGAGCATGTTTTTCCTACTGTCTATCTGTCGGTCAGCATGAACACAAAGCGTGCCTTTGATGATCAGGTGGGCTGCGCTGACGTGATCTCTTTTTCTCACTCTCTTTTTCGCTCTGTCTTTTTTAGTCTTTTACATTTGTAGCTCAAAACCACAGCACATCCTGCATCTGCGTGTGTTGGTGCCACTGCGGTAGCAGAGCTGAAAGCCACTCTTCCGTCATTTCCATTGAAGCCGGCAGACTTGATGTGGCTAGCTGGTCCCCAGACTTACCGGCAGTGTTGTAAACATTTTCGCAGAGGGGGCTTGCAGGGAGGCGGGTGGTTGGGGGCTAGTATTGATAAGAGGGGTCTCATCGAAAGTGTGTGAGATGCTGGAAAGGCAGAGATGGAGGCTCCACACAAACTCTGACACGTCCTACGCCTGACACGGCCCTTCCATTTGCCTCACACCTGGCTTACCAACCTGTGACCTGGTGGTGTGGAGGATGTCGTTTGTTATCATTTTTCCCCTTTCTTATTTTTTTTTTTTTAAAACCTCTGCATGCATAAGTCTCAGGCTGCGTAACTGACCTTTTTAAGATTTGAGAAGAGCTTATTGCATGTAGTGGCTTCAAAACTTTCTCATAGCTTCAGCCACTGAAATTTTTCCTAGCTTTAAGCCCGTGTACAACCTTAGACAAATTGATATCTGTTTTTTTAAGAGCCTTTAAAGACTGGTTTGCTTGCCCGTGCTATGTTGATCACAAGAAGAGGTTAGGTCACCGCAGATGACCTGAGCTGCCTCCGAGCTTCCCTTTTCCACTGAATGTGAGAAAGAAGTACCATGTTTCAACATCCGATATGATGCAAAGTCAGAGTTATCGAATGTTTCATTTGAACCCGTGGTTTCTGTTTTATACCTTATACACTCTCAGTGTGGGTGATCGAGCCTCTTTTGTTTTGGACGGCTATGTGGTAAAAAGGAATGCCCTGAATAACCTGTAGATTTATCCTGTTGAAAGTGGTTGTATCAGTGTTCCAGAGCCAGTTGAATGACGATTCATATTTATTTTGTGTGACTGTTAATGTTGGACAGTTAACTGATCATATTTGGATGAACATGAGTAAGCTGAACACAAGTGAGGCACCTCATCCGCTACCATGAACTAGAGGGGGTGGTAAATACAAACCCACAGAGAGAGACAGGGGAGAGAGAGAGAGAGAGAGAGAGAGAGGGAGAGAGCGCATGATGCTCGTGTCTGTGATATTGCGTGTGCCTGTATGTGTGAGAGAGTGTGTGCGTGCAGGAAGTGGAGCATGCTCTTAGTGCTGCTCTCCTCTTTCTCAGAATGAGTGTGAGCAAATGCATCACAGGCTGTGTGATTCCCCTGCCCAGAGGTCTGGCTTTTGGTCCAGGCTGTGGCTCTGCCTGGGCCATGAGTTCACCCCTATGCCTATGAGGATGAACACACACACACACATGCACACACACATACACAGAAAAAAAGTGAGAAACCAGTGGGACTTTCTCAGTGCTCACAGCTGTGCTCTAAGAAACTCAGAGCTCACAGGATATTGCTGACATCACAGTATATGTCACTGAATGAGTGGTGTGTATGTGTGTGTGTACACGTTTTTACCTGTGTACTTACCTATGTATAACACTTCTGTCCTGCGCTCCCGTGCTCAGGCACACACACGTGTTTTCATGTGTGTACTCTTTCCTGATAAAAGACAGTCATTCATTTTAGTTTGACTGACATATTCAGTTTTTTTTCCCTGCTCTCTGTAAGTGTTGTGTTTAACAAAGCTGGAGACTAGCCCAGTTCCTTTTGGCCTGAACTTGTTGCGAGGCAGGCTGAGACACTGCACAATATGACTGGTATGTGGCAGGTCAACGATGAGAGAGGAAGCCTGACTGGAAGAATGCTGCCGGGTGCCCCTTGGCTGCTCTCCTGCTAAAACAGGCAGGCAGGCATCTCCCACAGTCACTGTCCCTCTTTCATTACTGCAAAAGAGACCAAGCAGTTTGACTCTCCACAAACATTGGCTGTCCAAAGACGTTGCCCACTTTTGTTTATCTCATCACTGTTCTCTTTCACTTGTCTCTTGTGCCTCAAAGCATAAGATGTTTCACAAGGTCACAAGTTTAAGGCGTCAGGCGTGTTGCACTGCTAAACATTAGCCTCATGTGAGCAAACAGAGTCTCAGGCCGCCAAAGTGCTCGCTAAGGCTTTCACCTCTCTTCCTGAAAGAGCGGTACTTCTAGGTTGCCCCATACAACAGCTGGGGAAACCATCTCTGTCCTTAAAAACTTTTTAAAAAGTTGCCTCCTACTTAGAGTTTGCATGACAAAAAAGGCTCTTAGCTAAGGAGCATGTGGCCATGGTGCTCTAGTAGAATTCCCCCAGAAAATCGCTTTTTTTGCTATTTTGTCATTTTTCGAGTCAGTGCGCTTTTGGCAGCGACAGTCTGTTTGCTCCGTAGACTTAAAATGCTGATTCTCTGGAATTATGCGAAAGTGTTTTTAGAGAGGGTTTTGTTGCCAAAATTTCTCCATCTTCATCAATTACAGTTCATCAGAACATACATCTGGAATTTTCCCACCTCTTGTTTTATTTCTACTCACAGTTAAATCATTTAAAAAATCATGTGACTGCTGTTGAACTTCCTTTGTAAATAATTTTATTACATTCGGGAGTTTCTCTGCGATATCAGTGCCTGCACAGTTGTGGGTGAACAAAGAGGGAATTATTGGTGGCAGGAGCACAGAAGTCAGTGTGTCTATTGCTCAGTGGTCCAGTGACATGCCTGTGCCTGGTGACTGACCAAGGTCAAACAAAAGTGAATGAACTCACTTTGTGGTATTTCACAAAGTGGACAGGCATAAAAGGTTAACTACATAGAATCGAGTCTTCCAGTCTGATAGTGAGCTGAGTCTTTTAATCTGATACCTAGACTTTGGTTATTGGCCGATTCCAAATGTTGATATCAGTATTTTATTAGTGTTATGTAGCCACAGAACCTAGAGCTGTGTAACTGCTGTAGATAGGTTGCAGCATACCCAAACTGCTAACGCTTTGTTAGTTTCATCACCGACACCCGATCCAACTACTTGAGTCAGTATCAGGCCGACATCTGATGTCCGTAAGCGATCGGCGCATTCCAACTTCACAACGTTCTTCAGTAATGATGTTTTGTTTGGTGTTTCTCAATGATGTCATGTCCACAGGAGCACAACCTGGACTGGTTCCCGCGGATGCGCGCCATGTCTCTGGTGAGCAGTGATGGCGAGGGTGAGCAGAATGAGATCCGCAACCTGCAGGAGAAGCTGGAGTCTACCATGAAATTGGTCTGCAACCTGTCGGGCCAGTTGACCGAGCTCAAGGAGCAGGTGAGCCACAGGAATTGAAGCAGGGACACCATCGGTCGACGTTGCAGCCACTGATCTGCCTCCAGGGGAAAAGAGAAATAATTTGTATGGTAGCAAACCTGATATAAAGCTGACTGCATTCGTTTGTATGAGCATTTTTTGCTTGCAAAAGTCAAAGTTGAGACAAGCTTAATCACTTTCCTCACATCTTTACACTCATCTCCAGATTGTTCAGGGGAATTTATTTTGCTTGTTTGTTTGTGTTTTTTTTCCTGGTAAAACCAGTGGTCCCTTTGTTGGTTTGTTTGTTTTTTTTTTTCTTCTTTTTTTGTTTCACGGTGGGCCATTTAGAGCAAAGGGCACTGAGTCATATTTATCAGCTCACTGAGTCTCGGCTCCCGCCTGCGCAGTGTGAACTGTGGCTCTCCACTGCGTCAGAGCGCAGCAGTGTGTCGTTTCACTTTGAATCAACCTGCCAGCGCAGTCTAGACTGGATTCTCTGAAGCAGGCAGGTCGGCTGTTTACATGAACGCGAAATCGGTTCTGAAATACCATGACCCGCATTTGGCGCTTACCTCCTTCCCACACCACCACACCTGCCCACCCACCAAAAAAAAACAAAAAAAAACACTGAAACATTGAATAAAAGAAATGTAAAGGGCTTGAGTTCTCATGCTCTAAGCCATCTGTGGAGTTCAGGTGTGGGGTGTGCAAAAAACTCAACTGGTATATAAAATGGCACCAAGAATTTTGATTTGGCAGAAATATTTCCATGTTTTTATCTCTATAGTAGGGCTTTACAGAAGTGATGGGAGTAATCGGAGGAAATGTGGCGTTGGTGGATGTGGAAATGGCTCCTAGTGTAGCGGGTGTGGCAGGCGTAGTAAGAGGAGCATGTGAGGGCTGGCGGCCGCGGCAGCAGAAGCAGAAGTGTCTATGAGGAAGCGGCGTCTGAGCAGATATCCGTCTCAGACATGGGGAACTGGTCATTGTTTGGCCAAGGGCGGGGTAAAGAGGGGACACTAACGGACTCCTTTCACTCACTGTCCCACCAACCTCGTAGTTTTTAGTCCGTCTGTTTCAGAAATGACAGTTTATGGGTAGTCACCCATAAACAAATAGTGCATGAAAAGTGACACAATAATATAAAACTAGTGATGATGAAAGTAATGACACATACCTCATAGAACCCTACTTTAACAGTTTAAAATGTGTAGTCTGAATCACAACCTTTAAGTGCATTTATTTTGATAGAAACAAAAATGATCAGAAGCCATGATTCAAAAGGGCTGTGCTTAAGTTTATCAATTAATCATGACTGTGTTTTGGCATAACATCCAGTAAACTAATCAGAGCACCTTCTCCCATTCCTTTTAAAGGTGCTTGAACCATAACACTGTGGTGTTGATAATGACTGATAATGAGAATGATAATAACTGAGTGCATCTCTGCAGAAAGAAAGAATCTATTTGCGCAGCCAACAGTAGCAGTCCACAACTGGAAAACAGAGAATGATTGGAGGTCTTACATTATAGTGGTGGTTAAAAGTAAATGGAGTTTGTTTTTTTTCTTCTTCTTCTTCAAAATCATTATCTAAGCCATTTATTTCAACGTGTACTAGAATATAGCTATAGTGTCGTTAGAATAATATATATAAACCAGTGGCTCTCATTTGTTTTCTGTAACATTAATTAATTCCTACATTAATATCATTTCAAAGACTGTTAAAGACTGTCCCATCTATGTGTGAACAATTCAGAGATAGTAGAAACCAAAAATTCAAGCCTGATCAAGTCTAATATACGTGAGATTTATTTTGATCATCAAATTTTGCTTGATGATCAAAATCATTTGATTTGAACTCCAATAGAAGAATCTTTGACTGAATTGTGGATTAAATTAGAAGTTTGTTATTGATGAACAAACTTCTTCATTTTCCTTTTCCAGTAGAGAATTTCTTTACTAAATATACCTCTATCTTTTTCTGAGAAAAACTAAGTAATGTCACCATAAATGCATCCCCTAAACAAATGCCATTCCTCTGACACATCAGTCTGCCCTTGCATTGCATTCTGTGGTCTCACATGAAGAGACACTTTTCTGTTACTGACTTCATTTCTTGCTAGGTCTTCATCTCTCCTGTTTTGATTCTCTGCACATGCTTTACATGTACATGTTGTATTCACTCTCTTTCCATGGCTCCTGTCAAGAAGACTGACCCCGGGTGTAGCGCAAGCAGGATGCACTTTGACAGTTTTGCGTCATTACATTAGCTTGCTGTGTAAAAGTGTACCTTGTGTCCTCTGCAAGACACAAAAAAGTAAAAAATCTGACAACTCTCGCTCTTGCTCAGCATGAATGTCACACACAGAGAGAGAGAGAGAGAGAGACACACACACACACAGACACACACACTCCTGAAAATGAAATTTCTGTTTTTGAGGTTTCAGTTGTGGGGGTTGTTTGTGTGTGCTGTGGTTTGGGCTCTGGAGAAAGGGACTTTCTGGACGCTGTAAAATTCGCATGAATCCTAAATGCAACTTCTGCTCACGTCATATCGTAGTCTTACAGGTCCAGATTTGTTTTCGCTTTTTTTGTTGTTTTTTTTGTTTTTTTGAAATGGAAACACAGTGGGAGCATAAGTGTACATCTGAAAACAGGTTAAGCTGTGACACTGGAAACTAGTGTGTTCGTTTTGTGTGTAAGTGATGAGCAGTGAAGCCGTATGTGAGTGTGAGTATGCGTACCAATTTGCATGGACACGTGTGTGTCAGCGAGAGAGAAAATGTCATAACCTAACAAATTGCATCTACCCCCACCCCCCCTACCCCCTTCTCTCTCAGATGACAGAGCAGAGGAAGCAGAAGCAGAGGATTGGGCTCCTGGGTCACCCCCCGCACATGAACGTCAACCCCCAGCAGCCGGCATGAGACTGAGCCGGGCTGGGCTGGGCCGCCCCCTGCACCCAGACTTGGGCAGTTGGGTGGGGTGGTGGTGGTGGTGGTGGGGGCTCTTGGTCCTTCATCTCAGCTGCATAACACACCAGTGTAGCCTGTCACTCATAGCATTAACAGCCACGTTCAAGTCAGTGGTTTGTCTCTCCCCACTTCACACACACACACACACACACACACACACACACACACACACACACACATACCTACAAGAGGCCACAAGGAAATTACAGCAGTCACATCCACACACTATATCCATAAGCAGAGCTCAGACATTATCTACCAAGATCCATACAGGATTGGTGCCAAACGCTTTTTTTGTTGTTATTGTTTTGTTTTGTTTTGTTTTGGTTTGTTTAGTTTTTTTCTTCTTTGTAGAGATATCTACATGATATCTAGTAAAATGTCATGCCATGGCCTTTCCAGAGTGAACTTGAGAAACACAGCCGGCCTGTAACTGCACGGTGAAAGAGGGAGCTAGTGCAATGTTCTAGATGCTGCTTGGGAACATGTTTAACGGGCATCTCTCTTTTTGTATATATATATATTAAAAAAAAACAGAATAGCAAGCAGTATTCTATGTCTATTATTTTTGTATTTTGTGCAATATCAACACTATAATATGCAACTGTTTTGATCTGTATGTGGCATCTACTAGGTCATCAAGAGGAAGTGCATTTTTATCATTCTTCTATAACTCCCATCGAATGTGTCAAGAAAACAGATTGTGTTTGTTGGTAAACATCCTAGGATGATCTCTTATCAGACCAGATACTTTTGGATGTATGACATAGAATGTTTGATTCTGTTGTAGTTTTATTTATTTTATTTATTTGAGAATCTAAATTTAAAGAGGCACTCGATAGATTGATAAATTTCAGTCACCAAATAGGGTCTCTTTTTATCTTTCAAATCAGACTATATGTGACCTTTCATTCTTGTATGTAGTTGGAAACTCAGTGGTTTTAGGTTATCTGCTTCTAGGGTAGTGCAGGATTAAAACTTAACTCAGTGATATTTGTGCTAGCTTTACACATCCTAATACATTCAAATTTACAGCTTCTCACTCTCAGTATCATGTTGCTCATCATGATGGAAAATCATGTAGATCCCCTTTCCCCCTTTTAGTCTTTTTGTTTTCTTTCTTTTTCAGCTGCATCTCTGTTCTTCACTCAACTCAGCTCCCACTAAATTTGTGCCTCTTAACTTGCTGCTTCTGATGTCCTTTTTTTATTTTGTGTATTGTTTCATTGTCTTCATGCCTACTTTTTGTTTTACAAAGCTGATTTATTATTATTATTATTATTATTTGTGTATTTTTTTTTAAAACATGTATATATGTCTGCAAAGCCTTTTGCTATTGTATAGATACACATTTTCATAGGGGCACCATAGAATTTAACAGCAGTGTTACTAAGGTACATAAAGAACAGTAATTTAAGAAATATAACAATCACACTTGTAAATTTAAATGTAGAACTGTTTAATAAAATGTTTCAAAGTGTCCAATAAGTACTTTTTATTCACACGACACTGAAGGAAGCGTCATTGGCCTAATAATAGAATTTACACACTCCAAGCAGTGGAATACATATAGAGTACACATGCAGTCTGGGTAAAAAATAAACAAGCTGATTGAAATTTGTCCTCATTTTAGATGAAGCATTAAATCAATATTTTTAACATAACAACAATGTCTTGGTTTTCTGTTGAAGTCTATTTTATTCATCATGGCACTTAATGTTTTAACTGAACGTTTGCTCTACTGCACACATAGAGTTTCATCAGAAAAGACATGCTGACTTATTACATCTGTACACCAGTCTGTCTGAGTGTTGCTGTTGCAGAATCTCTCTCTCTCTCTCACACACACACACACACACACACACAAAGTGACTTGCTCACGCAGCTTCAAACAGGAAGTGAATGAATAAAACCATGAAAGACTGCAAAAAGGTAAATGTTTGGTGAAAACTTGTCACTTCATGGAAGTGCACTCTACATGACCTCTCAAAATGTACTCTCAATATGTGCTCCTTTTTTTACCTTCTGCAGAAACGTTCCTTTGAGTACCTATGAGATTACGAATTACTATGATGTAGAGCTTGTGCCACTAAATACTTAATTAAAATGGGTGCAGTGCCTGTCTTGATATTAGCATGGGGTTCAATTTCAACCGACTGGCTGAGAGAGAGAGGAGAAACAGCTGCATAAAATGCTCAACTTCGCTGTCTGTTTCTCTTTTTGAAATCCCCTTGTGTGGCCTGAATATGGACTGAAACCTGTTGTTGGATTAGTAACAGTGAAACAAATAAAATGCACTTGAACCAATGTAGGGGGAAAGGAAAGTCTGACTTGGTCAGTCTCAAATGTTGGAAAAAGAGGAAATCACTGGCTGAAATAACAGGTCGTTTATCTTGACATTGACATATGTGAATGCCCTATGGTACTGAGGACAGACTATTCAGCATTCATGTATTGTGGTGTTGATTCAAAGCCACTTAATTGAACAAATAAATTAATTGTAAAACTTTTCTTCATCCAGATAAAACAGCACCAACATTACATAGCAGTTTAGGTGACAAGACACGGCCATCTGACATTATAGTGTTATATGAGGAATATGCCGCTATTACAGTTTTTCAATGTGTGTAACCTTTACCAAGAAAGGTCAACACGTGTCACTTACTGTGGTAGTGTTGAGTGAGACTGGTCATGTCAACAATAAAGAGAAGATAAACAGTACTATGTAATAATATTAATAGCAGTCATAATAACATTTTTTACAGCTTTACATCAATGATTGTTTAGCAGCCTACACAAAGTCTTATAATAGCCTAATTATAATTCAGAAAAATGCAAGCGCATAGGCCAGGGCTATGACAGGAATGACAGGAGAACTTTGTAATTATAATTCACTGTTCATAGGCCTATAAATAGCCTATTATATAAGCTGATAACCAGTAACCTCTATGTAAACTTTTTGTTCTATTCTGTGTGTCTGAAGACAATATCCTCTTGCTATACTAGGCTACACTGCAATGCATCTTTACAACTGGTTTGATTCCAATCAATTAGTAAAACTGAAAGTGATCACGGGGGTTTCCATAGACAAAGCTGCACCTAGGCTATCGAACAGGAAAATTTTGCCGTTGCTGTCAGTGGAAATAAAAAATGCCCCACATCAGCCTGGCCTGCCCTTCAGGCCTCATCCATCTCTTCGATGTATTCGTACAAAATCGAGGTCTATATTTTGTTGTATTTGCAGATGTCGGTATCCCACTGTTTTTGAGACACTTCATTTGTTTTATAATCAGCCATAACACGTAACAGTTGAACTTCGTGGCAGACTTAACATAGTAAAAACAGACCCTATTTGGATGAGCCCGCAAATTTTTGCTGTCCTTGATAAATAGTGGATCGCTCGGCTTTCCCTGACCGACCGGCTGGGAGCGCTCAGCTCTATAATAAATAGCTGACGTCAGTGGCAGGGATCCGGTCCCTCTGCCGCCGAGCTCGCCATGAGGAGTTCAACGTGACTAACAGCCGCCAGCCTGCAACAACACACCGTGCCACCATGCCAGGCCCGTAAGCAGGTGCACGTGTGGAGGCAAATGAACAAAGTGTGAGATAACACAGTGTTCACTATTTTCATCCCACCCGTGCATCCTAGAGTAAACAACAATAGATTTTTTTGCGTGTTTTCCTCACTCTGCATCATTTCCCTGGTATATGTCATTAAGTCTGCCGCCTCTGATTATTAAAAAAATATATATTTAACGTATTGCATTAAGCTATCTAGGCCATCTAAGACTTTTGCAATTTTTCGCGAGTTTATTACAAATTAAATGGTTATAGCTGTATTTTATTTATTTCGATTATTTTAGGTAACATCTGAAAATGAATATTTTATTATGAGAAAGCTTTCAAATCAACCGATTCGTAAATACGGCGAAAATCGAGCTAGGGAAAAAGCCTATTCATCCTGTCACTTTTGAAACGACGCACCACTCTATCTAATGCATTTATTTACCTGTAGCTCTGCCCTGTCGTCCTCCCTGGCCAAAACAAATGGCGCCTGTGAAACGCAGTCCCAGTCATTAGCAGGCTACCAAGTCATTGACAGTGATTCACACTTCTGCATGTCTTAAACTTTATACCAAAAGCAGGCTATTCTTCAAACGTGGAACAAATAAAAAATGTATCCGAATATAATCATACTGGAGTAGTCTAGTCCAACATGTTTACAAATTATCAGCCTGATATAATGTAAGGCTATAGCCTACTTCGGAATATACAGACTAGATAGTCACACCCTACCTATTTCATTTTCCAGGCTACAAATTCTGATTTTGGCTTGTCCAATGTGTCAGTGCCCTATTTTCAATCCCTGTGATAAACTTGCACGTTTAGCGTTCTGCTGTTGGTTTTATTGTAATGGTAATTAGTTGATAATCACAAAGCTACATGGGACAACAACGTTGTATTTTGAGACGTTTAATGTCACTGCACTAGATGGAGAGCATGGTCTTACACGGGACACCGACGCTGTTTAAGCTTGTTTTATGTGCTCGTACACGGCAGAGAGCATGGTGGTACACGAGACACCGACGCTAGCATGACGAGGGAGGACGTTGTAACGCAGATCCTCCTTAACTCCAGAAAATGGGTTGTGCTCTGAAGGGCTTGAAAGCGCCGTCCAACACGTGAGGCTCATGTGACGGAGGTAGGTCAGTTTCTAAGCGAGCGAGAGAGACGTGTCTGTAGTCACAGGGTTTATTTAACACGTAGTCCATCCAGTCCACCCACACACACACATTTAACCACGACTGGAGCTACTAAACAGTTCTCGACAACGCTTGGATCGCGAGTTGACAACAGCGTCGTCCTACCTTCACAGTTGCAGGATATCTGGAACGTGGAAAAACGTTAAAGCTATTTTACTACTGGATTTGTTCAAACAAGCAAGCAAACTATAATTTCAAGGACATTCGACTTATGCTTGCTTTTAGAAAAACAATCAGAGGAGTCATTTGTATTTGTTTTTACCAGAAGTGAATTTGGGAGATTTTGTTTTCCGGTCTTATTACCTTACTTTGGTCTGACAAGAGGTAAAATGGAAAGGATTACAAGTGCGCAACCTCCTCCATGTATGGCTAAACACCCGTCGCTGGAGATAGCTGACATGCCTGGGTGAGTACAAATTGGCGTATGTTTCGATAAGACAAATTCTAGTGTATTCTGTGGATGGAAAGTGCTTACCAATTTTAATTTGTTTTCCCATGTAGAATGAATTTTCCAGTCTATGTATATAAGCCACGGCGTGGAATGAAACGAGGAGAAGACAGTAAGGTATGATTTGCCGACTACTTGCCTGCCTGCTTAAAAAATGTTTATTGCTCAATTTATTTTGGCATTTGATCAATGTAATATACAATTGCACAAATAGACATTTGTTTTTTTCTGGCTGCTTAATTTTTGAAATTAAATTAGGTTTTCGCTGTATTTTAGGATACTTACAAGTTACCCCATCGGTTGATTGAGAAGAAAAGACGAGACAGAATCAATGAGTGCATCGCGCAGTTGAAAGACTTACTACCAGAACACCTTAAACTAACAGTAAGTACGAATCGGTGTTGAAATTTGTGCAGACGTGCAATTAAAATGGTCTAAGGCGCCACCTGGTTGCTGATAGAGAAAGTCACTATTTATGTTCTCCATAAATGACACCCATTGTAAATATGCGCGCGAACTTTCTCGACTTTTGATGTTGTTTGTCTGAGTTATTTCTCTGTGCAAATGGCATTTGCACGACTTTTTAATCTTAAGCAATATATGTATTTTATGAAAATTTGATTTTCACTTTTTATGATTATTTGTACTATTGTTTAAAAAAAATGCTGTAATTCATTAATGAAAAAAAAAATCTGATTAATGATTTGTAGCAAGTAGACCTGGTGTCTTTTATTTTTTTATTTTTAATAAGATCCTTTCCCTAGCCATTCGAGGTTTGTCCTCTGCCAGGCAGCTGAACATGTTACATAAGAAAGATCAACATGCTTATCGAAGGTCTTCCTGTTTTAGACGCTGGGCCATTTGGAGAAAGCCGTAGTCCTGGAGCTCACTCTCAAACATGTGAAGGCTCTCAACAGTCTGCTGGAGCAACAGCAACAGAAGATCATTTCACTACAAAATGGCATGCAAATCGGTAAGTTCAGTTGAGAAACAGATCATTTTTCGCCGCCTGCCCTCTGCCGTCGTCTAGTTGGCTTGTCATTCCCCTTTTATTTTTGCTGTAAAGTACACAGCCTTTCTGATGTTGGAATTTAGCCAACTGTACATGTGATAAGTGCAAAGTGCAAGCAAAAATAATCAGTCTTCAACTGACACCATAACCTCAGACCAGCTATCACCATAAACAAGTCCAAATGTCTTTACATTTGCAAAATATCAGTTTTAGCATAAATATGAAGCATTGTTTATAACAAACATTCCTCTAAAGACTGTTTTAAAAGGAAAAACATGTTGATTTGTTTATTGCAGGAGATCAGGGCAGTGGTAGTGCTGAGAACAGTGAGGAGATGTTCCGCTCGGGTTTCCATCTGTGTGCCAAGGAGGTTCTCCAGTATCTGGCCAACAAAGAGAACAGCCAAGACATGACCCCCCTGCACGTGATGAGACACCTGCAGAAAGTGTCCTCTGAGTTGCTCCATGGAGCGGTCAGCCCTCGCAGAGAGGAGCCAACATTCGAGGCACCTGAGAGCCCAGAGAAGCCACCCAGTGGCCCTCAGCCCAAGGCCCCTGAAGGCCACGCCAAAAACTGCGTGCCCGTCATCCAACGGACTTACACGCACACCAACGGAGAGCAGAGTGGCAGTGACACCGACACCGACAGCGGTTATGGGGGAGAGCTGGAGAAGCGAGACGGCAAGGCCCACCCGCGGCCCGGCTACTATAAGGAGGCCGAGCTTGGCAAGTACAGCCTGAGCGAGCGCGTCAAGCAGGAGAGCGACGAGCCACCGGCCAAGCGGCAACGTTCTGACTCCTCCGAGGACGAGTCAACCCCGGCCCATGAGGCGGTGGCGGGCCACGGCGGCTACGTCGGCTTCTCGCCCCACCAGCCACCCCTCTGCATGCCCTTCTACCTCATCCCGCCCTCCACTGCTGCCGCCTACCTGCCCATGTTGGACAAATGCTGGTACCCTGGTGGCATGCCCGTCTTGTACCCAGGTATGGGGGGCTCTCCGCCCAGCCTGTCCCCTGAAAAGCTCCCCCCATCCCTGGTCATGTCTCCCAGGGTGGGCTCCCCCACAGCCCCTCAGACCCCCATGGACTCTCCGGCCCTCCTGCAGGCTCTTAAGCAAGTGCCCCCCTTGAACTTGGAAACCAAAGACTGAGGACCCTCTCTCTCTCCTTTTGTTTTCTATTGTGTTTTCACTGGCAGCCCGCCCTCTGAATGTTAAAGGTGTCGAGAGTGGAACCTCCCACCGCAGGAATCCTCCCCAGGAGGGAAGGCAGGGACACAAGCACTCATATCTCTCCCTCAGCGAAAGCGGTAGCAGTAGCAGCAGCAGCTGTCTGCCCCCATCACGCTCTACTGCCACCACCCTACAAGCGCAGATAGCCGCTCATACACACACACATGCAGCGCGCGCGTGTGCACGCACACACAAACACACATGCACACACACACACACACACTAGCCCAGTGGACACAGCCTCCCAGCACCCAGTTTGGGCTCCTACCCGAAGCTAGAAGGAGCTGAGATGCTAAGAGATGACCTGGAGGCAAAGTGTCCACGTACCCAGATCGAGAGATGGCCTGCTGGTATTTCCCTTTTGTTTTTTTTTTGGCGCTTTTGCGACACTGTGAAGAAGGTCAATTTAAGGACATGAGCACTGTGGTTGAGACTAATATGGGTCTAGGGAGAGGTTGATTCTCTTAGTACCTGTATTGAATGTTAGAGTTGAAAACCCAGAATGTGATGCGCAGTCACTCCCCCAAAAGATAAGGACTTGCCCTTTGCACACTAGCAAACACACACACACACAGACATACTCACATCTGAACATACCTTTCTGTGTTGAATGTATTAAAAAAGAAAGCAAACCCCCTGTAGATGCTGCTTTTGAAGTTTCTACGTGCAGTAGACCCGCCTCTGGAAGGTTCTACATTTTCCGTATCTGTGGCTGCTTTAAAAAAAAAAAAAACTGCAACAGACCGTCCTTTCTAGTCTAGAATGCAACCAAATAAGTGTCTGCTTTTGGTTGACCAGAGCTGTCACAACAGCAACACTGTTCCCATCTCACTCTCTCACACACCAGTCACCTTACCCCTAGGATAATACTCCCGCGAATCTTGTTAAGAGCAGAGGTTGGGGGGTTGGGGGACGTCATCTTCAGGGCTGGTTATGGGTCACTCGTGTAAATAGCAGAGTGATGTAATCACACATGCATTTTAGGTTTTGAGTTGGTAACCCATTACCATTGGTGCAAGTAGATTTGAGTCCTTGTGCGGTAATGTCTTGTAATTACATTTTTGTTTATACTACTTGTACATCTATATTTTTGATACATGACTCACAAAAAACTTGTGTTTGCATCGCTACAAGAGGGAGTTGTAGGCAGCCACTTTGCTGTATGCCAAGAGAACGTGTACATAGCATTGAGCTAGACATGATTTGCATCACACCATATATTAATTTCTGGTCAAATTCAGACAGATCTTTGGTTATGCTGTTGCCTTTACTTGTCTAAAGCAGATAAAAAATGACAGATATCTAAATTCTTAATCCTGGATTCTATGGAAGAATGGAGAGGAAAGTGAATGTAATAAAGCAAAATATTAGTTTTGTATAGAAAGAGGTACTTTGGGTTTTTATTTGGGGACCTAACTGAAGGTTGCTCTATGTATATATTTTGTCTATAAAGTATGGTTGACATTTAAAAAAAAAGATAATAATAAAGCTTTTTTTTTTCCTGTGGAATTGATGGTTGTGCTTGATTTTCTATAAAGTGAGCCCAAGCTTGTTTCGCTGCAAAACAACCTAGCTGCACTTCTCATTACAACTCTCCTTATGTAACTCTTACATAACCCAGAGCACAGCACTGGCTGGCTACATCATGCGGACACTGAATTGGATTTCAAACAAGATTCACAGATGTGAGTGTCTGGAACACCTTCAATTAGTTTATTAATATTTTCACTCCTCACACATCACAACTCAAGGCCAAGTAGTAGTTC
The DNA here is from genome assembly GCA_015244755.2 of Tenualosa ilisha. Lineage (NCBI taxonomy): Eukaryota > Metazoa > Chordata > Actinopteri > Clupeiformes > Clupeidae > Tenualosa > Tenualosa ilisha. The sequence goes on from PYXC01002417.1 coordinate 2,856,516, forward strand.
AGACTATTAGAGGTTATTAGCATGTGCACAAAGTGACTCCTAGGTTTTACAGCTGACAAGTGTGTATAACACACCATTTATACCACACCACAGACTTGGGTATGTATATGTGAAATTCATTCTAACTACAGTACAGCAGAATTCTGCATAGAATATGAGGATTCTCTCGTAAAAGAGATTATATTACTTGATATAAAATTATCCTTTTGCTTTAACATCTTGATATCCAAGATAAAACAGTAGAAGTAAACATATCACTATATTATAATAACATAGATATATAATAATTGGCAAAAATGGATATTTCCATGCTGACTGTTTCCTTTAAGAATCAATTCGTGGATTGCATTTATTGAACAGAGTTGCCACTCCTGCCATTCTTCATTAGAAGTAGGCTTTGGCTTTTCTGCAGTATTCTTCAGTCTTACTAAAAGAAAACAGACAATAACAATAAGTAGATATTTGATTTCTGAATGAATGTTAAAATCTTAATCTGAGAGTTTCAACTTGAAATGACCCCGCATCCAGAGCACATGATTTGTTTCACCCTCGTTTGAAAGAGGACAACCGCCCCATCACAAACCGACGTTTATGTGGATCCCCTGTTGCGTTTGAAGTAAAGAGCTAGCATAATCCCATTGGCAATGCTTGTCTGGTTGTCACATGTGGCCACCCTTGTTTTGTGTACATGATAGGTTTATTCGTACAGCTCGTGGATAGCTCCTTGGCAACCACATTAAATCAAAATGATATATGTCGCCTATGTTTTAAATCCTCACCCAAAGACGCATAGCTGATATGAGCCACATAATTAGGTATGGTCAGTTTATGGTGGCTGATATATTTTACGGTATCTGTCTATTAATTAAATTATTTATTCGTGTTTATGTAGCTCATACAGTTCATACAAAACTTCGGCTAAATTGAATGTTAAATGTGAAATAATTTCTCTCATGTGATCAGGAAAAATATGTGAGTATGTACTTAAGAGGTTGACACTTTGCACAACATCGGTCGGTTTCAGTTTATATACACAATAATCTGTTTTACATTAAATTACCATTCAAATTGTGAATGGTGGACTGGAGTCGGTGGAGTGATCAATCGGCTGCCGGTATTGGTGTCATCAACTGCCCTGTGGTGCCCCCATGAGGACGTTGTCCTGAAGTGCTGTAGGCCTATAATAGCTGCGTAAGTTAATGGAGAACCAGTCTACAGTTGGCTTAATTATTTCATGATGTGGTTATTCCTGTCAAATTGCTGTTGACTATTTGGTACTAAAATCCCCGGACGAACCACAGAAACCTGTTTCCTTTTAACGTTCGTAATATAAACTGTTCACGTCGATCCCTGGGGAGATATGAAATAGCCTATCAGATCCTCAGACGTCATGATCTCAGTTCCTAAGGAGGATACATACTGATTAAAATTATTACTACTATAGTACTGTAGCCAGACAGACAGAGCAAAACGGACAAATAAGGAAACTTCACAATACGGTAAGAGCGCCCTCCTCTGCTTCAGTAAATGCGTGCATGTTAGGCCTTGACGTGACGCAAGCAATGCAAACTTGACTAATAAACATACCAAACAGGTGACATTGAAAGTTTTTAACTTTAGCCTCAGTTTTTATGTGTGGCCAAACAGGAGATATTATTTTCAGACAAAAGCCAGTGTACAAATGGTATGTTGAGGCTGGGGGAATGTTGGTGCCTGAGTTGCCCCAAGTTCTCATTGCCCACTGTTTCTTGAAATGGCTCTTTCTGCATCCTCCAGGCTGGGACCATCCAGTATCTTCTTTTAAGTTCAAAAGGTAGCATCTATGTTACAGAAATTGTTACACATTATGGACAGTACCTCACTACTGGAGCAACAACAAAATGTTTTCAGTTGGAAGATTCGTTAACTCAGCTGTAGTAAGGATAGCTACAAGAGGCCTTTTTTACCCACAGCAATAGTACTTTATAATTACTCCTCTCTGAGCAGAGAGAGAAGAATGATAGTTTTATCTCTTTTATCTCATTTGTAGGCATATTCTGTGTTGCAATGTGTTTATTCATTTCTTACTAGGCAGTCATAGTCTCAGTTTGGACATGTAGATGTGGTATGGAGGTGCATTGGTGCCTCTAACATACTGTATGCAACTTGCACATCTGGAAAGTCATAAGTAATATGATATAGCCCAGAGGTTTGTGACATCTGCTTCCATCTATGCAGTGCAATGTATCAATGTAATATCCATGCAATATTTTGCAGGGAAGACCTCATATATTTCAGCAAAGCAAGGCTACACAACATTCTGCACATATTACTGTAGTAGATGAATGCAGGTAATAAAATGTTTCATTGGGTGCACCATGGAACGATAAAAACACCGTAGCTGAAATAGGGGCATAAAATGGTCATTCTCAAAGCTCCAGCAATCGGTCTCCTCAAACATTTATAGACTCTCCTACAAGTTTTTACAGACTGTGGTAAAAGGAAAGGTTAAAGCATCACAGTGGTTTAAAAAAAAGAATAAAATTTCCTCCTAAAACGTGTTAGTAAAACAAGGTCTCATTTTACTCAAATGTGCAGTCATGTAACTAAAATTTGGGCAAATTTTACCATAATGTGCTCTCATTGTACTAAATAATGTGCTCGGCTTTCTTAAAGCATAGCTCGGTTTTAATCTTAACAATTTTCTTTATTATTTACAGGAACCGAGCCAGACCAAGAAAGTTACTTGGGCTTCTATGTTGCACACAAACTTGTTTATTTTGTCAGTCATGATCTTGTTAAAGCACAAATGTTTGTCCGAATGTATTAGGCTATAAACAACCAAAGCCCTAAGAGATGCACAAATGGAAAATCACTCCCCGTGCCACTAAATGGTGAGAGGAACACCATGCTTTAGGAAAGACCTAGAAAGATATTAAACCAAAATTTCTAAATCAATGTTGTCATAAAAGATCCCATGGCATTTGTTGGAAGAGTAGGGGTTTCCCCGATGGCCTTGCTAAAGTTCCAACCGGGCTCATTTCAGTCTGGCCCCCTAATCATCTACCATTGTAATCAACATTCATTTCCTCAGTTTTCACCACAAGCTGGTGTATGCAGCTAATGGCCGCCATCCATGCATCACGCAGGTGGTTGCTATATACTGGTGGTGGTCAATGAGGTTCTCTTCCCTTTCCACTGTAAACACTTTGGGTATATTGAAAAGTGCAATATAAATGTAACTAGTAGTAGTAGTAGTAGTAGTAGTGAGCACTGGGCAAATGCAACTGGGTCAGTTGTATTTAGATTGGTCATCCTGGTTTCAGGCTAATGTGCACATCAGACAACAGTTGGACGTCTGACAAGATGGGGCCCATCAATGAGTGTCTGTGGCCTGAATTTGATCAGTATGCACAGCTCCATCCATATCGGCAGCCTGTTCAGTTATTGCAGAGGTGGAAAAAGTACTGAAAAATAGTAATTAAGTGAAAGTGCCCTTACTTTATTTTGAGTAAAAGTTAGTTAGTTACTTTCAATTACTTGATGTAAAAAAGAATGAGTCATAAATCCAGTCCAGCACTAGTTGTTTTTTAATAAATTTTTAGTCCACACAGTAATTGGGACCTTTCAGGCAGTAGAATTTGCAAGCTTTGTCTGCGAATTTCAAAGATGAGCAAAGAATTTTTTTTTTAATAAAAAGGGTTTATATTATAGCCTACTAGACTAGTGGACAGGCTATAGTAGACTGCCTAAAATGATCATAAGAGTTTTGCTTTTTGTGGTCCTTTAGTCCTTTACAGGTTGTAGTCCTTTAGTTCTTCATAGATTGTAGTCTCTTTCCAGCTGAAATTCTGTTATGTTTAGCTAACTCATAGTTCATTTGTATTGGCCTTTTAATTACAAAAAGGAGAATAGTGGATTTCTCGTGACAGCCATAACACCAATCAAACACCAGGTAGACTATTTGCATGAATGATTAGCCTATGGAATTTGAGGATTTACTATAGCCAACGGGCTGCAATAATGTACAAAATAACACCCCACTGGTTCATCTTCTGCCACACACATGGAATTCCCTATAAGACATTTTTGAACGAATGTTGCAACTCCTGTTTTGACTTTGGTAAAGGCTTGCATTAAGTCAAGTTGAGTTGAGTTAAGGCAGCTGTAGGCCTACTTCAACCAATTAAAAATATTCAAAATATTTCCAGTCAGTAGGGTAGGCTTACCTTAATGCAAGTGTGTGAGTTCAGTATAATTATGTGACAAAGTCAATCAAAAGCAGCTAAAAACTAGAAACTACTGATATTTTTTGCTTGGAATTTTTTGAAGACTATCTGAACAGTTGGGAGATAGCCTTAAAACAGCCAACAAAGAAATGGCATTATAATGAAAACATGCAGCCACACTGTAAAAATTTAAAAGTTCTTTGAATCGATCTTTAGATCTATAGGTATAGAATAAACTCATATTTTCACAAGTTATAATAAGAATGGGCCTACTGAGGCTATGCAGATCAAGTTTTAGTGAGAAAGTTGCAAGAAATGTATCATTTTGCATTTAGTTTTTGAAGTTCTTCTAGGAACCTTAATGTAAAGAGGTTCTTTGAGGAGCCCATTTTCAGACTGCCTTCAGGCTAAGGTACAAGCACTTCTAGGAGCACTGAGGAGCAGTTAAGCTCTTGGTTCTTAGACGAACAAAGAACTTCAAAGAACTTCTCAATTCTCAATTGTCAATACAACGTTAAAAATGAGCCTAGGCTTCATTTAGCTTAGGCCTATAATTATCCTGGTAAAACTATGGTCCTTCTACGCATGTTAGCCAAGAGAACCAGAATGCCCAAACTCTTGGAGAATGCTGTCTCTTGGAGAAATGGTAAAAGCCACTACTGTGCGCTTGTCAGTAGCAACAGCCAAATCAACAGCACATGAAACAGGGAACACTTCCATAGGCCTGTATGCTATTCATAACTCAAGAGAGTTTCTGTTGTTTTAATTTAAAAATTTCTCACCAAGTCACCAAGCTATTTTCTATGCGCTGTAGGCTACAAGGTAGCAACGTCTGTGGACTATATAGGCCACTGTAACCTCACACTGACCCAGAGATCAGCAACAGCACTGATCAGACCTGTCTCGTCAGCCCAGACAGCTCACTCATCGTTCTGAGTTCTGATGGGATGCTTTGTTAATTTTGACAACTTGAGAGTGCTAGAATAAGCTACAAATGAGCCTAACTAAATAAGCTACAAATATTTAGAGATTTCACATATCAACATTATTCGAGACAACCTTTAGGCCTACCCCGGCTAGACTCAAATTTACCTGGGCTCAATCGGCTGGTGGTGCCCTTGCACAAAGGGCTGAGATACGGCCGACGATTTCCTTCACAAATAACCGTGTTCATGTGTCTGGTTGTACATTCCCATGACCTCAGTCAACACTGATTAGCTATGCCTGAAGCCAAATATGAACAAAGGAAACAGTACAACCCAGCAGTGAATATAATGATTGCTCTCTGGACAAAATCACACATGAGCAGAGCCTGATTCTGTGCATAGACATATAGTAACTGTCTTATGTAGGAAGCAGAAACAGAGATGGGTTGGTAGGTGGATGAGAGTCTAGATGAGATGAACTGAAAGCAGATGACGATATGTGGTGATTATGAAATTACTTCAGTGGAATTGTGACAGTTGGTGTATGGGGGATAATGGTGGCCCCTTTACTGAAACAGATGGAGGGGACTGAAGAGTGTAAGGAGGAGGTGATGACAGGAGAGTGTCAGTGAGCCAGAGAGGCTGCTCAAGGAGGGTGCTTTCTCATTGGTTTAAATGCATAGTGAAATGGTTGCAAGAAAAGAGATTTGACACAAAAGCATTACATTTCATTCAGAGAAAAAAAGAGCAAAAAATGATCAATTTAGTAAAAGTGCCTGGGCACGTGTGCTACATAAACCTACCTTTTCTTGGAAATCATGTGAAAGCAATTGTTTTCTGGTGTGCAGAGAGAGTTTGGTGTGTCTTTGAAAGCACATATTTCTTCAAGTTTCTTATTTGACCCAAGGTTGTCATCATAAACAGTTCCAGGTAATTGACACATTGTCTCAAGAACAGAAGGGAGTCGGCTTAGTGTAAATTGAGCTTACACATTATTAGACTTTCATCAAAAATAATTGATGATACTGAATTTCACAGATTGAAAAATAGGACTAAGGTATTTTGTCTAGGACTAAACGATTATTGTTTAATCTGCTGTCTACATAAATTATCATCTCATTATCATTTCTGATACAGATGTCTTGCGGAGGAAATCACTCCAGTATATACATATGAACTAAAATGAATGGACATCAAATAAGGCTCATTCATGTAGATGGATGTTCTTTGATTGCAATTCAGATGGTGTGCTGACGCTTGCCAATGCGATGAGAACGATATCGCGAGAAAATCCGTATATGTGGCATACCCTGCTCTTTTCTAACGGCGTGGTCCATCGGAAATATCGTGAGACGTCCTGCCTGTCGGTGCTCGAATCCGGCTGGTGTTGGCGTTGGAGGTGAGTAGGAATGCAGAGGCGAATAAATGATGAAAATAAGGAGAGAAATTCAGAAACTGTCAATTGTTTTGTATGACTGTACAATCAATAACAGATGCCTCTGACAGCTGCCTTTAGAGGGTCATCGTAAATTTTAAAAGAAATACAGAGAAATATCCGTTTGTAACCAACGCAGGCTAGCTCAGTCAGAATGAAAAGCGGGGTGGATCACCGAGATGCTTTCTCCCTTTTCATATCTTGTTTTGTGAAACCCTGCGTATTTATTCAAGGCTTACTGTCACGATTCATAGGCGTTCTGATGAACTCTCCCATGAAGAAGCGCTTAAGATAATGCATTTTATAACATCAGAAAGGTTCGTGTGAGCTGGTGTCCGGTATCACATCCAGGGGTTGGCCTGCTTGCTTGCTAACTGGCTAGATGCATTAGCCCACATCCGCTCCGTCAACGTAAGGTTAAAAAGGGCCAACGGGGTCTGTGGTATTTCCGTTGTAATTTCGAAGGTTTCTGTGTGTTATTTTCTCTGCTTCCGAATAGAGAACAGAACATTCGCTTGGAAGTTTCTTCCGAGCTGCACCGTGCCATTCTGTCATTGCCCTCCCGGGTGAGCTGCTACCTCAGCGCAGTGAAAGAAATGGCCTCCATAATCACGCAGCGATATGCCACAGAACGCGATTTCGCAAAACCTTGTGCATATACATCTACTTGGGATACCATTTACACATTAGTTGGGAAGAAATATGACATCGAATACTGGATAACCGCTTAGATGCAGCATTTTGATCGAAATGGTGGCACACAAGGACAGGGACCCGAATGTCAGGTCCCGTCAGCACCATGGACAGGGATCCTCCTCCTCCTGTGGTACCGTGAGGCCATTCTGTCGAAACATCCTCCGAGGGCTAATACTTAATTGAAGGCTTCATTTAAATTCCCACATTTGCAGCGAAACGTGGTTGTAGTCATGAAAATACATTACATCAAGTAATTAGCATAAAGTATAGAACATCACCTTATATATATTTACCTTATTGGGGTAGGCCTTGTAGTGACTTGGCCATTGCTTTAATCTGTCAAGAAGTTCATATTGTGGCTTGTGGAGTGTGGTACATCAAAAGAAATCATTAACTAAATTAAACGTTCTTCAGAGTTGTGCTAGTGTCTGGTGGGATTGTCATTTTAAACTCGGCATGTGCGAAAGAAACCAATGTGGAGCAGGCAGAACAGATTGTGGCAGCCTACAGCCTGGAGACATAGCAGTATAGTGCCTACTGTGTGTGTGTATGTGTGTGTGTGTGTTTGCTCATTTCATTCACATATTAGTGTTTTTCCCCTCTTTCTCATTTTCAAAGGGATGTGTGTGTGTGTACATGTGTGTGTAAATGTCAAACAACAATCTGACATCATTCCTAACCTGTTTTTGAAGTGACTTAATGTTTACAGTTTCTCTGTAAACAGTGTGATTAATATGCAGTGACAGAATTCCGTCTAAAATCTGAAAAGTCTTCGTTCATCCATTCTCATCTGGCAAAGCCTAGGCTTGTAATACTCAGAACTATTATCATATAGCCTATGTGTAGGGGGCAATCTGTCTATTTTTATCCATTATTCATCCAGATTAATAATTTATGACACAACTGAAAAGGCCGGCACATATAGCAAGAAGCTGATACTTGTCAAAGTTGTCCTTCAGAAGGAAAGAAAATATTTTTAGAGTTAAACACATTCTGTACATGGACTGTATGTTTCTGCATATCAGATTTGGCCCTTGTGTTAAACAGAATGAAGAGCACTTCACCCTTAATGCAAAGTTTGCACAATGGCTCATCTCCATGCAAAACAACAAATGTGCAATCAGGAGAGATTTGTTTGCATAAATGATCCACAGATACGTGAAGCTTAATAGTTAATTCACTTAAATTATACACATGCAGCAGGCTTTGGCACCATGACATACCACTGGTAAATGTCTCCCTTGCTGATATGTTTTTGGTGATTCAGTCAGTTGTTTTTTTGAGAAAAATACTGTGTTTTTGGACTGCTTTATTTATTTATTTTTAAATTTAAGCTTATGGAAATACATTTGTGTGTGTGTGTGTTTTCAATGTAGCCATTATTCCGATCTATAGCTTGTGAAGCAAAGAAATTAATTCCAGCCAGCAGCACACTTGGAGACTGTTGTGTGGAGACGTCACATCCATCAGCTTGAAGGATGGGGAATATTTTCGGAAATCTCTTAAAGAGTTTGATTGGCAAGAAGGAGATGCGGATTCTGATGGTGGGCCTTGATGCAGCTGGAAAGACCACCATTCTGTACAAGCTCAAGCTCGGAGAGATTGTCACCACTATCCCCACCATTGGTATGCACATATCCTGTTTTAAATGAAAACGTACGCAGTATATAATTTGCTGTTTATTTGTTGGTGGTTATCATCATTTGGGCTGGGAGTACTCAGTGAATGTCATACAAATTAGCTGTGGATTTGGTCTGTGTTGTGTATCTGAGTGTGATTGCTCAGTTGCTAATTGATATGCAGGATTTAACAGTGGGGTACAAAAACATCAACTCTACTGTGTTTTCTCATATCAAAAACAGCTCTACAAACACCTATTTTGGCTCAGTGTTCTCTATTGTAAAGTACATTCATGGGCAGGCTTTGAGGGATTTTACAGGTTTATCTTTAGAGTAAGACAGTGAGCACCTTGTTTACCACTGTTGTGCAGGCTTTAATGTGGAGACCGTGGAGTACAAGAACATCAGCTTCACTGTATGGGATGTGGGTGGCCAAGACAAGATTAGGCCCCTGTGGAGGCACTACTTCCAAAACACTCAAGGTTATTGCAATCAAATATGACTGCAACACATACATCACACACAAACATCAACATGCAGAGGCAGACACATACACACCTATATATTAATACATGCACAATACACACACATACACGCACATACATACACACACATACAAAACATTTACAGTAAGAGGCAGACACATATACACATATTTAAATGTGCATGCACAGGATCACACACACATACACGCACATACATACACCTGCACATACATACACACACACACACACACACACACACACATATTCAAAACATCTACAGTAAGAGGCAGACACACACACAGTGTACAGTATACATATGTACATAGTTATAGCTTGACACACACACACACACAAACTGGCTCATATAAACATATACTTACATATTTACAGGCTTGTACACAATCTCAAACTCACCTGTGCTCCATGTTGTCTTGCAGGTCTGATCTTTGTGGTGGACAGCAATGATCGGGAGCGTGTGAATGAGGCCAGAGAGGAGCTAATGAGAATGTTAGCTGAGGACGAGCTCCGTGATGCTGTGCTGCTCGTCTTTGCCAACAAACAGGTACACCTTTCTCTCTGTCTCTCTCTCTCTTTCTATCTCTCTCTCTGTCTTTTTTCATGTCTTGATGTAGTAATCAGTGATAATTTTATGACTGTGATTCATGTGGCATTATCCACCCTGAAGAAAAATGAAAGAACTATTAGCACATAACATGCAATCATTGTCCTTTGCAATCTCTGCTAAGATATATTCATCTAAATCTGACGTCTGCTTTCATCCCTGTGCTGTGAATGCTGTTGATGTCAGGATCTGCCCAATGCCATGAATGCAGCTGAGATCACGGACAAGCTGGGGCTGCATTCGCTGCGCCACCGCAACTGGTACATCCAGGCCACCTGCGCCACCAGCGGCGACGGTCTGTACGAGGGGCTCGACTGGCTGGCCAACCAGCTAAAAAACAAGAAGTGAGCTGCAGTCAGGGCTTTTAGATAGGTGGTGGGGTGGGGTGGGGGGAATCGTGTGGGGTTTGGGTGGGGTTTCTTTAGGGTTATCTTCATTTTTTTATTTTGTTTTGTTTTGTTTGTTTGTTTGATTGGTTTGTTTGTTGTTTTATTTTTATTTATTAAGATTGGATTTATTTCTTCGGTTCGTCAAAGGCATGACTAGTGGACTGGTTGGAATAGGCCTCTGGGTGGTCTGTGTGAATGGACTGTTCTCATACTCACGCTCACACATACACACACACGCACATACGTACATGCTTTTACACACACAGAGGCAGACATGTATATATACAGAGAAAACACACACACACACAAACACACCGTATTCTGTGTTTTTGTTCCCCTGTCCATCTCACTCTGACCTTATAGTAACTTATTGACCAATAGTAACTTAGTTATTACAGTCAGTGCAGTACAGCTAAGAAACCAATACAGACAAATACACAATCTATGTTCAGCAGTGTTTGTCTATTGTTAACTGTTGCCTTGATCCTTATGGGCAGAACTCAGTGTCTCCTCAGTCTCTGCTTACTCAGCGTCAGTGTTGCTACTATCCTTCTGTCAGTCTGTCCTAATGGTTACACCTTAATGAAGTTATCCGAACCAGAGAAGATTAGTTATCAGAATTATCAGATGAATTGCAATTTAATTAAGTGTTGATTTTCTATAATGCATTGTAAATATTTATTGACAAATGTGCTTTGGTTTTTATGTTTGATGCAATGTTGATGCAGTTTCACGAGGTTTAGCAGTAACACTTAGCTAAGACTAACACACATTCACCTGTACTAAACACCTACACAGCCACCCCCCATCCCCATCCTGCAGTAGAGCGCATTGTTTACTGTTTGCTTGTGATCTTAATGTGAAGGATTGTCCCAGTCGATGTCTGTCAGTGGCTTATGAATATGTGTCATTGTTACCTGCATGCCGGTCTTCTGTGATAGCGTAGCTCAGTCGAGGTTAGAGTGCATGCAAGTGTTTTGAGGAAGTAGGATATAGGCTTGGTCGATGTGGCATGCTCTCGTGTGGTTGCGTGGTGTGGACCGTTTGCCAGTAGGTAGATGCAGTAGCCCTTTGCCTGGTTAGATCTTGTTATGGTAGTCCTAGCAGTGTTGTGCTCGCTGTTTAGTAGAACTCATGCTAAAGTGCTAACACCCTTGTTTCGCTAACACTGCATGGCCTGCATGCTGCACTGCTCCACTAGGGTAGATAGTTAGTTGTTGTAGATGGATAGAGAGATAGTTAGGTAAGTACTGAATGCGCTATGTTGTCCTTATTCCAGCAGTTTCTGTGGGTGTGTAGTCTTTAGGTTTGTAGTATGATCGTCAATAGGCAGATGCTTTAAGGATGCAATGTGCTGTGATCGGTTTCTTTCTCTCTGGTTATTAGATGCATTTATTTAGGAGCAAATTTGTCTTCATAGATGATGTTAGGCGTTGATGTTGCTTTGTGAGTCTTCTCTTTGGTGCTTTGATTGAGGTGTGCTGTCATGTGTATTGTCAGTTTAAATAGATATTCTTAGCTGCACTCATACACACATAAACACAAACACACACACACACACACGCACGCACACACACAGACAAACTCATACACTAAGTCCCATGTGTGTAACTGAAACTGCTAAAACACAAACTGCGTCATATTGCCTCGTGTTTCTTTGGGTTGCTGTTTGATAGTGCTCTATTGAACCATGTGGTGCAGAGAATATCCAGAGTATTCCTAATTGTAAATGAATGTTAATTCTCTTGTATCATTTGTTTATACTGATGTTTTTTTCTTCCTCTTTTATTTATTTACTATTCGTTTGGGTGTTTATTCATAGGTTGTGTATTAGAGAATGCAATTCTTGTAGAACTGTCCTGAAAACACAACACTGCCTCTAAGTGTGTCTTGCTCCAAATCACAGTTGTATATGTTAGCCGAAATGGAGTCACCTTTCAAATATACAGGTCTAAGGCCAGAGTCAGTATTCCTGCATTCAGAGTTGTGTAACGAACGTGGGTGAGAGGGATGCTTGGCCACATGCTCAGACAAAATGGGAACACTTACTCACCTTCCAAGGGAACTATCACTCACACTTAGCCATTTTATACCAGGAAGCACTGTAGGTGATGTCAACATGGAGTCTTGTCTTGTGTGTGTGTGTGTGTGTGTACTAAATAACACCAATACGAAATCAACTATCAAGGGAAGCTGAAACTGTTCAACAGTGATCACGTGTTTGGTCCAGTCCCATGCACTCCAGAGCAGTATATCTGCTGCAATCCATGCATGCAACTGTTTGAGTTCTGTGGCCTTATATGAAGTTTTGTAAGAAACAAATGGCTTGATGGATTGACATAAAATGAACTTTGGTTATTGATTTGTTTTGTTTTTTTCTTTTTCGCTTGTTGTCGATTTCATAACTTTGTTACTTTATTTCTTCTTTGCCTAAAAGCACAATTAATTTACTCTTTAAACAGAAAAGGATACAAATGCCCTTATTTACTTTAATGTTTATTTAATTTGTTATTTATTTTATTTATTTATTTAGGCCCTCTGTATCTGTCTTGGTTGCAGTGTTACAAGAGTGTGCTTTTGTTACTTTTTGGTCGTGGACATTCATAGTGTTTCGGGTTTAAGATTAAAAAAAGAACTTTTTGATGGCTTAGACAGTGTCTGTGAATAAGAATATGAAAATAAACACATTAATACCAATCTTGGAAAAATAAAAGCAAACAACCCCGTAAATGATACTGTATCCGTACTGATAATGACTTTCGTAACCAAGGTGATGCTGACTATTATTATTATAATGTGATGTAGTCATTGGAGTCGTCGAAACCGTCTGACCCCTAGACTGTAAACTCACACACAGATACGAATATAATCCTGCTGTGTTGACAATAAACCTGTTTTCTGTATGGCCTGTTGGATTCTCAATGTCTGTTTTCTCTCTTTAATTTCTTTCAGTATCTTTGCAAAGAAGCTTATGAGTTGAGACCTGTTGATTGCATATGTTCACTCGTAGGACACGGCAACTCACCTGGTGTTTCTATACTGCACTTAGATTGTAGTTGTTTTATTTTCAACATCTTAAGGGAAACATATTCTATGTTCTTTGGGAAACTGTTTCAGTGGTTTTGCATGCAGTTGGTTTGTGATAACATTATTCTGTCAAGAGAGGGGAAGCTACATTAAATCTGTTATATCAGCAGAGGAAGCAGAGGAGATTTATGTTGAGGCCCATCTTCCACCTTGTTTAATGTCTCAATTTAGTCATGTCACACTGAGGTGCAGCACAGTCTTTTTCATATAGTATGGATTGAAGTCCATATGTTCAGTCATACCTTCACTTTAGCTGGAATCCAAAGGCATATTTCCAGTCTTCAGTACGCCCAAGTAAGTGTTGGATAGCCTCATCAAGCTAGTTTATCACCACCGAGTGGAATGCTTTTCTCCAGGATTTCCTGCTCAAGGAATCATAATTTTGCTGCAGAAGTATGCATTTCTTTTGTCTTTTGAAACAGATTTCTCCCTTGGTCAACAAAGTCCACTTTAAAAAACTGCAAAATTGTTAGATTTTCTCATTTTTCTAGCAAGGTAACCAGTGCAATACTAGGCTGTGAACTCTGGGTGGCAGCGTAACAACAGTTGCCATCAGTGCTTGTTGGGTTGACGGTCAAGCTATATACTTGAGTCCATCAACGTTCGAAGACACAAAGACATAATTGTATGTCTTACTAAAACATCTAAGACACAAACTAAAACTTGAGTAAACTTAAGCGAAACCTAAACTATTACATTGTAAATAAAGTCATGTTTATATAAACTCTAAATCATCTAAATCTCAGTGACTCAAATTCTGACCATTTGAGATTAAAATCATTCCCACAATAGGTATAGACCACATCTTTGTTTCTAACCCTATAGGTACCTTTTTAATGGTCTGAAGTCACATTGACCTGGATCTGGCCCAGATGAGCTGAAGGCCTGTCTTCAGGGCATCGTGGCAAGAACACTCATTTGCATCATACCATCGCAAGAATATTGCGCACATGCACTCACACTCACACACACAAGCACATACACACACACACGCACAACAAGACTCATCGAAGGTACAAACTTTTTGAAACATTGGGTTTGGACATTATATCAAATGTACTGTATTGTCTGTTCAGAGTGTTAAATGATACAAAACAGTAAACACATACATACACATTCTTACATCTAACATCACATTTTTTTTCACCATTAAAGTCTCTTACTCTCACATGTTACTTCATCTGGTAACTACACTGCTGTGCCTGATTTAATAACATAATAATTATTAAATAATAATTGATTAATAAAAAAATATTTCAATTTTGTTTAATCCTAAACAGTGTTTTTGTTAGTCCGCAAGTCAGTCATATGTTTTCTTTTGATGGAATTTGCCAGTTCATAAATGCACCAAATAGCATTCCAAAAAAAACTTCTAATTACACAAACATGAAGCAGGGTACTGTGTTTCTGCTATGATTACTATGTTTTATCAGTAGCTAATCAATTTTGACAGTTGTGTATGTGTATGTGTGTGTGAGTGTTTGTGTGTGTGTGTGTGGGTTTGTGTGTTTGGGCTTAGAGGAGGTGTGTGTGTGTGTGTATCTGTGTGTGTGTGTTTGTGTATTTGGGCTTAGAGGAGGTGTGTGTGCGTATATGTGTGTATGTGTGTGTGTGTGTGTGTGTGTGTGTGTGTGTGTTTTCGTGTGTCTGGGCTTAAAGGAGGTGTGTGTGTGTGTGTGTGTGTGTGTGTATGTGTGTTTGGGTGGGGGTGGGTTGGTAATTAACACTGGAATGTTAAAAGTCAATAATATATCGATGAATCTTAGGCCCTGTTTGCTAGTAAGTTATTAACCTATGAGCTTGTGTTTATGCCTAGAGTCCTGAAGTTTTCCAAACAGTTTCAAGGTGGTAGGCCTATGCCATGTAGACCTCTCACTGATTCTACTGCCATAGTCTGAGGGCATATACAGTAAAAGAGAGAGCAGTGACTCTGTGCAAATGAAGCCCTAGTCTAAAAACTCTCCATTGGTGATGAATTGTTGTCTTTGTCTCAGTGTCATATGAGAACAGCATGTTCAGCCTACAAGGAAAATAACTGGCACATTGGAATAGTAAGTGGATTTATGTGCTCAAGGCTGGTAAACACCATGCTATCTGACCTCATTGTCTTTTTCTTATTAGTCACAACAGGTGAATGTTCCTGCTCACCTTTCAAGGTTCGTTTGTTCACTTTTGTCGTACGTTGCTTTTTTTTCTTTCTCTCTCTTTCTCTCTTGGCTTCTTCCTGAGGACTTTGTTTGTTCAATCATTGCAACGCACTAACTGGTACTTCAGGCAGAGCCTGTTTGAAGCCAAACCAGTTCCCCTCACTGAAAGATCTACTCAAATATTTATGCCAGAGGTACAAGCTTAAAAATCTCAGCAATCACAGGTTATATGTTGCCTGATTTTTGCCTTTTTTATGTGTTTATTTCATATCGTCACTCAGGTCAGTTGGTGAACTCTATGCCATCTTGACATGATTGGAAGTTATCATTTGAACAAAATGAACATTTGTACACTTGAACGTCATTTCAAATGTGAGTGACATGGTCAAAAAATGGTCCCATTCATTAATTTTTGGCATTAATCGAGGCAACTTTTGTTTATTGCTGACGCACACAAGAAATGCCTCACACTCTCTCCTCTGTCTGAGCGCTTGTCTTGAGGTACACACGTCTGTCATCCACACTGGCACAATGGCAGCCATTGTGAATATCTCAGTCAGTCCAGAACCATCAAAGAAAGGACGATTAACCAGTTGACGATTCTCGGACACAATGCAGCCCTTCACAGAAAACAGCCAGGCTTCCTCAGCTTCTCTTCACAACAGCCAGCATTTATCAGTGCTGCTGGGCTGTCTGGATAAGAGGCAAAAAGCACTGGCACAAGGTTGCCACTTCCTAGTGGTGCCACAGACTAACCTTTCATTAAAGTCTGCACAGCACTTTAGGGCATAACAGTATCACAGCATCTGCAGTTATTATTTCAATTTCCACAATAGGATTTGCATATTTGACTGATATCAACAATCTAGGTAATGCAGCCCAGATTTTACTCATAGATTTTTCCATGACGTGCCATTTATACTTACTGCCACAATAAGAAGGTGTGATTAGGCATTCAGCAGGCAGTAAATAGCATATTGCTGTACTACCTGCCAGGTTTGTATCGGTCACACATTGTTTACCCCTGAATCAGGGGATAACAAAACACTGACCCACTGCATTAGCAAAACAAAGAATGAAAGCACCATCAACTATCCTTCTTTCATTTTCATATTGACAATGGTTACTTGTAATCATGTCTATTGACTGAACTGACTATTTATCAGCATAAACAACATACATATTCAGGTTATTCTTATACTGAAGTGGTTTAGTGAGTTTTTTCACAAGATGTTGAGATTTGTTGACTCGAAGAGTGTTTAGACGCTGCCCTCCTTCATTGGTCCGTGCATTTATCTTTGAGCCAATCAACGTTCACTATTAGTTTTACTATGACGCGGAATCACTGCTCTGGATCTGCCACTGAGTTTTTCTTATCGGGACTCTGCCTTGTTCGAATGAGACATATTGTTTTTATTTTCTTTCAATTCATTATTTTATTTTCAATGACAGAAGACAGTTGATGTAGGGGAAGTGTTAAAATCAAGACAAATAAGAGGACGGACTATCAATCTCGTCGTCTTACTTGGAAATGAGGACTTCCCTGGGAATTAAATCATTACAGTGCATCACTATTGATCCTGACCCACCGAGAATGACTTTCTGTTGAATTATCGACTTAAGCTGACAAGGAAGTTGCTGCGTGCTATATATTTGGATGCATTTTTGCCTACTTTTGTGTGGTTCCATTTTTGTCAAAAGGGCCAGTGCGCTTCGGGGATTTGGCTGTACACCACGCACCCCACATCTGTCTTCATTATGGTATGCTGATGGTTGAGGGGAAAATGCAGAGAACAACCATGGTGGGGATTCTGCGGATACTCGTGTTGTGTACAACGATGCTATGGTTTACTACAACAGCTTGTGCACAGACCCAGGAAGGTATGTGGTGTGCCTTAATGCCATAGCATTATTCCCGCTGGTAATTGCCAACAACTTTAAATTTGTTTGTTTGTGTTTATTTGTGTATGTATGTGCCACACCGAACCAGTTAGAATGCCTAGAAATGCTGCTGGTTTAATTTGCTTGTTGTTGTATTTTCGCAACCTAATTGGCAGCACCAAGTGACTAAACCTGTCGATGGCGTCGAACCGGCTCGCTTTACCTGCTGCCTCCAGTCTGTGTTTTAACCACACTATTGGTCTAAAAGACAATCACAGCTATGTCTTGGCGTCAACTATCACGACTGACAAGCTCGCCCTGCCGGTAGTGTGAGTCTGTTGTGCATTTGAGAGGAGCGCGATAGAAGCACTTGTTTGCACTATACGTGCGCTAAATGAGTTTACTCCGTAGCACTTGTATATTTGTGCCATGCACGCGTATCATTATACTTTGGACGAAATGAGAACAGGCAATAGTATCCCACATAGTAGGCTTATCACTGAGACAGAGCTGTTCAGGTTATTGTCTAAGGTGAACTATCGGTTGCCTGGTGGGAAAATGAAGGAGTTGAGATCGTAGCTCAGGCAACAACAGGTGCGCAAGCAAGTGATGGCGCGCAGACTGCAATCTTAGCTTTAGGACTACTTCATCAGAAGGGAAATACTTCAAACAAGTTAAGGAACAAGGGCAAGCGCTAATAGCAAATACCTAAGTGCTATTTAAAAAAAAAAAACACCCCCCTGTGTAATAACACACTCTCTTCTTAACTTAAGAGTAAATAGTTGTAAAACTGTATTTTGTCTTTGTCGCAGAGAAATAAGCTCTTACTAAGTTCTGATCTGTTCCTCTTACTTCTCACTTTCGTTAAGGGAAAAAGAATAGCTGATGAGTATTTAAAGATCTGAAGTCGAACTTAAATAGGACTTAAGTGAGAATGGGCAGTACAAGCTTTTCCCAGGAATCACAAGTAGCAAAGTTCTTTTAACCCAGATATTATTTCATTATTTCATATATTTCAAAACAGGCTTGTAACATTTGTGTTGATGGATTGAGGGAAGTTAGCATTATTTTTATTTTACGCCAATGTCATGCCTTCCCATCAAGGCCCAATTCCATCATAAATTAATGGGACAAAAATAGTGGTCTTGCCTTTGCATTATATACATGGGTGTCAAAACCAAAAAAATGGAAAATGCCTTTGTTGAATCTGGTACTTTATCAGAACATGTGATTGTTTTGTTGTTTGTCTCCTTGTTTTCAAAAAAAATGTGGGACAAAAAATCCCAAATTTGTATGCTAGGCCTATTCTGCCGGTGAGCTTTCCACTAATAGAATGTTTCTCTGTAGAAACATCAATAAAAGTTCAATCTTGCCTGAATTTTTGAGGACAGTGGGACTGTAAAATATTAAGTAAAGAGTTACTCTTGTTAAATTGGTTTATCTTTGTAGGCTACAATTTGGTTATTCTACCAGAAATCCCAGACATGCTATATTACTTTTATACTTTAAGTACACTTCAAGGCCTGTGCTTTGTAACTTTTACTTGAATAAGGAAGTTGGTATTTATGTATTTACATTTTCTTTTTTTAATTTGTACTTAGGCCTACTTGAGTCTGGAAAGTACAAGCTATATATTTCTGAACTCTGACCCCTTAGGAGAAAAGGGCACAATTAAGATTTGTTTTTGAAAGACAAAGATCAGACAGCTGTTGGAAGTAACATTTCCCTCTGAGAAGATTAATGATAGAATTGTAAATAAATAAATAAATCCTTTCAGGTGATGTGGAATGTCCTATACTACTTAACAGGTGTTCAGGAAGTCAGTGATTCTTTTGTGAATTGTCTCTGGGTGATGCGACAGCATCGTGAGCAGGCACAGGTGTTGAGTCAGACAAGCAGGCTGACTCATTCTCATAGAGCAGATGCCTTCTTACTTATTTCACTAGGCTTTCTCAAGAGTGTAGGCTGTGAATTTAGTGGAACTTATCTCTTGTCTTTCTTTTTATTTTTCCATTATAATTTTCTAAATGACTCTAAATGAATAACTGACTATTTTTGAGAGTAAAAAAAAAATGGAACAGTTCAATAATTGTATTAAACAACTTAAACAGTACATTTCCTGTTTGGTGCTGCAAATGAGCTATAAAACTGGACAAGACCATTCATCAACATATAAAAAAATAGAAATATAACAGAATGCTTTTAAAATAGCCTGTATGTTTTCATATGTCTACAATAATATAACTGAATTGCTATAATTGGAACAGTATTGATGTATACATCATTTGAGTATGCATGCGTGTGCTTGTGTGTGCATGTGTCAGTGTGCTTAGTTGAGTATGCACGCGTGTGCTCGTGTGAATATTTGTTTATTTACTTATTTGAGTATGCATATAAGTGCATGTGTGCACATGAGTGCTGTGTTGAATGATACCTTCCCTCAGGTGAATAATAAAATCTATGAGCCTTTCATAAAACTAACAGCACTTTGCTCACAAACTTCTCACAACCACTTCAAGGTAACTTGTGCTCATCCAAGTTTGTGTGTGTGTGTGTGTGTGTGTGTGTGTGTGAGAGAGAGAGACAGAGAGTGAGGGAGAGATTGTTGAGGTCTTTATTTGTCAGAGAATTACTTTACTATCTTGTTGACAATGACCCAGACAGGTGAAACATTTCCCACAGTCACGTCAAAGAGTTGTTTTTAACATGCATCAGTGACCTGCTGGGAAAGCTAATTATGTAAATTATCACAGATTAACATGTATTTTGTATTTTC
Organism: Tenualosa ilisha; assembly: GCA_015244755.2. Taxonomy (NCBI): domain Eukaryota; kingdom Metazoa; phylum Chordata; class Actinopteri; order Clupeiformes; family Clupeidae; genus Tenualosa; species Tenualosa ilisha. Next base: position 2,876,787 of record PYXC01002417.1, read on the forward strand.
ATGTTGTTCTATTTTTTTTATTCATACAAATACTAATACAATGGCAAAGGTGTTTTTCAGTAGAATCAGTTTTGTAGAGTCACTGCATTGCATTTTATTTGTCTTGTGTTTTAAAAAGACAAGTGATTAGTTTAGAGCAGTCACTTACTGCACAAGTGAGCGTGAAGCACTGTATTTCCTCTAACTCTCTAACACAAAACAATAATACTGAAATGCAGCGCTGTACTTGTTGATCTTACTAGCATTGTTTTTCAACTCTCATATCAGACTATGTCACCGACTGTGTTTACTCCCATTTTAAACAATGCACCAGCTGCCTCCACCCTACAAACACACCTAACAACCCATAGAACACACACACACTCAGACAAATGCACACAGCCAGGGACACAAACACACATGCATGCAGACTAGTAGTGATTAAGGTTATATGTCACTGGTGATGATAAGCCTGTCAACAAGTGTGACCTCTGAACTTGTGCAGAACTTGTGCATTGCTTAAGTGCATGATCTGTGTGTGTGTGTGTGTGTGTGTGTGTGCATGTGTGCGCAAGTTTTAGTCGTGATGTTCCTATATGGCCATGCATCCATGCAGCTGTGTGTATAGTATGTATGTGTATGTGTGGATGTTCATGTGTGTACAGTATGTATGTGTCTGTGTGTGGATGTTCATGGTTATATGGTTAGGGTTATGGTTATAGTTAAGGTATTTGACACATGCTTTTGTCCAAAGTAAAGTGCAAAATAAAAACTTCATTATTTATTAAAAAAAAAAAACAGTCATGCTGAGTTGAAAAGCAAATAAGCAAAATAATAATGCTAGGTATATCAATATCAGTAAAAATAAAAACATCAACAGTGACAATAATGAGTTTCACATATTTGACATTAAACCATACACATATAAAACATACAAACATACATACAAACATATTAACTATACACAACATAACTCTGTATGAGAATCAATTACATTTAATGTGCATTTTACAAAACATTCTTTGAAGCCCTTCTACAAAAGTAGACATAAAGTGTGTGTGTGTGTGTGTGTGTGAAGAAGAGATTGTCCCTGTCAGGTATGCTAATCTTCACAGTGTTTGGAGCCAAGTTTCTGTTTACCTGACTCACTGTTTCTGTTGTTACATGGAGTTGTTTATCTCCTCCTACGGCTTTCCTTCAACGGCTCCTTCTCTCCTCCTCTCTTCTCTCCTCCTATCTTCTCCTCCTCTCCTTCTCTCTTCTTGTTGTGTTCTGTGGGGAACCCCATGAAGGGAAATGAATCCAAAACACCTTATCTTGCCTATGCTTTCTCCCTCTCTTTTTGTCTCTATGTGTGTACTTGCAGTTGTACAGGTGTGTCTGAGTGCATGTGTGTGTATTGAATATACATGTTTGTTTGTTTTTGTTTGTTTGTTTGATATACCAGCATTACTTGTAGCATGTACAAGCTTTTGTCAAAGAGCTCAATTAAAAAAGTAATCTGTGTAATAAGGAAGACTTTGAATGCAGAGCAGTCTCAATGGGAAGAAACAGCATTAGGACAGCCAGACAGAGACAAGGAGTATGGGTTGGTGGGGGGACAGTGGGCTGGACTGTGGACTGTGACAGCGGGCAAACACTTGCTTTCGCGCTTTTTCAGAATGGGGCCATTGTATCAGTATGTTTGCTCCACCAGCCCCCCACCCCCCACACCAACTTGCATATCCACATTCCCCACACATACACACACACACACACACACACACACATACATCATGGACACAACACACACATGCACTGTATGTCCTGTGTATTCCTCTGCCCCCATTCCCCTACCACACACACATACATACACACATACTGTTCTCGTCCCTCGCACATCTCTCAGTGTTCCTGTGCTGCCCATCTGCACGCCGTGAAAGTCCCTTTTCAGAAAGAATCTGTGTGTGTTTGTTTGTGGTTGTAGTTGTGGTTCTGTTTATGTATGTCTAATCTTTGTGTACATCATGTCTGTCTTTCTGTGTATGTGGTTTTACTCAGGTTCACCCGACTCTATCATGTCTCTTATTTTAGATTCTTACTTTGTCTGGCTGTCTTCATGAATTTGTGCCAACATGTGGTTTGTGTGAGTGTGCGTGTGTGTGTGTGTGTTATTTGCATTTGTGTAGGGGCATATAAGCAATCTTTTTGTCTGGATTATATCTACCCAGGTGTTCACAGACATTTCTCAACATACTTACATAGTCAACGGCTGAGGTATATTTATGTGGTCCTCGCTGATAAGACTAGTAAAAGGCAAAAGATAAAACTAGTCCAGGTACTTGAGTTAGAAGTGGGGCTGAGACTGAGTGATAAGATGTTTTGTGCTTCTACATCATAAATGGCAAGCTGTGCTGAGAGCAGTTTCTGATGATATTTTTTAGCAACCTGCTGCTGTTTATTCCAACTGCAGTTTTCATTGGTCAGTAGCCAGGAATGTGTTTTTGCCAATTAACACAATGATGAAAAGTCAGGGGGAGTCTGCGCTTGCTGATAAAATGTTGTTTTGATCTTAAGCATAGCTCTGACCTTACTTTTTTGGGCGCAGACATCTCTGATTTCTCAGATGTACCCCTGTCTCAGGTTGTTTGCTCGAGTGTCATGTGACTCCACCAGCTTGACTTTATCTGGCACCTGTCTTGTTGATAAATGTGGGGACATACACCTTTGCTTATCTCCGTTCAACCTGCCAACCTCTCTCTACATGTCTCCACTCACCAGGTAATGGGGACAGATTTTCACAAGACTAGATGCACTTTGTTCCTACTTAAGTGGTTATGTCTTCTTAAAGGTCCATTATTGTGCGTGCGTGTGTGTGTTTGTGTGTTTCTAAATCATAAAACACAGTTATCTCTCGTTTGTGAGGCTAATAACAAGTAAGAGTCCAAAATTACATTGCACTCCAGTGACTCCAGCTGAGAATAGGCCTACTTGTTTTGCACAATTAAATGGCACCCCTTGGTGAATTCTGCATCGCCTTTCATAAAGTAGGACATTTTATTTGTACACTTGGCTCTCAGTCTACGAGCTGTCCGTTCATAACACAGTATCTGTCTCGGAGCTGTTAGGAGTGCAGGTCTGCTGGTCCTGAGTCTGTGTTGACTGGCAGAACATTTATTTGAATGGCAAAGCAGTGGCATGTCTCCTATTGTCTGTTTCCATCACTCTCCCTGTCTGGATTTTCTATTCCCAGCCTTCAGTCTGTTATGCCTTAAGCCTGTTACGGTTAAGGTTTATGAAATGTTCATGTGCTTTGGCATCCTTTGTTCAGTCTATTTTGCATTTTCTGATTGTGCTCCAAGGTATTTGGAGTAGAATTCATAGTGGTCTATACTGTCTGATAGAGTCACACTTTGTGTGTGCAAAACACACCCATGATACCACGTGTTTCACAGCAGGATTTTTCCCAGTCTAAACCAGGGGTACTGTATTGAAGGGAGAAGAGAGACTACTCAAGGTTCTAAAGGGCAGAGGCCCCTCAAGAATCCTGAGCAGTAAAATTGTGTTATAACACATGAATGTCTATGTTTAGGAGGGGACCTAAAGTTATGTTATTTCACAGAGCCCAAAATGCTGGGCAGTGTGTGTCCACTGTGTGTGTTTGAGCTGATGCATACTGTGTATCCTCTGCCCCCTGCATCTCCAGTGCTTTGCCTGGGTACTAAGAACGGCCTGAGTCTGACAGGCTCCACGGAGGAGCAATACAAACGCCACAAGGACATGTACACCGGCTGTGAGATCGTCATGGGCAACCTGGAGATCACTCACATGGAACACAGCCGCAACCTCTCCTTTCTCCAGGTAAGACTTCAGTGTGAGATGCACTTGTGTTTGAGCGTGGTAGAGAACATCTAATCATAGATCTGCACTGAGATGGGTTATAGAAGCTTGGCTTGTAAAGCTGGAATCCTTCATGTGTGGGTATAGGGACATCACTGGAGAGGACTGTACCTCCATGTTAGAACATAGTCACTAGGAGCTCACAGAGCGAGGCTGTGTCACTTCAGATTGGCCTCTTGCCTTTGGCTCTAGTTACTGAAATGTTTTAGGATCTATGAGTCAGGTGACAATTTGGATGGGGTAGCATATTACATATGCATTTAAGAAATCTTTGCAAGATCAATCCTTCCCTGCTTCTTTATCCTATACCCTAAAAAAGAAAAAGTAAAGCTTAAGCAAACATAACTAGTCTTAAGTAAATGTAACAAGTCTCTGAGTAAACATAACTGGTCTCTTTCAAGTTATGCTACACTAGCCTAGAAGTCTAGACGCACCCTCGCGGTAGCAAATAGTTTTGCTCAGTGGGTACGTCTAGCCACGCAGCATTGGAGCCTTAGTAGGTCTACCATTGGTCTTACGCAGGCGTGGTAAGACCAATCACAATGCTCTATCTTTGTAGACAGTCTTTTAGCGGGCTTAGCATGATAATGACAAGGCTGTGATGGTGCAAATCAACTAAGTGGCAAAGGAATAGCAGCCAAATTTGGCTTGGGCTTTTCTTTGACAGTTGAGCAGTAAGGTACTCAAGTCATCAAACAAGGACGCATTTGCTGTTTTGCTGACATTGCTCTGATTGGGTGTAGCACTATCCAGTTTGAAAGACAACCCCTGATTCCGCCCCAAGGATTGAGCTCTGTCCATCGCTCGTGGTCAGACTTTACATTTTAATGTTATAGTCTTGCTTGTCAGAAATATAACTAATCTCTTTCAAGCTATGGTAAGCATGGTAAACTAAATCAATTGAAGCAAGAATTGAATTCAAGTTTCCACCAATTTTTCAAGTAAGCTGTACTTGAAAGGGACTAGTTACGTTAACTTCACTCATTTGAAGCAACATTTTACACCTTTTTTTCAAGTACACTGGACTGTTTTATTTTTCACAGTGAAGTAAGCGTTACTTATTGTTTATTTTACAGTGTGGCAAACTGACATTTTGAACTTGCCACTCTCGCCACTGTTGCTGGAGAACTTTTTAAACAATGCTAGAGTAAAAATATGTTTTTTTATATATATTTAATTTCAGTTTAGTTGTTCTGTAAGTAGTTGTATTTATCTCTTCACTAGATCTGTCTCATTTCTTTTCCTCACCAGTCTATCAGGGAGGTGACTGGGTACGTGCTGATTGCCCTGAACCAGTTTAGCCGGCTGCCTCTGGACCACCTACGTGTGATCCGAGGCACTTCCCTGTATGAAGGAAAATATGCACTGGCGGTGCTGGTGAACTACCAGAAGGATGGCGTGTACGGCCTGAAGGAACTGGGCCTCACACACTTCACTGGTGCGTATACACACACACCAACGCATAGTGTATATGCAATCATGCATCCATGCACCAGACATATATATGTTCAGTAGACATGTCTCTACATCCATCTGTAGCCTTATCCATCTTCACTCAGCACGCGCACACACACACACACACACACACACACACACGTGTATGCTAGGCAACACAGACACATACATACAGAGCACCTGTACGTGTGTGTGTGTGTGTGTGCGTGTGTGTGTCTCAGGCAGACAGCTCAGATGGATGTAACCGTTAGTAGTCTCACACCCTCTGGCTGTGGACACACCTGAGGGATGCAACCCATGATAGATAAAGGAGGTTCCAGGAAAACAGACCACGAGTGGGTGGGTTGGTATGTGTATCTAACTGACATTAAGGAAACAGGAAAAGTCTTACCATTTTAATTTAAATAATAGTAAATTGAACAGATTTAGCATATTACACCAGGGGAAACAATACACACACACACACACACACACACACACTTACACACATACTCACACGACTTTGAATAATTACCGTAGTTAATATAATCATGCATGAGGTCATATCAACACTTCAATGCATGCCTATACTTGCATAGACAAAGCTCTTACAGTACGTAGATTGTCTGGGCCAACATTTTTCTGTGTGCGTGTGTGTGTGTATGTATGTGTGTGTGTTTAGACAGGTGTGTGTATTTAACTTTTTGAATATCCTATTCTTCTTGGCTTTCTGTCTCATCAATCTATCAACAGCTTCAATTTTATCCCATTAAATACGGAACAGAAAGCACAGTTCACAATGCACAGATTTTCATGGTCCTTTTTTTACGGTTGCTCTTGAGTACATGGAGATGGCATCAACAAGTCTTGCCTGTTCATCACCAGGCCTCTCTGTCAGAATCCACATTGTGTCAGTGTCAAAAACTCCTCTATTGATAGACTCTGTTCTTGTGTTGCCTCGCTTGTTGCTCCCTACAGAGATTCTGAATGGAGATGTCCAGATTGTCCAGAATCGCTTCCTGAGTTACGCACCCAACGTCAACTGGCAGGACATTGTGAGTGGTGCTGAGGTCACCATAGAGGACAATGGACCTCAGGGTGAGGACATCTTTTTCTTGCAGATACTTGCTGCACTGGGCTCAATCACAAGGACAGACAAGGTTTTAAAAAATCTACTTCCTGTCTTGCAGAGCCGTGTCACGAGTCATGTGGTGAGGGGCCATGCTGGGGCCCAGGGAGTAACTCCTGCCAGATCTGTGAGTGAATGCCAATCAATCAAACATTCCCCCACAAAATGGCACAGCACATGCCCACCCACCCATACACACAAACACATTCACACAGCCATAAAATACAGAATGAATGTATGTATAATACTGTATCTATATTGTATATGCATATATAATACAGTCCTTATAATGTACATATATATTCAACCCACACACATACTGTACATGCACACACACACACAGACACAGACACACACACACACACACACACAGACAAACACACACACACACACACACACACATACACTCACACACAGGCAAACACGTACACACACACACGCACACACAAATTCCTTCAACCCTGGATCTTGGCTCTCTGTCCCACAGTGACTAAGATGGTGTGCGCGCCCCAGTGTAATGGACGCTGCTTCGGCTCCAATCCCAGCGACTGCTGTCACATGGAGTGTGCAGGAGGATGCAGCGGCCCTCTGGACACACAATGCTTCGTGAGTCAGCACACACAGCACACAGCAGGGACAATTCACATGCACACAGCACACTACTACGTGCACGCTCATGAAAACAGTCTGGGCCTGCTCTACAACAATCACCATACTGTATGACAGCATCCAAACAACAAATGCAAAGTTACACAAACTTAGCAGATAAGAACTTCTTTGGCATTGTTGGCCATTTTGTCTTTCCTGGAAAACAGTTTTGAATTATGTACATTTGCATTATCTCCAGATATGGAGATACACCTTGTATATTTTCCCTGGAATACAGTTTTAAATGAAATACATTTGCGTCCAGATGTCCAGATATGGAGATATACCTGGTGTATTCGATGCAATGTCTTTTGTCTTTACTCATTGACATTTCTTGCTTATGTGTGTGCATGTGTGTGTGTGTGTGTATGTTTGCATATTCATGTCTGAGTGTGTGTGTGTGTGTGTGTGTGTGTGTGTGTGTCAGTGTGTGTATTTTCAACAGACCTGCATGTTCATGCCTGTTTGTGCATTGTGTGTTGCATTTACTACCCTCAGGCTTGTCGAAACTTCAACAACTCTGGGTCCTGCGTTTCCCAGTGTCCCCAAGCATTCATCTACAACAAAGAGAAATACAAAATGGAACCCAATCCCAATGCCAAGTATCAGTACGGCTCCATCTGCGTGCCTCAATGCCCCAGTAAGTGCAGCTTGCATAACCTTTTGGTTTAAAAGTGCTAAGTGGAGTCATCCCAAACATCTCAAAATAATCCCCTAGAAATAACAACTGAATGTGCAAAGAAGCCTCTATGCTCTGAGCTGTCCAGGCGTCCATTGAAGTAAGCATGCAAAACTATTCCGTGAACTCTTGGAATATCACGCTATACCACTTGTAGCGTTGTAAATACAATGCAAGTCAATGAGAGCATGCAGCACCTCAGAGTGATCATGCTGGCTTGGGCATGTAAGGTGTCAGGAGGGAGGATTCCTCAGAGCACAGCTGCCATTACACATGTGCACTTCTCACCATGCTTAGCCTGTCTTGTCTGCCCACGTTTCACACACCAACTTCAGAGCGCTCCTACCTCACGCTTACACACACTTACTGTATATGTCAAAACCTCAGAGTGTGAACTTCTTTGATGGGATTAGCATTACTCTGCTGACTTCAACATAGTTTTGACATAATTGTTATGATATTTCAACACAGTTCCAGCGGGTATATTTGACCTTTACATTTGATTTTATAACCCTCCCAAAAATAACACGTGTCTCCATTAATGTTAAATTACTCATTCTCTTTTTTCGTTCACTCTTTGTCTCTTACTTTCTCTTTTCTTTTTCTCTCATTCTCTAATAATTTTCTCTGTCAATCTGTCTATGTTATTGATTCTCCTTTTCCCAGCAAACTTCCTGGTTGATGGTAGTTCCTGTGTGAGCCGTTGTCCTTCAGACAGAACAGAGGTGGAAAGAGAGGGAGTGAAGAGGTGTGAGCCCTGTGAGGGCCTCTGCCCAAAAGGTCAGACAAACACACACACACACGCATTCACACACACACACACACGCACACAGACGCACGCACACATACACACACACACACACACACACATACACAGAAGCAATTTGGCCTCCCCAAAAATTAAGATTGTCTGTTCCGTTGTCTTTTCTAGCTTGTCTGGGCACTGGGGGTTCTGAAGCTAGACAAACAGTGGATGCCCAGAACATTGACAGCTTTATCAACTGTACAAAGATCCAGGGAAGCCTGCATTTCTTGGTCACAGGCATCGAGGGGTGAGGAACCGAGCTCAGTTCATACACATGCTAAAAGTGTAGCAATGTGATTCTGTCTTTTTAATATAGATTTCTTTGAGAACTTCAATAGAGAGTTGATATATGGATTGACTTTACTGCAGTACTTACTTACAGTAATGGGATCAGTATATCAGTCATAAGGATCATTATATTCTAGAGAAAAAATCTTCTTTGGGTGTGTTTGCATAAGATTGACTTGTATTCCTCCCTGTACGTCACAGTGATCCATATAAGAAAATCCCTCCTCTTGATCCAGACAAACTGAAGATCTTCAGCACAGTCAGAGAGATCACTGGTGAGCCCATAATTAGCATGCCTATGTCTGTTAACCTCCTGGTGGCTCCTACATGCATCTTCATGTGTACATGTATTACACTTTCATTCTGAGCAATGTTTGCCTTGTTTGACAGATATCCTGAGTGTACAGTCCTGGCCAAAAGAGATGCACGATCTGTCGGTGTTCTCCAATCTGGAAACTATACAGGGCCGAACACTCTTCAGGTAACAGCACAAATAACTCCTTAATCTCTTATCTCTAATACTCTCTTTCCACCTTCAAGCACCTATTTCTGCATGCTACTGTAATTTGACTTCATTGTCATTGTCTGACATATACATTCATTTACATTCATCCATTTAGCAGAATAGCTCTAGTGTCTAATAATGTATCTAAGATCACTAATTCAATAGTGTGCTGTATCAACCATGTCACTAATTCAATAATGTATCTAATGCCATACACCACTAATTCTGTCCCCTCCATCTCTTTCATCCCCTCATCTTTCTGTGCCTCCTCCCATCTTTTGCTCTCTTATTCACTACACCCCTAACAGAGCCCCAAGCTCCAGAAGGTATGCAATCTTTTATGAATTACGCCCTCACACTTAGTCTCGCAGCTCATGCTAAAATCTTTGCCAACAATTTATATGTTATCTGCATGTCACCTTAAAAGAACTAATTGTCCAACATAATAAAGCTGGGTTGCACAGATCTGTTTAATTTTAGGGAGTGTAGAGTCAGTCAAGTTTAAAGTTCATGTTTCTAGTTCTTTGTATACCATCAGAAGTATTTGCAAAGTGTTAATGGATGTGTGTACAAATGTTTTGTTCTTATGTCCCTCCTGGGCTCGTCTATCTCTGACCTCACCTGTCTGTTCTTGCACACCTCACTTTCCCTTTTCAATAACCTTTGCTCTCCTTGGTCTCCTGTTTTCTCTGTCTTTTTTCTCATTTCTCTCTTTCCCTCCCTCTCTCTCTTTCTCTCTCTCCCTCCCTCTCTCTCTTTCTCTCCCTGTCTACCTCTTTTTGTCCTCTTCATCCTCATCCTCAGGGGTTATGCTCTGCTGGTGATGAAGATTCCCTCACTAACATCGCTGGGGCTGCGCTCGCTACGTCAGATCAATGACGGCAGCGTGTACATCACAGGGAACAAACAGCTGTGCTACTATGACACCATCAAGTGGACCCGACTCTTCAGTGGCCACCGCAGCGAACGCAGGCAGAAGAACCTGGACATCAAGGAGAACCGGCCTATCTCACAATGTGGTAAGTGTGTGTTTGTAGTGTGTGTGTGTCTACAAAGCATTGTAACTGCTAAAATTGTAAATATTCAACATGAAGTCTGCATATAATACTCCTTTACCCTAGTGTTCCTAGTCATGTAGTGCATGTATATCTGTGTTTGACTGTGTAAGTTGTGTTGTGTGTGCCAATTCAATTATACATCAATCATACATACAGGTATTCTATGTTTATGTGTGCTCCTATGTGTCCTCAGTTGCTGATGGGTTTGTGTGTGACTCCCTGTGCTCATCTGAGGGCTGCTGGGGCCCGGGGCCCGATCAGTGTTTGGCCTGTCAGAACTTCAGCAGAGACGGAGTGTGTGTGGACGAGTGCAGGTCTCTCTTCGGGTGAGTTCTAGCTTTTGCAGCCCCTGTGAAGCAGAGTAAAACTGATCAGTATTTGCTAGAGTCTTTTATCCAAAGCATCACAGACCCAAAATGGCACGCTCAGGATTTGAACTTAGACTGAACCACACTTGTCCCCCACACACCCTGACCACAGTCTTTATATGACTGTTTGCCACAGGTAACTAAGTGTTAATTATTAAGCTCTAATTCTCTTATATCTCTCTATCTGTCTTTCTTTAGTGAGGGCCGTGAATTTGTTGGACCAAATGGGGAGTGTATGCCTTGCCACCCACAATGTCAAGTTCAGGAGGGAGAGCCCACATGCACTGGACCGGTGAGAACGTTTTACTGGCATTTTATATGAATTTTTCCCTCAAGGCATTTCTGTTTTTAACATTCCACCCAGAACATTTCCTGGTTTAACCACTTTGGAACTGATCGGCTGGAACACTAGATTGTTGTTGACACAGTCTATCAGACAAACCACTGGATGATTGCAGTAGACACGCATTTTATTGTCATGAACTTCAGACTTTCTTCCGAAGTAACCAGAAGAAATACACAGAGAACTATGCAGTTTGTGTTATGGTCATATGGTTTACAGCACAGTAAACCACAGACTAAGAGATTAAAAAGCGCATTGAGTTGTGTATGAAATGTGCTATGGAAAAAGCAAATGAAAAGACAAATCAGTTTGAAATGTGCAATGAAAATAAGCATGGCTAAACACTAGACACTGAATATATTCATTCATTTTACCCATTTTAATATGTTCCTCTCCTCTGTTATCATCCCTCTATACAGGGAGCTGATGAGTGTGTGGTGTGCGCCAGCCTGAAGGATGGTCCTCACTGTGTGTCCACTTGCCCCAAGGGGGTGATGGGAGATAAGGGCCTCATCTTTAAATACCCCAGTTCTCAGAGGAGCTGTGAGCCCTGCCATTCTAACTGTACCCAGGGGTAATTATGACACATATTTACTCTGCAGTGGAAGTCAGACATGAGTCAGACAAACCTAGGCCACGTAGAGAGTATTTATACATGGATGACTACAGTGAGTTAAGTCTGCGGCTGCTGTTCTCTTTCAGATGCACAGGGCCTGAACTGAGCAACTGCCTGGGGCCGCAGCGATCGATCTCTAAGTGAGTACTGCCCTCTAGTGGTTAAATATAGAAGTGAAACTGATTGAAGCAGAAACAAAATGCTTTGGCAATGTGTCTTTCAAATGTTTGTAGTAATCCATTCATGTCGTGTTCAGCCTACCAATCACAGGTATTGTGCTGGGTGTGATAGCAGCCGTGATGGTTGCATTTGCTGTGTTTGTCGTGGTCATCATTTATCGCCGCAATGTTGCCATCCGACGCAAACGAGCCATGAGGAGATACCTGGAGAGAGGAGAGGTGTGTTTGTGTGCAGAACTTTTCCACTTTATCTTTGTCAGTTTAAGTGGAAGCAGTTATTTCTTTGATGGTATATAAACACAGACCATACACATGAAAATATACAGACATGAAGAGTTTGGTTCCAAAACAGTAAAAATCCATTTTTGGAAAATATTCAAAAGTCATGATTTTTAATTGTGTATATCAGTAATTATTGACCAAACTTCAATTATGTTGATTTTATTATGTAAAAATAAATCAAGTAAAAGCAATCCAAAAGTACATCCACTGATATATCTAAAAAACAAAATGTAAAAAAATGATTTCTGAAAATTCATTAAAATGGTGGTTATAGCATTTTGAAACCAATCTCTTCAAATATATGAATTCATGTGTAACTAAATGTATGTCTTTTCCACTATGTTGCAACTGCAGAGTTTTGATCCACTGGAGCCTGGGGAGAAAGGTGCTAAAGTTCATGCTCGTGTGCTGAAACCATCCGAATTGCGGAAAATCAAACTGCTGGGCACGGGGGTGTTTGGCACTGTACATAAGGTAGCCAATCTCAGCCTCAGCATGAACAGCTTTTCTGTGTAGGAGTGCAAACTTTGCAGCTGACATCGCTGTTTATTTCTGACCCTCTTCTACAGGGAATATGGATCCCAGAGGGTGACACAGTCAAACTCCCAGTGGCAATAAAGACCATTAATGACCGTACTGGCCGACAGAGCTTCCATGAGGTCACGGATGTAAGTGCGGCCACACTAAATCACCCGCCATCAACCTAGACATAAAATACATGACAATAAAGTTCCTGATGTAGGACCACAGCTATATGCATGCATACTATGCTGAATTTTTGATTTGAAGATGACATTGAGTTTGATGACCAGTGATTTGTAAAAATGAAAAAGAGACTTTAATAATTTACTTAATAATTTTTAGGGCAAAACAATACATGTTTGTTAACTGTGTATGGCAGCATTGTGATATTAAACTTCTAAACTCTTTTGAATCAACAGCACATGCTGGCAATGGGCAGCCTGGACCACCCTTGCATTGTGAGGCTTTTAGGCATCTGTCCAGGTGCCAGTCTGCAACTGGTTACTCAGCTCAGTCCCCAGGGGTCCTTGCTGGAGCACATCAGGCACCAACGGGACAACTTGAATCCTCAAAGGCTGCTCAACTGGTGTGTGCAGATTGCCAAGGTAACATTATTTATGTAATGGTTCTTCAGCGTCCTTATGTCTGTGTGTATCTCTCATTAGAGTGGTTATTTGCTGAACATGTGTTTCTCATCACCACTTCCTGATTTTTTCCAGGGCATGTATTACTTAGAGGAGCAACGGATGGTTCACCGAAATTTGGCAGCCCGCAATGTTCTGCTAAAGAGTGATTACCAGGTCCAGATTACTGATTATGGCATTCCCGACCTCCTGTTTCCAGACGATAAAAAGTACTTCTACAATGAGGCCAAGGTACACTCAACCAACATGACTCGTGCTCCATGGAAATATCCATGAGACCATACTGCCATCATCAACAGCATTGTAAACCATTTAAAGCAAACTTGTAAAGAATAATCAAACGGGTGTTTTATTAGGGATGTGAACTATGACATTTAAAATCTGTAATTCTGTGACATGCCAGCTCATTCCTTGTAAAAAAAAAAATAATAACAAATTTCTTTGTTCTCAGACACCAATCAAATGGATGGCCTTAGAAAGTATTTTATTCCGGCGCTACACTCATCAAAGCGACGTCTGGAGCTATGGTATGTGCTTTGTGCTTGTGTGTGTGTGTGTGTAAATAAATTTGGTGTATAGCCTACAGGAGATACGCATTTGTAATGACAGTAAATGACATGTAACAGTGTTTTTACAATGAATTTTACCTTTCAGGTGTGACTGTTTGGGAAATGATGTCCTATGGTGCCGAGCCATATGCCTCAATGAGACCACAAGAGGTACCAGACCTTCTAGAAAAGGGGGAACGCCTGACCCAGCCCCAGATCTGCACCATTGAGGTCTACATGGTCATGGTGAAATGTGAGTCATGATACTACCAGATGTTTCCGTTCAGGCAGAATGGGACCCCGGCATTAAGTCCTGTAGTGTATATGCAAATATATTCTTGCCTATAGCACAGACAGCGTCTTTAAAAAGTCATCTTTTCTAAAAACAGGTTGGATGATAGATGAGAATGTGCGACCCACTTTCAAAGAGCTTGCCAATGACTTCACACGCATGGCCAGAGATCCTGCTCGTTACCTGGTCATTAAGGTAGGACAATACTCTGTCTTTGCCCTGCACATGGAAATACAGTACCAGCATTTACTAGTGCCTCCTCCAAACCTCTGTGAGATGAACAGCTATTTTGCCAAGACCACAATGTGAGGATAATTTGGCTGCATTAGCTTGATAAGCCATAGTACACAACTTATGCTTTTCCTGACCTCCAGGGAGATCATGGTTTGCCTGACTCCGCTCCCGATGAGGCCTTCCAGGGAGGAACAGCGCTGGATGTCCTTGGAGAAAGGCTGGATGAACATGAGGAAGAAATCATGGATGATGCTATCGTGCCAGCTCCGCTATACCATACACCTTCCAGGAGCCATTCCCGCTATCTTCTTCGGACAGACAGCCTCAGAGTAAGCACTGTACAAGACAAATTACTGTATAACACAAGCAGGAACCAGATGGCTGATCATATAGTTATGGTTTATGGTTTATTAACATCTGTCCTCGTTCAGTTGACCTGAATTACTTTGCTGCATCTATTTAAATCTCCCCAATGTACAGTACATGTCCCACCATACCTCATTTTGCTCTTATCTTTCTTCATTTCAGGCGGGTCCAAGTCCTCCTGGTTATCTACCAATGACCCCTGGGGTTGATGGTCATAGCCAAGTATGTGTCATTAGTTACCCTAAGGAAAAATCCAGAGTCAGTCCAGTCAGCCCATATCCCTGTTCTTTGAGGCTGTTGAGTGCTGTCAGTAGGTAAAAGAACGACAGCATTTGGTACAACATAGACCAAATTTGTGAATTGGCAATGCTAACCGATGGGGGCATGAGAAAACAAAACTTCCTTGGCCTCATCAGTTAGCATTGGCTGCGTTTCTCTGGTCCACGTTGTACCAAATTCTGTCATTCTTATAGCTACCAACACCACTCGGCAACATGAAACAACAGGGCTCTGGGTTGATTCACTCCAGATAATCCCTTTAACCCAAATGCACCCAATAGTTCTGTTGGTGTTTAAGGTATTGATTTAACCACATTTCTTTGTAACCTTGGCCCTCTCTCCATCTCACAGGCAGCATGGCCATCCCGCGCTCGGCTAAACTCTGCCCGCACAGTGTCTGAGAGCTCTGAGGGCCGAGGAACAATGGTCGACATAGAGATGACCGAGGACTTTGCATCCTCTGGCAGTCTGAGAAGGCCGCGCCATCGCGAAGACAGCGCCTACATGTCACAGAGAGACAGCCTATCAGGCCAGTTGGACTCGCCCGTCCCAGACACACCTTCTCCCAAAACAGATGGGGAGGAGGACCAGAATGGATATGTGCTTCCTGGGCTCATGGACAGCCCTGATAGAGGTGATTCCTCAACTATTACAACATAAACAATAACAGGCCTTACAGCCACATTTATTGTAACATTAATTCCATTTGTATTTATTGCAGTCATCCATTCATAACCTTTTTTGCCACTACTTTATCCTTGCAGGAGCCCTGCTTGTCTCCAGAGAGTATGAATGCATGAACAAACAGAGCTTCTCTGGCAGGCCAAACCAGGGACGCCGCCATCGGCTGGCATCTGACAGCAGCTACAGGTCACCAGGCTCGCGCCATCCAGGCAAAAGGTCCTCCATTGAAGGCTCGGAGAGCAGCGGGGCGGTGTCCCAGTTCTCCACAGACGAGCTGAGCCGAAGTGAGGACGAGGAGCTTCTGGAGTATTGCGGTGAGTATGTGGACCCAGAGGAGGAACTGCAGGCCGCAGAGTACGAGTACATGGATGTTCGCAGTGTCGGCAAGGCAAGCATGGATCTGGCTGGCCCCCTCAAGTTTGCCTTCCCAAGCACAGGAGCCAGGGCTGAACTCACACCAACCGCTGAAAAAGCCTGGTCAGAGAACGACGGAGAGGATGAGTATGTTGAGGAGGACTACGAGTACATGAACAGACAACCGAAGCTGAAAGGGAAGCTGACAAAAAGAGCAGGACGGGACTCGCGGAGGTCGAGAGGAGCCAAAGGGGAGGCTTACGAGTACGAGGAGATGGAGTGTCTCAACACTGGTGCCGCAGCTAGAGCCCAATTGCCTGTGGAGTACCAGAACATCCAGAGCGAAGAGGATGAGGAAGAAGGTGGAGCGACACCCCGGGCTGGGAAAGAGCCAGAGGCTCTGCGTCTCGCAACAGTCGGCCCATTCGTCAAAGTGCGGTCAGGAGTCAGGGTCGGGGAGCAAGGGGGAGATCAGTCCTTTGACAACCCAGACTACTGGCACAGCAGACTGTGCAACACAGCCAGTGCTGTGCGGACATAGATGAAGATGCGCAAGGAAATGAAATTTTATGTGTTTGTGCTTACAGGGCATGCACTGTGTGTGTGTGTGTGTGTGTGTGTGTGTGTGTGTGTGTATGTGTGTGTGTGTGTGTGTTTGTGTGTGTGTGTGTGAGTGTGTGTGTGTTTGAGAGAAAAGTGAGAAAATAGCTGAAAGGGAAAACAATGATCAAACGAAAGCTTTCCAAAGTTTACAAATATGTAGCAAATCTATATCAGTATATATCAATATACTGTGTTTATAAATGTGTTTTTTGACACAAACAGTAGTAGCTAATTCACAAACTGACAAGTTAGATGTCTGATCTTGCCACACTGAGCCTACTTTCACAGCTCGATTTAGGAAGAGACACAGGGAAAAAGGTTGTGTTACCCAGATAGTGAGTAATGCCATTCTTTGAGTTTCAAGAAAGTGACGGAGTCATGGGAGGGCTTTATATATGGCTGTAGCCTATGGCAATCTCTGCTTAATGTATTATGCAGGCAAAAGTAGCAATCAGTCCATTTAGCTCTGCCTTTAGTGTAGTGAAATCAATTATCCTCTCAGGTTCACACAGCTTCAATGTTTATAGTGTATTTGTACACCTGTGGTAAAAGTTGGTTAAAATCAACTCAGAGATATTAGTAAATGTTTGGATTCTCTTGTCACAAGAGCTACTACAATTCATCAAATGCATTTTGCAAATCTTTATTTTCCTTTGAAACAGGTTGTGAAATTGTCAGTTAATGTTGCAAGGACTGTTGAAGACAAGATATGAAGAAAATTTATGCCTAATGTTTGTATGTCAATACTGATTTATGGTATCTGTTACGTTTACTCCTCTATGACACATACTGTATCAGAATTTTAACTTCTTTCTTTCTAGTTTTTACATTTTGAGCATATTGCCTCGGTAGCTTGGACCTGTATTTAGCTTATCTGTATTATCTGCTTGCTGTACTCAGCCATTAAAATGTCCAGCTAACAAACACGTCTACTCATGCATTTTTTTCTTTGTAATCTCACTTATTTGTGGATCAGTGTTCCATTTCTTTTGAAATAAACAAGCAAAGAAATTAATTTGGACTTTGTTCTTTTTACCTGGTGAAAGCCGGCAAACTCATTAACGGTTGGGATGGTTGTGTTGAAAGACAGGCGGCCTAAATTAAGGTGTGGTGCCTGAATCTTAGACTTAGTCCAATGATGTCAAGAGGCCAAAATTGCCTAGATCTTACTGGGTTTAAGCCATTTTCAGACCTACAACTAAACTGACAGTTGAATTATGCGGACAATGTGTGTATCAAGCGTATTGTGTTGGTTCAGTAACATAACCTACTGTGATTCAGGTGATCATCATAGCCATTTACACCTTGGTGAAGTTGTCAGTTGTAGCCTTCTGCAAGTCATTGTGAAAGAAAATAGTTTGAATGTCTGAGTTTGACACTAATTATTATTATTCATTTTGCAAGTGATGTCAAACAGCACAAAGCAATTGTAGTTCAATTGTGGTTGCCAAGGAGGGCGCCATTTTGCCAAATAACACATTTTAATACCCAGCCAAATGTTTCAAATGGGCTCACTTGAGCTTATTTTTGATAAATTACAGTTGAATATATTCTAACATCATCATATTTTAACATCAGAGAACAAGGTACAATACTCCACTCATCCATTCTATTTTCCCTTTAACATTATTCTTTTCTGATATCTAGAGGGAGAACGCAGATGAAACATTGAAGCAGTGTTGAAAAGATGTCGGTGATGTCAGCTAGGCCAGGCAAGGCACTTTTTGTGGTGGGCTTTGTAGGCTACCAGAATTTTCTCTGCTCATCTGTAATATTTGGCCAAATAGTATAGAATCCTATAGAGCTTATAGACAAGTGGAAGAATAGTATAGGGCTTCTATACACTTTGATTTGGCTCTGCTCTGTTTTGTACAGTACAATAAAGAACTACAAAACGTACCATAATGCACCTGGGTATATTTGGCGGCACGCTAAATTGTGACGCAAACGCCATATGGGAGGGGTCATGAAGTGTGGAGGCCGGGCCAAGAGCAGCGGTGTGGAGCTTGCAAGCGTGGCTGATCTTGCCGCTCAGAAAGATTGGATAGTAGGTTGCTTGTGAAGCCGCCGTAAAGATGTCTGACGACGAACAGCAAGAACAGACCATCGCCGAAGACTTGGTTGTCACCAAGTATAAAATGGGAGGTGACATTGCCAACCGTAAGTAATGTTGTAGAGAAGGAACTTGATGTAATGTTTCAGTGAGGTGACCTGCCAGCAGCTCTTGGCCTGTCTGATAACGCTAACGTTTCCCATTGAGCTAATGGTTAGCAACGGGTTAGCAAGTAGTTAGCTTCATGTAACAACCATGTGCTGTGACAGGCTTCGCGGCTTAGGAACGTGGGCAAACAGTGGGAGATTACTGGGCCTTGGTTGGCAATTGTTCATGTCCGGTGCGATGGTTACATGTACTTACTTAGCTGGCATGTAGAGCTTTAGACATGTCTTTGTGCCTCTTGTGACTATTCACCCAAGACCGGACTGAACGCCCACCCATGTGCTTCAAATGCAATGTTTTCTGACGAGTCCATACTGTAGCGATGGGAGCTAATGCTGTTAGCTTGCAAACTAGCATCGTGCTTCAAACCTTGTCAAAGACCCCGCTCACTCAGTTGTCAACTGTTGCAGCAGTACCGTTAGCCAGCTCGTGAATTCCATTGCCATTGAACAGTTTCTCAGATGTAGTTGAGATCGTGGTTGCAACGGAGACGTAGCTGGGACGTTAGGTTTAAAGAGAAATTCTCAAATGACAGATGGGGGGACAAAATGACGAGGTTGTCGTGGATCGTTAGTGGGCACTTTGTTCAGCCACGCTTGCTGATGAACTTGTCCAGCAAACGAACATTAACATTATCCACCCTGTTGCTGAATTCGTACCGAAGCAGAAATTCACAGCTATATCTTATATGTTTACCGGTAACATTAGGCAGATCTGCCTTACTGAGCTGGTGTTTGTAAGGTTTGCTGCTGTCTCGTTTTTAGGCTTTGAACAAGTTGGGCTAACTTATGTGATGGCCCAGCCAACATCGACTGGCATTGTATTTTTGGCTCCGCCAGTCATCCTTATGGGTAATGGTAGGTCCTAGCGCTGACCTTGCACAGCTCGTTCTTTGGCTGATGCAAGTGAATTACTTGACCGTGAGTTGCTTTAACTGCAACAGGTGTACCCTGGGGTGTAGTTGAAGGCTTAATAAGGCGGTCTTCTATAAAGTTAATTCAAACATAGCCTGTTTTAGTATTGTTAAAGAAATCCTGCCAATGGAAAGCCCCACTTGTACACTACGCAAGAAAATCAATATGTCTGCTGTCACCATGAAAGTTTTCCAGTATGTCTATTCATTAAAGGTAGATCACATTAAACTGAATTGACCTTCAGAGTGTTCATCAGAATTTCACTCTCTTTTGATCCTATACTGTTTGCATCTCACATTATTTTGACTCCTCTGACCTTATTCTGCTTGTATTCCTCTTTGCCAGAGGCCCTCAGGATTGTGATCGAGGCGGCAAAACCTGGGGTGTCGGTGCTCAGTTTGTGTGAGAAGGGCGATGCTCACATCATGGTCGAGACTGGCAAGATTTTCAAGAGGGAGAAAGACATGAAGAAAGGTTAGTGCTGTGGACTGGATATATGAAATGATCAAGTGTGTGGTGTGTGGGGAAATCATTTTATTCAGTACTTGAATGTAATCTGGCTTCCAGACATGCAAGAAAAAAATGCAGATGTTCTTCATAGGTGACGGGTGCCTTCACAGAAAATGCAGCTTACATATGACCTTTTAAAGATTAACCGCTTTAAAGTTCATTCACACAGAACATAGCAAGATTTCATGATGAAACTTGCCACAGGCTTTTTTTTCTTAAAACCTATGATGTTCAAATGCCTTTCACAGAAAGGAAAAGAGTTCTTGCATAACACAATGTCCTGCATTGGCAGAGCACTGCCTACTATTCAATGCATTTTAGTCTATATGCATTTAGACTTTTTAAAAATATATTAACAGCGTTAATATATTTGGAGAATCCCAAACTGTATCAGCTGCAGCTCTGTTTTCCTTGCCATTGAAAATCTTACTGGCTCTTAGGAGCCCTCCCTTTTGTATGAGCTGCAGAACCACCTCCTGATGCACACAGCGTGCACAAAGACTCCCGAGTCTCTGAGTCTGACTTCTTTTGGTGCTTGTTTCTCTTGCCCTTCCCTTTTCTCAGGCATTGCGTTCCCCACCTGCGTGTCAGTCAATAACTGTGTATGCCACTTCTCTCCCCTGAAGAGTGACCCCGACTACACGCTAAAAGACGGAGACCTGGTCAAAATGTAGGCACCTCATCTCCAGTAACCCTCCCACGTGTCTCCGGTCTCCTTTTCCCTCCCCACCCCTCTCTCTGCCTTACGCTCTTCTCATCCCCCACCTTCTCCTGCCTAATGTTCTCTCTCTGTGTGCGTGTGCGTGTGCGTGTGCGCGTGCGCGTGTGCGTGCGTGTGCGTGCGTGCGTGCGTGCGTGCGTGGTGTGCGTGCGTGGTGTGCGTGCGTGTGTGCGTGCGTGCGTGTGTGGTGCGTGCGTGTGTTGTGTTGTGCTGTGCTGTGTTGTGCTGTGCTGCGCCGCTCTAGCGTCCGTCCCCAGTAATGTCTCCATGTTGTCAGCCTGCTGTCCTGTGTGCTGCTGTCTTGTCTTGTCTCCCTGCCTTATAATCCCTCTTTGTCCTGTCCGTTTGTCTTCTGTGCTGCCCCTGTGGACTTGTCATTGAAATTATGAACCAGTAGCTCTGTGATGTTAGTTGGATTTGTCTGCTGTTAGAGGTTATGTATGTCATTGAAATAATTAGGTTGGCTGGTGTTTCTTGCATCAGTGTTTTAACAAATGTTTTGGCTATTGATTTAGATACTGTTGCAGTTGAAGTGTCTTTTTACATGCACACTATAATCTTATGAAATTCCATGTACGTAGCTGTGTGTTCACAGCTTTTCAGATGGCAAGAAATCTGATGATACACTGTGTTTACAGAGGCTTGTTTCAGACTAGTGTTAGATCATCATGTAATTATGTTGCAATGTACTTTTAAGGTCTATTGGGTTCATGTCAAATTATTGGTGTGCATGGAAAGAAATGTAGTCACTGTCAGTGGTTGCTCTTCTTTGTCCTGAACTGATTTTAATGTTCTGTCATTGCTCCTTTCCCTTTGTCCCATTCCCACATAATGGTATCTCCATGCCTTGCCTCATCATTCTACCTTGTCACATATGGCTTCTGTCACGCTCTGTCCATTTCATCGTGTCTGCCGCAGTGACCTTGGAGTTCATGTGGACGGGTTCATCTCCAATGTGGCTCACAGCTTTGTTATTGGAGCCAGTAAGGTAAGTGTACCACACATACACAACTCTGTGACTTCCCAGTCATCCCTGTGCACCTGCCTGCCGGCATGTTTTGTTATAACTGTGTTGATCCCTCTCGTCAAACTTGGCAACAGGACAACCCTGTGACAGGCAGGAAAGCTGATGTGATCAAAGCTGCTCACTTGTGTGCGGAGGCTGCCTTGCGGCTCGTCAAACCTGGCAACCAGGTAAGCCACTGCAACAACCAACAGACCATTAGGGGCACCACATTTGCATTCATACTCAAATACAGAATAGCCTGTGCTAATGTTTTAATAGGGAAAGTAATGTGACAGAACCTATGTATCCAAAATGAAATGTGATGTTCATGAATGTCTTTAATTGATATTTAATAATTTGTCTCCTTTTGTATCTCTCCCCACCAGAACACTCAAGTGACTGAGGCCTGGAACAAAATAGCTCAGTCATTCAAATGCACTCCTATTGAGGGTGAGTGTGAAAGCTGCCAACAGTTTAAGCGTGCGCTCACACAAATGAACCACATATGTGGTTCATTTATTTTAGTAAGGCAGGTCACATAAGCCGAATGCTCTGTTTCAGACACTTGATAAGTCTCTGATATTTTTCCTTTTTCTCCTCATCTTAGGCATGCTTTCTCATCAGCTGAAACACATGTCATTGATGGAGAAAAGACCATTATTCAGAATCCAACAGACCAGCAAAGGTATTAATTACATCTCCCAAAAGAGGTCACGTGTTGGTGTGTTTGTCTGTCAGTACCAGTGAGCGGAAGTGCCCGCACCGACCAGTGCCCTGTTGCCTCCAGAGTAGGGAAGGCAACTTGGCACTTTAACCTCTCCACTGTTACCATGCTCCTAAAGTGACAATATAAAGAGATCGATAGATACTTAAACTTTATGAGTAAACTCCATAGGGGAAAAAATCCAGGTCAATTTTGTCAGTGGTAACGGAAGCTACAGAGACGACAATGCACTAATATGTGTTAATAGGGTTGCATTGAGAGAAGTAGCCTATTGCCTAGCAGAGATAAATAGTTTTGTGTGTGTTTACAGGAAGGACCATGAGAAGGCAGAGTTTGAGGTGCATGAGGTGTATGCTGTGGATGTTTTGATCAGCACAGGAGAAGGAAAGGTAAGAGTTATTCGTCAGCTGATTTGCCATCTTATACACACACTCGGAACACTACTAGGCATTTCACTGAATTATCCATTTTGGTGTTGGTTAACATTTTAACAATGGAGGGGTTGTCATTTTTGAACAACCAGGCTGGACATCTTCTCTATTTACTGTCCCATCTTAGTCTCACTGATGATTATTTATGTATTGTTTGGTCATTTACAAAGCCGTAAGAACTGCAGTGTGGCTTATTTGGAAGGTGCAATATAAGGTTTTGTTTATGTTATTTATGTGTTTATTCTGTACTAACTGGTCCATCTGTTATCTAGGCAAGAGATGGTGGACAAAGGACCACCATCTATAAGAGGGACCCTAGCAAGCAATATGGCTTGAAGATGAAGACATCCAGAATGTTTTTCAGTGAAGTGGAGCGACGATTTGATGCAATGCCTTTCACCCTCAGGTAACATTTTGTTACGTCTTTACTTTTAGGAGATATAATCAGCCTATCCAGCTGTTGATATCCAGTTAATTAGTCAGTTGTTACACATAGCCTAGAGTGCTATACTGTTACAAAAAAAAGAAATAACTTGGTTGAGATTACTAGGTGAATTGCGAAATTACAACCAATGCTTGCTTGAAAACTATGGCACAGTTGGAGGGCTGTGTAATTTGCTCGTCTCGAGCCTTACCAATGTGTACCCTTGTGTTGCAGGGCATTCGAGGATGAGGGGAAGGCCCGTTT
Organism: Tenualosa ilisha; assembly: GCA_015244755.2. Classification (NCBI taxonomy): domain Eukaryota; kingdom Metazoa; phylum Chordata; class Actinopteri; order Clupeiformes; family Clupeidae; genus Tenualosa; species Tenualosa ilisha. The sequence goes on from PYXC01002417.1 coordinate 2,900,717, forward strand.
GGGAGTGGTGGAGTGTGCCAAACACGAGCTTCTGCAGCCTTTCAACGTACTCAATGAGAAAGAGGGTGAGTTTCTCCTACTTCATGTGTGGCCTAGTGGAGACCCTGTGTCCAAACCTGCATCTGGGGCTTTACTTACACACAGTTAGACATTTCCAAAAACAAACAAAAAATGAGTGGATAACTGAAAACAAATTTGTCAAAAGTTTTAAATTGGACACCACGGCACTCATCCTGCTTAACTTTTAGATTAAGTGTCTTTCTGGCCATCTTATGTCTGTTTGTAACATTTGAATTCAACCTTCATTTGAATGCCCATGGAACTTTCATCACATTGTCATAAAAGTTACCATTGGTAATGTTATTTGTTGTTATTAAATTCTCATTGTGTGTTATTAAGTAAACTTACAATGTATCCCTTATGGATGTGGAGGTTCCACTGTTTATTGTCTTTACATGCATGTTTCCTGATGGAAGAGAGAGAAGGAAGTACATTTTAATGCATTTCAGTGTTCTTCCTTTTCTAGGTGAGTTTGTGGCCCAATTCAAGTTCACAGTCCTGCTCATGGCCAATGGGCCCTTGAGAATCACCAGTGGACCCCTGGAGCCAGAACTCTACAAATCAGAACATGAGGTCCAGGATCCTGAGCTCAAGGTATGTTCAATGTTATAAACAACCCATTCTGTCTCGCAGAAAAAAGAAATGCTTCAGTCTCATAATAAAATGGATGATGCGGGAGAGCATTAGCCATTTATGTATGTATAGCACAATAAGGATGTCCTATCTTATTACATAACACTGCGTTTCCCCCCTTCAACAGTCTCTGATACAGAGTTCGGCCAGTCGTAAAGCACAAAAGAAAAAGAAGAAGAAGGTGAGTGTGAAACTTTTCTGTTAAACAGTGAACCCAACAATCATACCAATTTATCTTCAGCCCAGATTGTCCTTAATTGTGGCTTAGCATCCCAAGTGTGGAAGGTTGAATTAAATTGAAAATGAGAATGTGTAAATGAGTAAAATCTAATAACATTAACATTGGGTGAGCTTGAATTTTCAGTCATTCTGCAGCCAGTATTTCATTACTATTTTGAGTGTATGTAAACCAACAAACAATCATACAAATCCATCTTTAGACCAGGTGGTCTTCCCTAAGTGTGGGTTACCATCCCAAAGGTGGACTCCTGACAGATGTTTGAGGGTAATTGAGGAATAGGAAAGCATCAGGAAAATTTAACGTTACCATAGGCTGTTCTTGAATGTACACATTAAATGGCAAATGTGGTATAAAACTAGAGTCTAAGTTTGGATGATAACAAGTGTTAATTGGTTAATGTTGTTAATAAGTGTAGTTTTGAGTAAGACCAAAATATGTATTTGCTATGAAACGCCATATTTTATCAAAGCACCAATTATATAAATACTTTTTAAATACCCTTGACACTTACAAATGTAGAAATATTTCAGTTTGTCTGCAGGTACCCTCTCCATAGGAGAGTAACATAAAATTGTATGTCCCGTAGCAGTGTAAATTATATTTTGAGTATGTGGTGAAATGCACTGCGACTTGGCCAGGTAAGTTATGCAGCCTATGCAATGTGGTGTGAGTTTACTTTCACTTTTTGGGGTGAAATGCAGAGTCCCGTGGTTGATGGCCAACGGGCTATGATCGTGCATGCGCACATATCCCTACCTCCACTTGTAGACGGTAGGTAGCCATTTTGAAATAGCCTACTGCTTCACTTGACTGAACTGTCAGCATTCAAACTGCTTCTTCTTTGCTCTTCGAAGTATATTTTGCAGCCATTACACTTAAGCAAAAATGTAGTCTGTTATTTCTCCAGATCATATATTTCACATATGTCTAATAAGTGTCTAAAATATCATCATTTTGTAAAAAGTAGGCTATAGGCCTAGGAATAATATAAAAACCTGAATTCCCAATTTTCATGCATTATATTTTGCAAAACTGTCTATCATAGAGAAGACGATCCTCATTATAATTGCCATGAACATGCAAGTATATATTTAATAAATTAATTGCTGTGCTGTATACAAGTTCTGCTGTGATGTCCTGAGCAAACATTTTCTATAGAAATGTATTTGAGTACAATTTAAACAGGTATTTTGCAATTATTCACAATTAACTACACGATTTTGTTAGATTAATTGCGATTTAAAATTTTAATTGTTTGACAACCTAATTTTGAGCCTCGCCAAAGATGCTATTTACTTTGACATGGCAAATCTCCTCCAAATGCATATTCTGGTCTTACTCAAAATAACTCAATTGTTTGTGTCCCAAATAAGTTAATTAATAAGTTAAGTTATAATTTTTTTATGATAGCATGATTCTGTAACTTGCCATATTGTACATTTTCCCCTTGTGTTTTTCTCTTGGGTTTACAGGCCTCCAAGACTGCAGAGAATGCCACGGGCCAGCCAGCTGAGAACGAGGTTGCAGAATAGATCAAACGAACACACACACTGACACCCATGCACACGCACGGTTTCAGACATACACACCCTAAAGTACAGAAAGTACAGAGAAGAAAAAAAATCTCCCCCCACCCCCAAATGCTTTACCTCTCTAGTTACTAGCCATCACAAAATATGGACGTGCGATTGACAGCTGGCCTATTGTTGTGTCCCAGAAATGCCTTGACAACGTCTGAAAGGCGACCTTTTGTCAATCGGTCATTTTCTACAGGGTCCAAACACATTAGACATGCAAGGCAACCTTAGATTTCTATTCCAAAATTTCCTACCCTGTTTGGTACATTCTTTGCAAAAACTCAATTTGAACAGAAACTGGAACTCTTTCTTTTTCACATGCAATTAATTAAAAAAAAGAAAAGAACTGTCAGTGTCCATGCGCAATTCTTTGGCAGACTTGCGCTTTCCACCAAACTAAAAAGAACCTGCATAAAAGATGTTTTGTTTAAGTAAACGTCTCAGTCCCCTATGAAACACCAAAAATGATGAGCTTAAATCTGATGTTAGGTTTTACCATGTTGCAATAATTAACTCTTAACATACTCCTCAAGAGCTCCTCTAACATTGGGAGACTAAATTAAGTGTCTGTTATACCTACATTGGTGTTTCTCTGAATGACAAGAGAAGTATGGATGCATCTCTCCTGTTTTGTTTTTTTTTTTTTTTCTCTTTTCTTCCTTTCATCTAGAGCCGTGGTTTTCAAATAGTGGTCTGTGGCCCACTGGTAGACACTGAAGACTTTAATGGTTGTCCCTAACCATGCATGATGTAAAGTTCCTGTGGTAACCACCATTCGTATTCCGTGGTGGACCGCATATTCTGTTGTTTCCTTATTCAGTGAGGTGGTCCCTAGGTCACATTTGAAACCTTCTGCCCTGTAGCACTTCTTTGGAAGGTACACTTTATTGTTGGGGCATTAGAATAGGAATTCTGCGATGGAACTCTGAATTTCTGCACACTTGTCGGCTAGCTGAATTGGAGGATTTGCAAGATGGGGAATATTTGGGGTTGTAAGCCCAACACTGCCATCCCTTTCCCCTTATCCTCCAAGAGCCTGCTTGACCTCGTTCACTCCAGTCAAGAGCCTGCTTGACCTCGTTCACTCCAGTTATTTTGATGAAGGCAAACCCACAATAGCACTCCCAAACTTCACAAACAATAAATTGCAATCATCGTTTTTGTTGATGATTTAAGATTTGATCATGATTCCTACAACTCAGTTAGTTCAAGTGAAATATCCCGCAACCCCAACCCCCTGAAATTGCAATGAATTACATTTCCTGACACATTGTACTGTACATTCACAGCACCGGTGTTGTATAATCGGAACCTCTTGGAGTCTCAGCCTCTGGAAGCCAACCTGAGTAAGGGAAGGGAATGGGAATTTCCAGGTTTTGTGTTTGACAGTTTCTTTCCTGGTGAAATGGATTGGTGTCCAGAATTTTTGATACACAGGTGGCTTGAGTACAAGGTGTGATGAGATTGGTGACATCTTGTTTTTGTAGGAAAACGGAATGAATGGGACTGTTTTACAACTAATTAAATAAAGTAACCTTTGATTATGTTTTTATTAATGCGTGTGCAGTTATTCTCGTATTAAACACATCACACATACATCTAAAAAAAATGATTTTACTGTGTGGTTTTAAACAATTGTGTAATACAGACATGTCCCTATAATAGACATGGACATAAAACTGAGACGTTGGTTGAGGACAAGTTGACGATCTTGACGTGCCAATGTTGTGGACTTGGCAGGGGAAAAAACTTGTCGGGGGGGTTAAGTTAGGAGGCTTAAAAGGAAACAACACTGACAGTGCTGTTTGGTGACATGGGTGTCTCCTCTTACGCCCCAATGTCAGACCGCTTCAGGGTACACTAAGGAAAAAAGGATGAAAAAGGAATCTTTCCTTTAAGACTTGTCAGTCACCACCAAGGTTTTATCATAGCATATAGCAACTTCACAAAATAAGTTCATTTTAGTGGCTATTACATAGTTGGATAGTTGAGAAAAGGTAAAAGGTAAAGTTACCTGACTCTGTAGCCATTGTATGAGTATTACAGTAGCCATTATTAGGGCTGTTTGGTTAGGTTGGTTTGACCCACTGCTGCTGGTTACCTTTGGACCTGGAGTAGCTGCTAAAGGTGGAAAAAAATATAAGTATGAATATGGTCATCTGGCATATTAGTAATAAATATATACTTACAAATATATTCAACTGAATCCTGACTGTACAAGTGATTTAACATTGTACCATAAGTTGAGAGAGTAATGATGTGGCCCTCTGCCGTTGAAACTCCACACGTGGCCTTGCACTGAAAAGACCCAGCGTCTTTGGAAGAGATATTCTTGATCTCAAATGTTATATTTCTGATTCGGACACTGTTTTCTTCTGGGTCATCCATTTCATTCATGGTGATGAGTATTCTGTCAGGCTCAGACACAATTGGACAATCAGTCATGGATTGTCTTTTGCACCAGAAGACTGACAGCTCTGTGCACATCTTCTGCCGATACACTGCCATGCATGTGAGTTTCATTGAGTCACCTTCAGTCCGATTTAGGTCTTTCTTTTGGTACCTAACACTGACATCATCTGCAGGTGAATAAGCAAACAGAGCTCACTTCAGACCTCAAACATAATAAGGAAAAATAAGCACATGAAAAACACTTTTCTTTTATCACCATGGGCACAAATCCATATCAGTCCCTTGTTTTAACAAATGGCCCCCACAAAGAATAAGGTGAAAGGTGTAGCTATCATTTTTTGGAGCTTTTTTATCTGTGATAAAAAGAACCAGAAAATGTGATTCAACATAGATCAAATAACAAACCCATAGCTAATGTTAACTCACTAAGGCATAGAGAAATTAAACTGAAAATGAATTTCTGTGCCCCATCCATTTAGCGTTAGCTTCCAGTTAACTATTCGGTCTATGTTGTATCAACTTTTCTTGTTCTTTTTCCTATCAACAACACTCCGTGGCCTCTGACAACAGGGCTGTGGATTGATTCACACTGGATTCCTCCTTTAAAGTTAAGAAATGGTGTTCCGAGCAGCTCAATTTTAGGTCCATTAGGCTATTGTTCACTCAGTATGTTACTGATACATGTGGTTCACTAGAACATTACAAAGTTCATTTTTATGCAGACAATCCTTTATGCTTATACAGAAAGCTTCAAGGTGCATTTGTCTGAATTAGTAGTCATGCTATTACCAGACCAAGAATGTCTGACCATAATTAGTAGGCCTATACATTCCCTAAATGTAACAGAAATTCAGCAAATTACTCAATCTTGATAAACTTTCTTTTAAAACACATGATCACGAAGCTCACGAAGAAAGTACAAATTAAATTGAGTGTTCTATATAGGATCGGGCCTTGCTTTTCTCTAGAGAACAGAAATTCCATTATACACTCAACTAATGTCAGTGCTAGACTGTGATATTGTTTACATGCATGCAGCCCCTTCCACGAGAAAAGAGAAAAAAGATCTCTTCATGTTTACCATATCTACGTTTTATACTGGTCGTGGTTTAAAAACTCAGTATTGAAACTGCTTGAGTGTAGGGTGAGTGTAGGAGGCCTGCCTCCTCTATAAATCATTGCAAGGTATATTACCTTCTTTACTTCACTTTCAAAAATGACAGTTAACATAATATTGTGAGAGGCCCGAGCGGCCAGCTCACGAGAAGGGATGTAGACTGAGAAGTGGAGGTGGTAAGGATTCACCGGAGAGAGGGTTGTTAGCCCAAAAGTGAACAGTATTTATTTGCCAAAATCACACTAATAAACAAAACACTTGCACCTAACAAAATAAACCAAAATTCAGCTTCAGTCAACAGTTACAAAACAGTTCAAACAGGCCATGAATTGGGACACCTAGATTATACCAATGAGCCAGGGATACAGCACATGCAAAGTTGACAAAATTACACGCTGGAATCATTATGACCGCCGCTAGCGAAGCTAGCGAAAGCAGTCATATTGGTGTTGCTGCACGTTTTTTCCCTTTTTTTTTTTTTTTTTTTTTTTCACCGATTTTCCGTCAACGATTCCCGGGACACTGAAACTCAGGGGGAGATGAATGTTTGTAGGCATGTAGCCCTAGAAGTTTGTGAGCGAATATGAGCTTTTGGCCCCCAAGGGCCCCCCCCCACTGTGCCAGTGTCCGTCAAAGAGGGGGAGACCGGCAAAAGTTTTCGCTGAATAACTCGATGAACCTTTCACCCAACAACACAAAATTTTTGTAATATGTCGGTGTTACAGAGACGTATCGACCCAGCCCATAAACACTCACTTGAAGCATAGCGCCACCTACTGATATGGGTAAATGCAAAAATTGGGATTTTGAGTTGGCAATATCTTGGACCGAGAAGCTGGGAACTGCGCAAAATATGTAATGCACGATCACCCTAAAGACTTCTAAAACCACAGCACAAGCCATGAAATTTGGACCATAGGGGGCGCTGTAATTGCAGAAAATGTCATTTTGCCTATTATCTAGAGAATGCTAATGTTTACAGCAATTTTCTTTTTATTGTGAAAACTACTGACCCTCAGCATTGAAAACACTGGTCGACGCCCACTTCCAACGAAAACGGTTTACGTGAAATTTTAACATTGCCAAAACGAATCTGAACGAACTCGTCATAGGCCGTTAATGTGAATCTCACCAAATTTGGTATACGTCATCTACAGACAATGCTGACAAAAAGTTATCAAAGGATTTATCTTGAGATAAATTGTTTCGAAGTTACACGTCAATGAACATTGAACACGTAGCTTAAAATTTTTTAAAAGTACATATCTTGGCTTTTAATTGCTCAAATTTGGTCAAACTTGGCATGCCATCTCTAAACTGCTTTTTTGTCATGTGTACTAAATTTTGTGACATTTCGTCATAGGGGGCACTGTTTATCGCCGAAGCTAGGTGTCAAAAACCAGTTTTTGTTAAATAACTCGTTAACATTTTTGCCCAAGATAACGATTTTGTGTTAGTATGTTGGTGTTACAGAGACGTATCGACCCAGCCCATAAACGCTCACGTGAAGCAAAGCGCCACCTAGTGATTAGGGTAAATGCAAAAATTGGGATTTTGAGTTGCCAATATCTTGGGCAGAGAAGGTGGGAACTGCACGAAATATGTCATGCACGATCACCACAAAGACCTCTGAAACCACAGCAGATGCCATAAAATTTGGTCCATAGGGGGCGCTGTAATTGTAGAAAATGTCATTTTGCCTATTATCTAGAGAATGCTAATGTTTACAACATTTTTTTTTTTATCGTGAAATCTATTGAACCTCACGCATGGAAAACACTGGTCGACGCCCACTTCCAACGAAAACAATTTACATGAAATTTGAACATTGCGAAAACGAATCTGAACGAACTCGTCATAGGCCGTTAATGTGAATCTCACCAAATTTGGTATACGTCATCTACAGACAATGCTGACAAAAGTTATCAAAGGATTTATCTTGAGATAAATTGTTTCGAAGTTACACGTCAATGAACATTTAACACGTAGCTTAAAATTCTTTAAAAGTACATATCTTGACTTTTAATTGCTCAAATTTGGTCAAACTTGGCATGCCATCTCTAAACAGCTTTTTTGTCATGTGTACTAAATTTTGTGACATTTCGTCATAGGGGGCGCTGTTTATCGCCGAAGCTAGGTGTCAAAAACCAGTTTTTGTTAAATAACTCGTTAACATTTTTGCCCAAGATAACGATTTTGTGTTAGTATGTTGGTGTTACAGAGACGTATCGACCCAGCCCATAAACGCTCACGTGAAGCATAGCGCCACCTAGTGATAAGGGTAAATGCAAAAATTGGGATTTTGAGTTGCCAATATCTTGGACCGAGAAGGTGGGAACTGCACGAAATATGTCATGTACGATCACCACAAAGACCTCTGAAACCACAGCACATGCCATAAAATTTGGTCCATAGGGGGCGCTGTAATTGTAGAAAATGTCATTTTGCCTATTATCTAGAGAATGCTAATGTTTACAACATTTTTTTTTTTATCGTGAAATCTATTGAACCTCACGCATGGAAAACACTGGTCGACGCCCACTTCCAACGAAAACAATTTACATGAAATTTGAACATTGCGAAAATGAATCTGAACGAACCCGGCATAGGTTGTTACTGTGAATCTCACCAAATTTGGTATACGTGATTTACAGAGAATGCTGACAAAAAGTTATCAAAGGATATATCTTGAGATAAATCGTTTCGAAGTTATACGTCAATGAACATTGAACACGTAGCTTAAAATTCTTCAAAAGTACATATCTTAGCTTTTAATAGCTCAAATTTGGTCAAAGTTGACATGCCATCTCTAAACAGCTTTCTTGTCATGTGTACTAAATTTTGTGACATTTCGTCATAGGGGGCGCTGTTTATCGCCATATATAGGTGTCAAAAGACCTATATATATATATATATTTTTTTTTTTTTATATATAATACTCCATACAAGACAATCTTATGACTACCATCTCTACACAAACACCAAGTGGCAAGAGTTCAAATTAACACATGTAGGCTACATACATACTATGACAACACCTACCCTTTCATAAATCACTCCTACACACTACAAAATCACACACAATCTCATTCATTCAAAAAACACATCCATACCCACTTCCAAGACATAATTTCCAATCTAATTCCCACCTCACAACACTGTTCTACCACACACTTGTCATGCCAACAGTTCTCACATTTCAATACATTGCGGCGGTCATACCATGTATCGCTATGCGGTACATCTAGTTATAATTGATGTTGTGCAACCAAAGATTATGGAATGAGGGATTAATTGATAAAATCACGGTAGGACAACAAAGGACACTGAACAAACGCCGAACTGGCGGCAAACCCCTTTCAATCACCAACACCCAACAGTGCCCCACACCACATACTATACATTATATTAAACACAAAATATATACATTCAGATTGTTCCCCCAAAGCAGCGCACATTACCGCACACATGCGCGCATAAATCGGGAACAAACACAACGTCTCTCGCCCTCTCCCCCCACCGGCGCTTGCCGAGCAGCGCATGCAGTTTAAAGTAAATGGTGAGAAGGGGAGAGTTCAGCTTCTCACAAATATGTACTCTTTTATAACCCTAGAAACACCTCAAATAAAATCTGCACCTAATTTTTGCACCTAATGATAGACCAAATTACAACAAGCTTTGAAATTAGACCAACTTGTGTCTGTAGATAGCCTGGTAATAAAACCAGACCCTCGTTCTACACTCATTTTGTACAGAGGGTCTGAACATTCGGTAGTGAGAGTCGATTGCTTGCTAGAGGTGTTTAAGTTTAAAAAGTAAATGTAAAGTCTATGTAAAGCTGTCAACAGGATGGCAGTCTTAATTCACAAATAAAAACAATAAATAACCCCAGGCTGCTCTTCAAGAAGACTCATGAAGATCGTATTCAGATGTTCCATGGACATGGAAAAAGAGAGTACCTCTTACACATTTACGAGCTACACAACATGGCATACTATTGACATAAAAAGAAGAATTTAGTCTTTTTCATCCTCTCCTTCAAAGAAGGCAGCAAAATCTGCATATTTACAAAAGAATACTATTTAAGACAACTTGACAGGCCATTTCATTTTTTTCAGCTCATAGGCTACATTTCCCAATAGACACATCTGCAAAAGTTGTAAGTGGTCCATATGCAAGATGACTTGGGAATAAGAACAATAATCCGGCTTTATTTCAATCAATAAGACATCAATGTGCGAGGGACTATAATTCCTATGTGTTCTTAGACTTCTGCTCATGGTACTACCCAAGTGTGGACATTTCCATGAAAAATGTCATTGCATTAACAGAGAAAATGAGTAGGCCTTTATATAAAAAGTGGTCCTCATGGGCTCATGAAAAAATTACATTTTCAGTATTTGTACTGAATACATATCTTGGCCATGTCTATTCATGTTTGAAGAGCCATATCTCAGAAACCAAAGATATCTAACTGAAAGTTTCCCTTCATTCTAACAAGACATGGAGGAACATTTGGGCAAAAAAAAAATCAAACAAAAAGAAAAAAAAAGAAAAAAAGAGGACCGTGGGGTTGTGTCCGTTTCAACTGTTTCTACTTAAATGTTGCCAGATATGATGATGGTGATTATGATGATAATGATGATGAAGTAAGCCTACAACCATAAACCTTTTGATACTAGCAGAAGATAAACATATGTCACAGACACACGACAACAAAGTGATCTCTCCAAACCAGCTATAAAGAAAAGAAACATTAGCCTTGAAAACAACGACTATAAAATAAAAAGACAAAGAAATATTCTTACCTGATGCCACCAGTAAGGGGAGTTGGAAAACAAACGTTATTGTAGAAATAATACTCACGGCCTGTGGTACACACATTTTTAGCAGCTCATGTGAAAGAACAAAGTTAAACTGTGATGTGAGGCTTCGCCACCACGCAGGCTACGGAACAAAACTGGCGCAAACGCCCCCCAAACCTCTTCCATTTCCTCCCTGCAGCCCACACACTGCAGTGTTCAGGTCAAGTACCCTGACCAGTGCAACCCAAATGAAAGTGCAAGCATACAGTACACCAGTGCTAACCAAGAAAGCCTTATTTATTTGCTCTTGAAACGAAATAAAATGAAACCGTTGTGAAAATATTGTTATTGTCTGTGTCTGTAATTTGTTTATTTCATTTGGATGCAAACAATGTAATTTGATTTAATGGATAGTGTGAACAGCTTTTCGGAGTTAAAATAAAAAATAGGTAGGACACAGCAAAAAGGCAAGCGTTTGACAGACGTGCGTATGACGTAATACTGCCGTATAAATTCCCGCCCTCTCCGTCGTCACATCCTCTCTAATTTGTGATATCTCGCCTGAGGTAGGAAGAATTTTCTGTTGTGTGTCTGTATATGAATCCGCTTTAATCCTAAATACGTAAATATCATCCATCAATTCTTTTAATCTCTTGTTTAATTTCAGACACCTCTCCGCAAGATGAGGGCGAAGGTAAAAAATATTCTATCTTGCTTTGGCACGAGAAGCTAACGTTGAATAGTTAACGTTACGTGCAACGACGGTCAAATTATGGATAGCGTGCAAAAAGGAATGTAGCCTGGCCATGTTAGCAATACAGTGACTTTTGTTATAGTTGGGCTTTTGGAAACATTTTGTCCAGTGACGATAACGACGAAGTGTGCTAGTGGTATAGGCAGATGTTGCTAATGTGAACTGCTAGCCAATATGTGGCTAAACGGTGCAAGTGCTATGCCATTGGTTTTTACATCTAGCGTTAATGTCAATGTTACACGTGGGGATGTTGGCCAATAAATACATTCCTGCTTGTCCCCGTTTTCAATGGTAGCATGTAATTGTTCATGGAAGATCATTTGTTCAATTACTTGACTGCTGTCAGCTGAGATCTGATCATTGTATTTGCTTTTACAGTGGAGGAAGAAGCGTATGCGCAGGTAAATACAATCCATGTGGAGATGAACTGTCTTGTCACTTGTTCCTTTTCTAGATGTCTTTAAATCATAATATTAAGGGTAACATATGTGGTCCTTTCTAAATGCACGTGAAATACAAGGAGATTGTAATTGTAAACTAAGTGTCTTCTACTTTCAGGCTGAAGCGTAAAAGGAGAAAGATGAGGCAGAGGTCTAAGTAGATTGGCCCATCTATCGCAGCTGTGAGTCCCCTGCCCCTACAACTCCAGTCTTCAAGTTCCTGCAGACATCCTTACCTCCAAGGGCAACTGGGAGGATGGCCGACATCAGTAACATCACCATGTCATACACTGAGTGACATTCTACAGTTTGCGGGAGGATTCTTGTGTCAGGACTTGGCACTGGAAGATTGTGGGAATTCAGGACATTTCTCTTGTTTTGGCGCTCACTTTGGACTCATGACCATCAGTTCAACACAGCTGATACTCTCCTGTAAAGACCATAATAAAGTTCTGGTTTATAAAATTAATTGCCTCTGACTGAATTCAGTTTTAGACACATTCTAGGATTAGATGGTTGGTGAATGGTTGCATCTTGTGTGTTTATGATGGGAAGCTGATCACAAGATTTCAGAGTTTGATTGCAAAGTTGGGTGGTATTTGTTCTGAGAATTCATCAACTTTAAGTAGAAGTTGCTACTTCAGAACCAGAAAAGGATGATCACCCTGATAAAAGGCTCTATGAAGTCTAATGCTGAACGTGACTAAATGCTTTCTGGCACTCGCTAAAGGCCTTTCCAACTGAGATGTCTGCGCCTAATGTCAAGTGTAAGTACTTCAAACTGCGCTGGTTGGCCAGGTGTATTTTAAGACTGAGTGATCCTTAAGTGCCCAACAATCAAGAAGTAATAAATATTCGCTAGGACGGACAAGCACAGGTCATACCGTGTATGAGATTTTTGTGGACTTCAGTCCTTTATTTTGGTGGATGTTGCTCCGGAAGTGCGTCACCAAGCGCGTGGTCAACAGCTTGCTATCAGATTGTTGTTCTCGAGATGTATTGGCAAGGTAACTTCTGATAAGTAATTGATTAATATCCTTTAGAAACGGCTTTCAGTGCATATGTACGTGGGATGGTTTCACACAACTCTAAGGGTGTGTTGGTAAGTGTTTTTTCATTGTCTAATAAGGTACATCTCTTTTCGAGCTACCTAGCAGGGCTAGTTTTGAGCTAACGTTAGGAGGCCGTATCCGTACAGTCTTTTAACTGGCTGAAACTGTCGTGCGACTTCACACAGCTAGTTAGCCAAGTTGCTAATTCACATTTTCATAGAACTACCTAGATCACTGATACATTTGCTTTTTGCGTTTGTGTCGCTAAGCATAGCTGTAAGTATATCATTGTTAATATTTAACTGTCTCTATCACGCACACACCTGATCAAAAGTCTACAAAACTGTTGTAAACAAACAAGCAAATGTCATCCAAGTGAACTTGGATCTAATGTACCTGTTTGAAAAGCCAAGCTAAGCTAATTTTGTTTTCTTTTTGGTTTCATATTATATTGTTTTTCTAGAAACTTCGGATCTCGCATTGTTGGAAGGAAACGTAATTGCTTCTTTTGGCGCATATCTATTTAATTGATATGATTACTCGCCAAGTTTATCAGATGTAACGTAAGGCAGGCAGACCTAGATATTTGATATTTACATTTACACATTTGAGTCCTGGATGTAAGGTAAATATATAACTGCCTAATGTGATTCTTTAACAGATACCAGGAGGGGAGATTACAAGAGTTCTACTTTACATCCTGTGTAGACCTTATCTTCTGTGCTCCTGGGGTAAACTGCATTCTCCCACACACATGAGCACTGCGTTCCTCTCATGCTGGGCCAAGCGCCATGCCTGACCGGGATAGCGCCTACCTGGCAGGTGGTGGCGGAGGGGGAAGTGGCACAGGGGTGGGCTCAAATATAGGTGAAGAGGCAGGTGCAGGTGCAGGCTTGGGAGGGGTAGGCGAAGGCTGGGGGGGCATTGGAGGAGGTGTAGGAGGTTGTGTAGGAGGTAGTTCTGGGTCCTCAGCCATGGGCGGAGGAGGTGCTTTGGGTAATGGAAATGGCTGTGGGGGAGGGGGTAGTGGGGGTTTTGGCTCTGGTGCCGGCCTTGACGGCGTGTGTAGAGATTTCCTACGGAATGTTTGCAAGAGAGGAAAGCGTTGTCGCTTCCGACACCCGGACTTTAATGAGGTTCCTGACCTGGGGGTCCAGAAAAATGAGTTCATCTTCTGCCACGACCACCAAAACAAGGAATGTGTGCGTTCAAATTGCAGGTTTGTCCATGGCTCTAAGGAGGACGAGGACTATTACAAAAAGACTGGTGAACTTCCTCTCCGACTCAGGGGCAAAGTGGCTGCGGGGCTTGGCTTGTCTCCCACAGACCTACCTTTGAGTCGTGGTGAAGTCCCCATCTGCAGGGACTATCTGAAAGGCGAATGCCAGAGGGGCAACAAATGCAAGTTTCGCCACGTCAGGAAAGACTATGACTATGAGCCATCACGTGTTGGGGTTGGAGGGGTCATAGGTCCCGGAGGAGTAAGTGGGATGGTAAATGCGGGTGGTGGGGGAGTGGGAGGAACAGGCGGGGCCTGTGGGGGAATTTCGGGTTTGGTTGGCGGAAGCAGTGGCAACATGATGGGAATGGGGTATTCCAATCTTGGGGGATACAGGGATCAGAGCATGGCAGGTGTTGGGGGTGGTGGAGGAGGTGGTGGCATGGGAGGGTGTCTTTCGATGAGTGCATCCAGTCAAAGACGCTATGATCGAGCGTCTGTGTATGACCCCTTGTTTGAGAATGGTCTGTTTGAGACGGGGCCCCTGGAGACCCCTATGGATCACGCCACCCTTCAGCTGAAGAGACGAAGGCTGGAGGGGCTCCGATTGGCTGATGGAGGTGGCACGGGACATTATGAGCTGGGGGTGCAGGCCACCTTCCCAGTGCGCCCGCTGGAATACAGGATTCTAGAAGAAGAGAACGCTCTCCTGCGGAAAAGGGTTGAAGAGTTAAAGAAACAGGTTGGTAAATGGGGTATATCAGGCTCCACTTGCGAGAGTTTGTTTTGCAAACACAGATATATATACTTTTTAAAACCTCAGAGTTAGGAATGCACAGGTTGTGCCACAGGAACGTCAGTTAAAGCAGGCAGAGATGAAAAAAGTTCTTGCAATTATTTTTTGCAGGTATCAAATCTTATCGCCACCAATGAGGTCCTTTTGGAACAGAACGCGCAGTTCCGGAGCCAGGCCAAGGTCATGACTCTCTCGTCTACCCCAGCACCCTCAGAGCAGAGTCTAGCGCCCCCCGTGGGCTCAGTGAGCTCCTACAACCATGGCATCGCTCAGACACACACCACCCTGAGCAGCGCCGGCCTGCAACCTCGAGCCGTCACGCAGCAGGACCTAGTGGCTCCCACTGGTGCTCCAACAGCCCCACCGGCCAACGCTGCCCCCCCCTCTGCTCCTCCACCCCACCTCGCCCCTGAGATCACAGCCCTAGCACAGACTATCGCTCAGGGGATGGCACCACCTGTTTCCATGGCACCAGTGGCTGTGTCAGTGGCACCGGTTGCTGTGTCTATGGCTCAGCCATTGCCAGGCATCACTATGAGCCACGCTACCACTCCAATGGTATCATACCCCATTGCCAGTCAGAGTATGAGGATCACCACGCTGCCACATTGAGCCATGTGACTCATTGCCCTGTGACAATGACCTGGTGCCCTAGATTCCTCATATTTCCAGATGTTATCCCCCCCCACACACACATACCACTCCACTTCACTGACAGGCATCACCGTAACTCTATCTTTTACCTTTTGTTGTTATCAGGCTAGACATTTGACAAAACTTGTGTATACAGTGACTGTCTCTCTGTTATTACAGATCAGTGGCTGAAGACTTAAGCAGGAGGACTTAAACATTCATTTTGATCTGCCTTTTGAAACAGTGGCTTCTGAAATGGTGTGAACACTTTTTATGTCTTGACACGTGAATTTGTGAATATGTGTGTGCCAAAAAGACTTCTGAAACTTTGGCATAGAAATCCGTGTTGACAAATGTCCGGCGTTTCATACAAACACATTGACTTGGAACTGATGAGTAACAAGAAAACAGGCTTTATGCTACCAGGATACCTTGAGTTTCACATTTGTTTTTAACTCTTCTGGTCGGCTGTAAGTTTGTTTGGTATTTTGCATAAAATGAATGGTCACAAACACGGCATCCATCACTTTCTATGACACTGATTACCGGTATTCTGTACCAGAAAACATTACACCTACCTCTTTGTACAGTACAATAATTGTAGATGAGTGTGCTTTCAGAAAATTCCTGAAAATATGAATTTACACAAAGCATTACAATTGTAAGTCATTGTAAACACTTTCAGGAGCTACTCAAAGAAAGCACTTGGTGATTGGAGTGTATCAGCTGAATTGGGGAAAACTGTATATTACCTGATTACCTCAAAAGGTGTAGGCAAGGTGACAACAGTGATTATAGCCTATTGAATCTATTGATATATTTTTGCCAATATTTTTTTAAATCACACACACAAAATTCTGCAAATTATTTCAAATGAGACAGTCATACTAAAATACTATTTATTCACTTTTGTGTTTTTGTAGAAAGGCCTACATCAGTTACGGAACAGTTTTACTTGTTTTCTCTCATCCCATTTTTTTTCTTTCATTACTATTTCTAAACAATGTTTCTAAACATTATCAGATCTTACATCACAATTACACTGACAGTCAAATAGTTCTTGTAGGTTCTTGGAAAAAGCTATGTCCACGCGCATCAGGCTCTCTCAATCCCATGATTGTTTTTAAAAGGTTGATTTTTTTCTAAGCCCCTCTAAGAAAACCCAGCTACTCGTCTCCACCGACTATTTGCAGCCATGCAATGACATTTTCTTGCCTACATCTGTCACTGTCTGTCTACTCAAAAAAGGTGGAGACTGGTCGGATCCCTGCTTCATCCTCTGAAGTACGCTCTTTCCCGTTCCGCATCCTACGCCCACCCACTGGAAAATTGCCATTTATTTTTGACTGCTGTGGAATATCCTGCATCTGCCAGGCCTATGCACAACTTCTAGAATACGTAACTGGGTGTGTAAGTAACGGTGAGGTAGACGACACTGGGGTGAGTTTCTAAAGGTACCTCGGTGGCACGAAATAAAACCGACATACTTTCGTGTTGACTAAGGGGGCATGCCACGCAGAATTGGCACCGAGTAACGCATTTGCGCTAAAGCTAGCTTTTCCCGCTGAACATGCGTCAGAACGGAAAATACAATTGAAGCTCTTGAACACCGTTACTCGTGGTCGTTTTTTTCGGTCACAACGTTTGATTTACTAAGGCCTTGAACTTACTAAACTCGCTACGATGCAGAATGCGGGGCAAGATGGAATCAAAGACACAGACAAGGCGATCATGGCCCAATCGACAGAAGATGCAATCGACTGCAAAGCAGAGACTCCTAAAGCTCCAGGAATAAGCGCAATGGCTGTTCTCTGGACATTCGGAAAATGTCTTAGTGCCCTTCTGCCAGTATATTTAGCTGGGTATTATCGAATTAGTACCAGTTTGGTGGTGTTCGGGCTTATGGTCTATTCCGGATGGAAGCATACACGCGAAGCTAAAGAGGCACGGCTGAGATCAGCCATCCAGTTACTCGGCAATGAACAGGAATACACATCAACAAAAGTATTCAAAAGCAAACGAGATCTTCCAGCATGGGTAAGGAAACGTCCAACACAACGTTCCAAATATGCTCTACAAAGCTTTTTTCACACTCCTTTTCTATGTGTTCACAGTAAACACAACACTTTCATTTCAGCTATCAGGTTGTCATAAAGAAGAACATCTTGTACAGTGTTATTGTAGTTTAATTTCTGCACCGTGTTCATTCATCCTTTGCGCAGAATCGATCACTGCAGTTAACCTGTTCGTTCTGCACGTTTCAAGAGCTATTCAGAGTTCTCGAATGGCAACAGTTCTCTAAAGACACCAAAATCATTAAACTCTCAGTGAACCTCAAAAGTGGTCTATTTTTTATCATCGTGTGAATTTCAATTGAGATTACATTGTCAACCCTATCTCTTGCATTGCAGTGGTTTATTGACATCCCCCTAGCAAGTTTGTATGACTTTTAGACTTTTAGACTTTTAGACATTCCTGTCATCTTTGGCCCTATATTTGGCAATTCTAGATAACTTCTGCATGGGAGGGACTGGGGTGGGACCAGTGTACTTGACAGAAAAAAGGAAAGGGGCATTTTTATTCCATTTGTGAATGTAGTGCAAATCTTTTGTTTAAGTAGCCTTAGTTGAATGGTGAAAGATAGTTCAGTTCTGCAATGGCCCACTACCCTGTCTTCCTTCTCTTTTTTGTCTGACAGTGCTACCTATTGATCTGTTTGGTGATGCACTTGTCACTTAAAATCAGAACCATAAAATTGAAAAAAAAAAGTCATTTGACGTTTTCGATCTTTTGCAGGTCAATTTCCCAGATGTTGAGAAGGTGGAGTGGCTGAATAAGGTACTTGAGTTGATCATTTCTCTAAATTCTTTATTAAATTCATTAATAGTCAGTACATCACAAAAGTTTGCCAAAATGAGGTATTGCATGACTGCAACCAGAACAGTAAGCTGAGTATAGACACAGAAAGAGGAGATATTGCTATAATTGCCAGTAAAGTAGGATTCAGCAGTAGAGAACTTGACCTTTGAAACATTCACATGAAAAGCTACGCACACTGATGTTAGAGCCATCGCCTCCACTTAAAACAGGCCTGGAATACTTTACCCCGACAACACCCCAAACCAACCTTTCATCTAAAGCGTCTCAAGTTTCTCAGCTGATTTTACCCAGGAACATAATTTACCCCAGGGTGACCAGAGGACTGCTGTGCCCAATACAGTCATCTTTTGTCGATTCAAACACGTGCGCCACACAAGCGCCCACTCCATGCACAAGAGGCTGACATGGTGCAGCTGTTGTGCTGATAGACTGGTGTCCATGGGATGGCTGTTTACATATAAATGGCTAGCAACGGCTGTGACATGCTCCAGTGTAAGGATGTACCCCCCCCATTTGTGTGGCCTCTATGTCTGTGCTAATCCCCACCAGGGAAGAGAATGGGTTGTGCAAAAGCCACAGTTCTGCCTCTTTTGTCAGCCTTTCCACATTAGTACTGGCTGAGTCACAGGAAAGAGGAGGAGGAGGAAGAAAAGGAAGTGGATACCCCCGAAAACCAATCAAATGCTAGCAGTTATTCACCCCCCCCCCCACACACACACACACATCACTCAGACTCCAGGCTCCTGTTCTAAGAATAGAGCTTAGGGAGACTGATATTATGGTGTAACTTCAGGCACAAGCAACATTTTTGGCAAAGCTGCAATTTGTGTGCTTCCACACAAGAAGATGAAATTAGCCATGCACAGATACCTTTTATGATGCTTTTGTTTACTGAAGGACCACAAGATTGAAAGATTCTTTATGGCCTCTTATTAAGATTGTAAAACTCTTAGCTTCTGTTGCTGATTTACTTCTGGCTTTCTGTGCCACATGTTTTCTATAGGAATAGTTATGCAAAACAAAAGCATGTCTTATGCAGACTTTACTACTTCTGATTCACTAGAAACCACAAACTCCTAACACGGAAATGTTTCCACGACAACGCTGTAAACAATGTGAATGCGGTGAGCGCTCATGTCTAGAAGTGTCTTGAGTGTTCCTGGACACATAACTCAAGCACACAATCATCAGTGCTTAGATAAATGTGTTTATTTTAGGCCTTGTGCTCCATGGCTGTTGACTTAGCTCTATACAGGAGCTTCTGCTTCTCATTGACACTTGATTGTAGCAACTGATCTCAAACCTGTTATGTGCAGTATGTTTTCAGTTCAGCCACTGATATATTAACATGTGTGAATATTAGGCGGATGATACACAGTGATGAAGATGATTGATAGGTTGTTTGCGTGTGTGTGTTTGACTGATATGACGACCCCCTCTACTCTTCGCCTGTCTCAGGTGCTGCAGCAGGCGTGGCCTTTCATTGGTCAGTATCTGGAGAAGCTTTTGACAGAGACTATTGCTCCTGCAATACGTGGCTCCAACAACCACCTGCAGACGTTTAACTTCACCAAAATTGACATGGGAGACAAGGTGCCCCTCTGATACCGGGTTCTTTGTGCCACACTGCATCATAGCAACATTTCTCCAGAATTCTTTTTCAATTAATTGTTTTGTTAGTCAGCTTTTTGTCTGTATATGTGTGTGTGCGTGTCTGCTTGTATTACAGGCCATGAAGGTTGTAGGAGTGAAAGCTCACACAGAAAATGATAAAGGTCAAGTTCTATTGGATGTTTATATCAGGTGATTATAAACTTATTTTTATTGTTATTAGCCCCATCATAATATCAGCTCATGTCCAGCATACAGAACAGTTGAAGACACAGATTTGTTGACACACTGTACTGGCTCTGTGGTGTACTGATATATTCATATCTGCTCTCCCTATCGCAGCTATGTTGGCAATGTGGAGATCAATGTGGAGGTGAAAAGGTATTTCTGCAAAGCAGGGGTGAAGGGAATCCAGGTGTGTTGATTTGCATATTTATTTGCATTCTGTCAATGAGTTCAAGTGGAGGCAGTTAAAGATAGACAATATAGTCTTTGTTTTGTTTGCTCTTCCTAGAATAACACTCACTTGTAGAAGTATAAAAGAATTAAGTAGAGAGATGTGAACAAGTTAAAGAGATATGAGGACCAGGATTAGATTAGAAGAACTTCAATAGCACTGCAATTAAAAATGAAAAAAAGATGGCTGCATTTGTGACAGTCTCAAACGATTAACTACTCAAACACCTTTTACTGCAGCTACATGGAATGATGCGTGTCATTCTGGAGCCTCTGATCGGAGATGTCCCTATTGTGGGTGCGGTCACCATGTTCTTCATTCGCAGGCCTGTAAGTCAGTTGTCCTTCAGCATGTTTGCCATCCTTTATAAATCTTTAATTCATTCACCTGTCCACCTTGTGCTTGTGGCTTTTAGTTTGTGGGGATATTAGCTGAGAGTTGTATAGCCTGGATGGGAGTGCTTTTGCCTGAGTAGTTTTTTGGCATGATCTTACATCCATTAGGCCTCCCACTAGGCTTTTGGTTTTTGGCCAAGACTCACTCAAGGTCTTCCTCTCTCCTCTGGTGTTCCTGTAGAAATTGGATATTAACTGGACTGGGTTGACTAATCTTCTGGACATACCTGGACTGAAGTGAGTAGGGCAGATCACTGGTCTGAACCTGTTTCCTGGTTCATGCTTCCTGGAAAATGTATCAAAATGTTCTTACATCCTCAATTTAAGAGTAACAACTGTGTTTATTTCTCATGCAACCCTTAGTGTGATGTCAGATTCTATGATCATGGACATCATTGCCTCCTTCCTGGTTCTTCCCAATCGACTGACTGTGCCTCTTGTTCCTGATCTACATGTTGCCCAGCTCCGCAGTCCTTTGCCCAGGGTAAAGGACACACACATACACACACACACAGTTTCTTTTCAGAAAGGTTTATTCTTGCTTACACTTGCTTCTCACGCTCACTCACAGTTTATTAACAGTTTATTAATAGTCTGTAAGTGCTGAAAAGTTCTCCCAATTTGCTGGTACAACATTGTGTAATTTTTACAAAGGCAGGTTACTTTTGTGTACATTTGTCTCAGTCAGCAAACCAACTCACCCTACTACTTCTTCCTCTTGTGCTTGAGGGTAGAACCACACAGGAAAGACACACGTGCTCCTCTCCTTACACACACACACACACACACACACACACACTTTTGCTTCTGGTTTTTGACTTCTCTCTCTATCTGTCCCTGTCTCTCTTTTTTTCTCTTAAATTAAATAATGCGTACAATCAAGTAACGTTTTATTACCGTGAATGAAGTCATTGTTGCCAAAGCTATAATATGTTGAGTATGAACTTGACATTCACATTTGTTCAAAAAGAAGTCTCTCTCTCTCCCTCCCTCCCTCTTTTTCTCTCTCTCTCTCTGTCTCTCTCTCATGTTCGCCCAAAGGGGGTTGTGCGTATCCATCTGTTGGAGGCTGCTGACCTGGCTTCCAAAGATAACTACATGAAGGGGGTGATCGGAGGCATGTCGGACCCCTATGCCATCATAAGAGTGGGCCCACAGTCCTTCACATCCCACCACATCGATAACACGCTGTGCCCCAAGTGGGGTGAGATGTACGAGGTGAGCGTGGATGCAGAGGCGCTGAGGGCTGGTAGCAAAAGCCACGGTTGCTTTCTCGTATCCAATGATGTCTGCTGAGTTGTAAAAGTCTGCCCTCAAAAATTAAAAGTCCTACCACAAATTTGTTTCAATCACTCACAAAACTGGCATCCGTTTCCCAAAACCATAGTTGTTAACCAGTTAGCAACTTAGTTGGTTGGCAGTAAGCAACTGCATTGCAACCAACAAAGTTGCTAACTTAGCTAAGGTCCACAGGTCCTCTGCCAGGTAGCTCAGCTAATTTGTGAAATGTATGTCTGTCTCATTATAGATTGTGCTCATCTCTGTGTCCATTTGTATCCCTATGTGTGTGTGTGTATGTATGTATGTGTGTGTGTGGGGGGGGGTTTGTATGCATGTGTGTATCTGCATATTGGTGTATATATGCATGTGTGCCTGCTTGCGCCTGCTGTGTCAGGTGATTGTCCATGAAGTGCCTGGTCAGGAGTTGGAAGTGGAGGTGTATGATAAAGACCCCGACCAGGATGACTTCCTGGGAAGGTACCATTCTCTGTGACTGTGTTGTGTTTACACTCGTGTCCAAACCCGATTCATTACCTCTTTGGGGAAATCTTCTGTACCTTTTCCATCTTTTTGAAAAAATGTTATTTTTCCCTCTTTAGGACCAAGATGGATCTTGGCATTGTGAAGAAATCCAAAGTTGTGGATGAAGTAAGTGCGCTGTTGCTGTTCAATAATGAATAATTGAACTGATAAATAATTTTTGTAATGAGGGGCCTTGTTATACTCTTGTTCCTAACTAAATGTTGACACAAAAGTGCAATGCATATGTGTGTTCATGGCCAGTGCATTAGCACTTTTAAAGCATTTGTGTGGGTTTGTGTTCCCCTTAGTGGTTCCCCCTGAAGGACACTAAGACGGGCCGTGTCCACCTTAGGCTGGAGTGGCTCTCTCTCATGAACAACACAGACAAGCTGGAGGAGGTCAGGGAGCTTACCTATATAAACATGCTGTTAAGTGTGGATACGCATAAGATCCATTTTTGTTTGTTACATTTCTGCTGTCAACAGTAAAATTGTCAACTCTTTTTTAGCCAAAAGACTTAAGAATGTTTCTTCAGGCACTTTACACAGCCCAGCTCTGGTTGGCTGTCCATGGATCTGGACAAAATAGAAAGCAGAACTTTTATGCCTTATACTGTATGTTGTATGGTCAGGTGGGACACCTCTTATTTTCCTAAGAGAGTTGTTTTTCATCCCCTCAGGTTATCAAGAGGAATTCTACGGTGATCAGTAAAACCGCTGACCCCCCCTCGGCAGCCATCTTGGCCGTGTATTTAGATCGAGCTGAGGCCTTGCCGGTGAGCTAACACTCTCGCTCCTCGTCTTCCTGCACACTCAGCCAGTGCAGCCCTGTTTCCTGTCTCTCTGCCATCACGGCCACAGGGCGTAACCTTTCACCATGCCTCAAATCAGATCTAGACTCTGATTTGCCTGCTTCTCAGTGTCGGTCTTCTCATGATGAGGTTCATTTTAGGACTGGCCCCAGATCTGTAGTGGCTTGTATTTTCACTCAGGAAAATTCCATCTTGGCTGAGGTTCAGATGATTATGGTCTATTGTGTGGTGACATTCTTGGTTTTAATATACTTTCCTGGTTTGTGTGATACTCAGCTCTAGGCCAGTTGAGGAACACTTTGAGGAAGTGTTTTTCCCATTTGCTGACTGACTGGTGTGCCAGACAAACTGCAAAACAACATCCCCTCCCCCATTTTCTAACAGCTATTTATGTATAATTAAGTTGCTGCTCAAGCCCATATTTTGTTTGTAAAACACCAACTGCATTTCAAGATGATGCAAAAAAAGCATTCTTCTAAACACACCAACTATCATCAAACTCAGCAAACCTGACTCAATACCAGTTCATTCTTTCTGAACATTGCATGTTTTCTATCCAAGAAGAACACTGACTTCATGTTTGAGTTCTAGAGATGCTTGCATGCAGTGCACACATTATAGGCCCTGGTGTGTAATTCAGCTTCCTTGTACTGTAAACCACTGTACATTGGTGGCCCAACATTTTGGGTTCCAATTTGTTTGTACAGCACAGGGCAGAGTGCATGGCTACTTTGCTGCAGTTCTGGCCCTTTAAGAATCGGCTTAGAATGCTAATATTTGCCAACTTATTGACCTTTTGCGCAGCACCAGAAATGAGAAATCTGTTGAACGAATTGTAACATTTTATTTACTGTAATGTTTTGAGAAACATTATTCATGCCAGTTTTGTATTAGTACATTGCATTGTGTGCACTGCACTGAACAAACGTTATATTGTGCGCACTGCACTGAACAAACTGTATATTTACTGCATTGTAGAATATTTAGTAGGAAAAAAGCCTGTAGGACGTCTCAATTGAAAGTGGACATGTGCATGTGTTTGTCTTGCAGATGAAGAAGGGCAACAAGGAGCCAAGTCCCATGGTGCAGCTCTCTGTGCAGGACATCACCAGGGAGAGCAGGGTAGGCCAACAGGGCTTAAGTTTACAAAACTTTATGGGTGACCTCAGCATTGAGTCATCTAGGGAGTAACACGATCCTAGTGTGCTATTGAGGAAGATGAGACTGAAAACCTTGAATTAGAAAACTGTCCTTCTATGATTTATTATTATATTTCAAACTGTATAATAAGCAGTATTTCATTTTGCAGTGAATCATGTTATAGATGATAGATTATTGAATATTATTTGGTGCAAAAAAAGAATGTGGCCACAAGGTATGTGTTCCTTGTTAACGCTCCATCTGTGTACCTTACTGAAGTATGTGTTCCTTGTTAACGCTCCATCTATGGACCTTGCTAAAGTATCTTCTCATGCATAAAAAAATACTTCAGTTGGTGTATTTTTTAAGCTGCAATTTCTATTTCCTCTCAACCTCTCAATGGTACAGACTGCCTGGAACACAGTGAGCCCAGAGTGGGAAGATGCATTCACTTTCTTCATTCAGGACCCCCACAAACAGGACATTGATATACAGGTAAATTTGACTAAATCAAAGATTTAATGGCGATGTATTGCGATCACAGCTGTAAACTAGACAACTGCAAACTTGCTTTCTCTGAACTGTACAGAAAATATTCTACTCATATGGAATGATATCTATAGCCAGTACACTATTTTGAGGGAGCAGACTGTAGTTTGGACAGTACCATTTGCAGACCTGACAACCTGTACGCATTTTGCGTAGCAGCCACGCATTTTGCTATTGAAATACGCTGATACGCATAGCCACTTAAAAGTACGAAGATCTAGTGTTTTTGCCTAATTTGAAATTATCCAAAATTTTTCTGTATGCCAGGACATTCTTTGTCTGTAAAACGTTATACGGCGACAGCCTATTTGGTTGTGGTTTAAGGCCGCTGTTGTTTCCGCCGACAAGGTGCTACTCAAAAAAAACATCTTCAAGGTTGGCAGGTATGCATTTGGTATCAAAATGAAACTCATTTCAGCATGATTGACTCTTGTCTTTTGTGTGTGTTTCAGGTGAAGGATAACGACCGCATCCAGTCTTTGGGCAGTCTGACCATCCCCTTGTCCCGTCTTCTGTCTCGTTCGGATCTGAGTTTGGACCAGTGGTTCCAGTTGGAGAGTTCTGGGCCAGCCAGTCGCATCTACATCAACACAGTGCTTCGAGTGAGTTCTACTGTAGCAGTGACCAGATCGATTGAGAGATCCCTTAACCGGCTTTACTTTTGATAATTATATTATTTTATCTATTTATATATATATATATATATATATATATATATATATATATATATATATATGTATATATGTATATGTATGTTATATATTAATTTATATAAATAAATATATAACATTTTTGGATCTAATGAATTCTAGACCAGTGTGACTGATTAGTGTGTTAGTGTGTTTGATGTTACTTTGGCTTTTGAGAGTGATAGATAATCGTTACCACTCAAGCATATCTAAGCATGTCTCAACCTGTCTCTCTTTTGCCAGGTCTTATGGATAGATGAGGCATATCTTCAGACACCTCTCAGCTCCAGTGACGGCACAACCACTCAAGCTGCTGCACGACCGCAGCAGACTACACCTGATGCCAGTTTTGCCACAGAGGTGACATAACAGTAACTTGTTGCAAACCATTTTTAGCTTTTAAAGAAATAAGAAAATAATAGTCAGTATTAAGTAGTCAGTAATATTATCATATGAATAGACAGATATTAAAGCAGACGTTTTTATCATGGACTCGCAATCAGGGGCTTGGGAATCAAACCCAGGTTGCCCACTTGCCAGTCGTTGTCTTTTGATCCCGTGAGGGAAATTTGGTCTCTGCATTTAACCCAATCGTGAATTAATGAAATGCATACAGCACACAGTGAATACACAGTGAAGTGCAGCACACACTAGTCCGGAGCAGTTGACTGCCTGCTATAACCGCGCCCGGGGAACAGGGAGGGGTTTGGGGCCTTGTTCAAGGGCACTTCAGCCATGGTCCACTGGTCGGGGATCAAACCGGCCCCTTCGGTTACAAGCCTGAAGCCCTAACCAGTAGGCCATGGCTGCCCCCTGATGTCATGTAATGTAATCTCTGCTCCGCCATGCCTGCACATTATAGATATTATAACTGATGAAAATGAACCAGTCATTTGAAATGATATTGCACAAATTGAATTGTACTGGCTGTACCCAACTCATAGTGCTTTGCACTTAATAATATTCTCCCATAGGGGGTGCTACGGATCCATTTGGTCGGGGCGCAGAATCTGGTTGCCAAGGACAAAGTGATGGGGCTTGTGAAGGGGAAGAGTGATCCCTATGTTAAAATCTGCATTGGAGGCAAGACTTTCAAGAGTGACGTGATCAAAGGGAATCTGAATCCCACCTGGAATGAGATGTATGAGGTACAACGCTGAGTCATGAGGCATTTTTAAGTGACATAGTGCTTCTCAATTATTAACAAGTGTAATGCCAAACTGCAGACTTGATTGGTAGTGGAATTTTCTCCCATCCATTTCTTAGTACTCCAGTTACCTTGTCAAAGTTTACAGTTTAAAGTTTATTCAGCAACTGAAGTAAGATTATTTCAGTGCTCATGAAATACAATAGTCATGGATAAACTGTCCAGATATCTAATAAAATATACTGGCTTAGTTAGTCCCCATTTAGACAGAAGAGTTTTAATATGATTAGATTTTAAACATCAGGAAATTTCTTAAAAGCCTTGTTTTCAAATTCCAGGTGGTGTTGACCCAACTGCCTGGACAGGAGCTTTTCTTGGAGATGTTCGACAAGGATATGGACAAGGATGACTTTATGGGAAGGTACTACATCAAGGGAATCTATCTTTGATATTTTGGCTGTCTGTCGTGAAAGAAACTGAGTCTCGTTTCAAAGTCTTGGCAATACCAGAGTCATTGACACAAGAAGGATGGTTGCTATTGTTAATGCGCTCAGTCTTGTTATACCCTGGTTATATCCTGAGGGTTCATCCTTTTGCTTTCAGGTTGAAGATCAAACTAAGTGACCTTATCACTGCACAGTACACAGACGAGGTAAGTAAAATCTTTATGATATTGATGAAGAAAAAAGATTTTATGAATTGTAAAAAGGAATGCCTAAAAGAAGCATAACTTAATGATGGATCATTGACCACACCTGAAGTGGAAATAAATTGAACTAATGTATGATCAATTCATCAAGTATGAAGGTTCAGAAAAGTATTCCCAGCTCTTCCCTTTGACATGACAGTGGTACACTCTGAATGATGTAAAGTCTGGTCGTATTCATCTGATCATGGAGTGGCTGCCCACAGAGTCGGTATCAGATCATTTGGAACAGGTGAGACCACCATCATTTTGCTTTATTGCTAACTTTCTGCCATATATTGACAACAGTTTGTATAATTCTTTCTCGTTATATTGCTATTTTATAGCATATTATAAGTCATTTTTAGTACAGTTGTACTGTAGAAATAAAGAAAAGAAATAATAAAGAAAGAATAGAAAGAAAAAAGTACAGAGAGAAGTCAGCAGAGACCACTTATTGATGCGCAGCATTTTCGTGTGACAGTTGCTACTGTTAAAAACCAAAGACCAAAATCCTTGCTTGAATCCAAGAACAAACTTTGAAAGTCATATGATTTTTTAGCATATTCATTTTTAGCAATGTGCTAGAGCAGTGTAAATGAGAAAAAGAGTATCATCATCCTTTATTCCATATGTCCTCTATGAAAAGTGATCATGTGGAATCGTCTCATGTGATGGCAGGTGCTGCACTACCAGTCCCTGCAGGCATTCCAGAACAAGAGCATCCCTTCAGCTGCGCTTCTTTTCCTGTATCTGGAGCGTGCTCATGACCTGCCTGTGAGTGCCAGCCCACAGCCCTCGGGCTCTCACATGCGTATGGGTCCTCCAGCTTAAACAAAACTGATTTTGAGCATTCTTGGTGTTCAGTGTTTAATTTGGCGAGGGGGGGGGGCGGGTTCTACCACAATAGATTTCCATGCTTAAATGCTCCAATATCAATATGTTGTTTCTTCATATTTTGGTGCTGTTTGAGGATGTTTTAACCTAAAAATATGCAACACATGTAGCACGTTTTGACATTTTAGCAGATGAAGATTAACAAGGCTAAACAGTAGTATACACAGTTCATTTTATTCATGTGGTTTGTGGGATTTATTGAAGTGTTTTGTTTGTACCCATATTTCAGCATAAGAAGAGTGGTAAAGAACCCAAGGCAGCAGCTGAGCTTGTCCTTGGAGGAACGTCCTACAAAACCAAGGTGTGTTTGGACAGAGTTTTTGCAGCTGTTGTGCACTCCCTCTGGAACACCCTCCCCATCCACATCAGACAGTCACAGACCCTTTTATCTTTCAAACAATCCCTCAAACTCATCTTTTCAACCTTGCATTCTGCTAATGACGTCCCTCCAACCATTGTCTTCATGTGCTGTTGCTACCTGTATGTCTCTTACCCTTATCCTCCTGTAGTGTCAAATGTCGTGTTTTGGGTTATACTTTAAAGCGACTTTGAGTATTTAGAAAAGTGCTATACAAAACCAATGTATTGTTATTGTCATGTTTCATGTAAAAAAACTTCAGCTCTGTGTTATATAAAAAATGGGTCATTTCTGTGTCAAACGCTAATGAGTGCTCTCATCTTGCTTGTTTTTAAAGGTCTGTGAAAGGTCCTCATCTCCACAGTGGGATGAGACCTTTTACTTCCTGATTCGTGACCCCAATGAGGAAATGCTTCAGGTGAAGGTAAGTACGGCTTGTGTATGCAGAAGTCTTTTACTTAACTTAGGTTTTGTTTTCATCACACTGACGCCACCCAGTAATGCCTCATTTAGCCTGACTTGAACACTTAGGCTACATACTTGCGGTAGTTTTGTGCAGGCAAATCAAGTTTTCAGCTATTTTGAGGCAAATTGAGTTTGTGTCACAATTTCATGTACCGCTGAAGATGCATATCAGAAGCACTGGCATTTTAATAAGGATGACATTTCCAGAGCTCCTTGATGTGGGCTGCTCTGTGATACTCACTATCCTAATGCCTTCATTACCAAATGTTATGCCATTTATTAGTACGGGAAATTGCATCAGCATAAAACACATTACCCAGTGTTGTTGTCCTGGGCACTGTTTTCCATTTCCATAATGGAACAAGTCAACACAGTTCATCTTCACATTGGGACATTAGTGTGTAAAAGAAAACTTTTGTATTTAATGCAAACTCTATTTGCTATTGAGATCTAGACAATTAAAAGTAATTTTTGAGGAATGGCATTTATTTACAATATCAATTCGTCCTGCAGTGACACTGTGTGTTTGTTTCTGTCCTCTTCAAAATTATTATCAAATTGTTTCAGTTACAGTAGCCTTTCAGCCCTAATTATAGCCTCTCTTTCCAGCTGTCAAGTAACTGGGAACAGGCTCTGGGCTCGCTGGTATTCCCTGTCAGAGAGCTGCTGTCTGAACCAGAACTGACCCTGGACCAGTGGCTTAGTTTGGATAGAGCTCCTGCCAGCCAGATTCTGCTTAGAGCTGAGCTCAAGGTTGGGTTCTATTTGTTTGTTTCTTTATTTATTTTTCTTGAAATGTTTACCATTTCATTTCTTCCAGGGATTGTGTGCAAAATGCATTTATATCAGTGAAAAAGACAAAAAAATGCTTTGGACCGAAGACACAATTTCCATCTCCATGCTTTGTATTGCTTTTCACATGTTATACACTAACACAGTTTTATAAGGTCACAAAGTCCAGATTTCCTGTTTTGTTTGATACATTATAGCATAATGGAGTCACTGTTTGACACAAACATGGATTCTCAGTTGTCAACAAGGGTTGTTTCCACCCGTTGCATCACCCACTTTTATTCCCAGCATGTCAGTCGACTCTTAATTTAGCCTCACCTTACCAAATCACAAACCCTGCAAGTGAACGAACATGACATGTTTATTTTGTTCCAGATTCTGAGTCCCCAAATGGCCATAAGTGATGTGGAGCAGACAGAATCACAGAGAGCTTCCAAGAGCTCTGATCCTGAGAAAAAGCCAGAAGTGGACACTCTTCAAGGGTGAGGCTCACACATACAAGAGATGCTGTCTTGCACATCACCTTAACAGGCTAATAGCTACAGAATTTGGAGCTGCAGATATACTAAACTATATAATCCAATATAATCCCAGAATCTTAATCTCCACTGCTATCCACATATCCTCTGTAGCTCAGCAGATGCTGAACCTGCTTCTATCAGTGCCCCAGCCCCCACCACTCCCTCAGCTGTCACTGTGCCTGAGGAGCTGTCAGCTACCGAAGCTGTTTTGGAGAAAGACGTCGAAGTCAGCCCTGCAGTTGACCCTCGACCTCAAAAGTCGACCCCTAACCCTGGCTTTGGGAGCAAGGTGGGTGCTGAGAAGGAAATGTGCCAGGTGGCTTGACTGATGAATCTGACATTGACAGGAAATTATGGCCCATTGACACAATCATTGATTTGCTCTGCAGGGCGTTCTACGCATTCACCTGATGGAGGCCCAGAATCTGGAGGCCAAGGACAAGGTGATGGGGCTGGGCAAGGGCCACAGTGACCCGTATGTGAAGATCCATGTTGGGAACACAGTCTTCAAGAGTCAAGTTATCAAGAAGAATCTCAACCCTATTTGGAACGAGATGTATGAGGTAACATGTCTGTGTGTGTGTGGGGTGGGGTGGGGTGGGGGGGGGTGTGGGGGGGATGGGGGCTCATCAAATGTACTTCTCAAAGGCCAGTACAATGCACAGTTTTATTCGGTAGTTGCCATTTTATACCATTTGCATTTTTTGTTTTAGTTGGTTCTCGCTCCGAATTCCTGTGAGGAAATCCTATTTGAGCTCTTTGACAAAGACGTTGATAAAGATGACTTCCTTGGGAGGTAAGACCTCATGGGAACATTTTCTTTAGATGAATCTCAAACGCTTAGTTGTCATTAATTCCTCTGCGGAAAATTACAAACAGGTGGTAGCAAAGGCTACAGCAGCATTATAATTGAGAGGTCCAAAACAATGAAGAAATCATTGAAGTGATCTGCATTATTTCAATAATGATGTCCTCCATGTAGATTAAAAAACATGTTTATTTTAGCTGCCTTGAAATCTTTACAGGTTGAAGATCAGTATGGATGACATCGTGCAGGCTCACTGCACCAATCAGGTAAGGCAACACGATGCAGTGAGCCTCTTCTTCCATTGATGCTGCTCGAGCTTACACCTCACACACTGATTTAACTAAGGTAAAAATAAAAACACAAATGCATTTTGCTTCATTTCCAGTGGTTCACCTTGAGCGATGTGAAATCGGGTCGCCTGCATCTGACTGTGGAGTGGGTGTCCACTGCATCTCAGCCAGAGGGGCTAGACAAGGTCTCTTTACATTCATTATTGTCATTTTAGAGTCTATGCGCTCAGTGCTGGATTATGCAGCAGTGATAATGGGAGGATGGATGGCTTTGATGTGAGGTGGGCTGGCGGGTTATTCAGTAATTGTATCCCATACTCACATTTAGCTGTGCTTGTGTGTGTTTTACCCATTTCACTGTTTTTTTGTGAAAAGGTGATACTTTGAAGTAAAGGTTGTTGTTGTTATTATTGTTGTTGTTGTTTGCAGGTGCTACAGCTGCGGTCTCTCCACTCCTACCAGAACAAGGCTGTGCCCGCGGCTGCCCTGCTCTTTGTGTTCCTGGAGAGGGCCCATTCTCTGCCCGTGAGTGTTTCACTTGCAAACTCACACACACACATATACACACACACACACACACATACAGATGCACATGCACACACCTACACACACACTCAACCATAAACTGTACCTCATACTCAAAGAACCAAATGTAGCAGTGTCTTTAGGCACACACACACACACACACACACGCATTCCAATTTGCAGACACACTGAAAGGACTTTTTTCCATTTTTATATATTTTATTCTAGCTCAAGAAGAGTGGCAAAGAACCAAAACCTGCAGCTGAACTTGTGCTTGGAGGTACATCCAGGAAAACAAAGGTATGGCATCATGTGACTGTTTTATTTTGCCCTGTGTGTGTAGTTGTTGTCTTATGAAACATGTTAGTTCTGAGTGCTGGACGTCAGTTCAGATGTGGTTGATTAGGCATCATCTTTGTCTGTTTTAGGTGCTTGATCGCTCAACGTCCCCTCAGTGGGATGAAGCTTTTCACTTCCTGGTTCATGACCCCACAAAAGACATTCTCATTATCAAGGTGACTAAAGGGACCATCAAATATCTTCAAAGTGTTGCTTGCTTTCATTTTCATTAATCGCAAGGCCCTGCCTCTCTGCCTTTCTCTCTTTCTCTCTCTTTCTCTCCCTTTTTCCAGCTGTCGAGTGCCTGGGATCAGGCTATGGGTTCTCTGGTGCTGCCTGTCAGAGAGCTGCTGTCTGAACCACAGCTGGTTCTGGATCAGTGGTTCAAGTTGGATGGAGCCCGAGCAGACAGCCAGGTTCTCCTCAGGGCTGAACTCAAGGCAAGGACACCATCTTTCTCAAATCTCTCTCTCTCTCCTCCCGTTCTTTCTCTCTCTCTTACACTCACACACACACACGTTTTATTCAGTTGAGTAGTTGAGTATGCTGCCTGTTACTTCAAACTACTTTGTCTAAGTCCCTGTGTTCACAAATATGTCAGTGATTAGAAATCATTAAGTCAGTGGAATACAGTGGAAAACTAATGACATGTCCAGTCAGTCAAGGGTATTTAAAAACAGGTCCAAGCAGAGAGATTGGTTGTAATAGCAGAATCACTTTCTGTTTTCTGTTACCTGAACTTACCCAAACAGGCCACAAAACACAACTTCTGAGGACACGCACAGGCATGCGCACAGGCATACACACACACACACACACACACACACACACACGGATACAGACATTGTCATTCACATGCATATGCACCATCCTTTTAGAAATGGCACCTTTTTGAAGCCTGCCAGAGGTGTCCTGCGTGTGCAGATAAAATGAGGCTAATGAGTTGATCTGGTGTTATGTTTATGAAACCAGCGCTAATTAATTTCCATGACGTGGGTTTACCAACCACTCAGCTGTCTGTTTCTGCGGGACTCGCTGTGACAGGTCACCGCTATGCTAATATGAGAAACACCACACCATTTCTAACTATCTGTTGAAAATGCCCATATGTGTATTTAATAATCACTGTTCATCGTGGTTAGAGCAGGCTTCAACAGAGTGGTGCTGCTCGGTTTCTTTCGCACCCAACGTGAAAGCGTGTAGGCGCCACAGGCTGTTTATGACAGGGGTGCCCAAGGGTGATATTTTCACCCCCACCCTTCCAACTCTCCCTTGCTTCAAATCTACTGCGGTTTGGCCTTTTCCTTGTACTTGTTCTTTCTTGTACCAGCTCTTCTAAAATGCCATATTATGAAGCATCTACAACTGTCATTATGCTGTTTGTATTCTGCAGTTTAATTCTGAATAATGTAAAAGAGAAACTCTTTCATCCTCTCTCAAAATCTTAACAAGAATTTGGGACTAAACTACTTTGCCATCTCACATCAATACACAGTCAATCTTCCGCACGGACCGCTGTCTTTGAACCGGTCTTGCTCATATTGAACTTGTATATTTGTATATTTTACGTTACCTCAGAAGAGAAAAAAGACCATTTAAAGCTAAGTTGGGCAGTAGTTTGCAGCAGCTGCAGACTGTCTGTGCCAGCTCTATTTATGTCAACGCCTAAGTGAGGAGGGCTCTGGCGAGTAGTGTGATGTATGTATCTGCATGATTAATATGCATTAAACAAAAATAACTAAATGTAATGTCAAATTTTTATATTAATCACATGCGTTAACGTGTTAACATTGACAGCATCAATATATATATATATATATGTACAAAAAAGGAAACCACCGCACACTGGAAGACATTTTTTTATATATATGTATATATATATATATACATAGAGAGAGAGAGAGAGAGAGGATGGTGTTCTATGATTGCGAGGGTATTTTTATATTCCTCTCTTTTTAATCAGATCCTGGAGTCCGAGGCGACAGGGAGAGCAGTTGTTGAGGAGGCGCTAATGGTGACTCCAGAGCCTGCTGTGGGTAAGGAGGATGGGGAGGAAGAGGAAGAAGAAGAGGAAGAGTTTAGCGGGGCAGCTGAGGCATCCGCCCCTGCAACCGGTGATGGGCTGCATCAGCTGGCAGCTCAGAGGTGAGAGAGCTGGTTAATTAGGCTGTAGGTGCGCAGCTGTCGGCTCGTTTGTTCATTTACACTTCCCAAATTAACATAATGTCATGAAATCATTAGTTTTACACAGAGTCTGTGTGTGTGTGTGTGTGTGTGTGTGTGTGTGTGCGCGCACACGGGTTAGTGTGCCTGAAATTGCTTTCCTACACAGTAAACATGAGGAGAGAGAACATGCTGATGCCATTGAAGACCAGACACCTGTGCAGACCATTCTGAAGCCAACCCCAGAGGTGAGAGCACTTTATGTGTGTGTGCGTGTGTGTGTGTGTGTGCGTGTGTGTGTGTCTTCCTTTACATGTTCTTACATGATATATTTTTTTATACAATTGATCAAATACACCATTCCACAGGTAGAAGTTATTGGTCGTGACATTAAGGACCAGGAGCCAATCAATCCAACGCAACCTGACCCAACAGCCACTAAGGGGCCACAACCACAGGAGCCTGCAGGAGAGCCAGAGGAGCTGTAAGCAAATTTTGAGAGGGAAAAACACTGTCTGACTGCTGTTATTGTTGTTATGACTTTTAGACTTTGAAACTCCTTTTCATTTGCTGAGGCTTTCTTGTCAGCTGTTGCTTTTGAAGACCTGTTTGTTATTAAAAACCAGCCTCTACTCTGCAAGTCTTTGATGAGTCACAGGACCCCAAGACAAATCTACTGAGGAGCAGAGAAAAGGGTTGTGTATGTCTGACTGTGTCTTTTCCTCTTCCTGTGTGTGTGTGTGTGTGCATGCACACTGTGTCTTGTGTATGTGCGTGTTGTGTCTGATCTAGGTCTTATGAACAGGCCATCCCCAGCGCTCCGCTTCCTGTTCCTTCTGCTCTGAAGGAGGACGTCTCTGAGACCACCAATCCTCCAGTCCTTCACCCCCAACACACATCCACCCCCACTGGCTTTGGCACTGAGGTGAGCCACTGTGAATCTGTGTCAGTGAGCATATTAATGCACGAAGGAATGAATGAATGAAAGAAGGAATGGGTGAATGAAAGAGTGAATGAATGAATCCCAAAACCCTCCTCCTAAACCTTGAGCCTTGCACCCTCAGAGACTTGATTGGCATGAATCAACTTCATGATTGACTGATTCATGTCTTGGGATCATGTCATGGCTTGAGATCTGTTGAACATGAGTCTTTCCACCTCTAGGGGGTGCTGCGGATCCACCTGCTGGAGGCCAAGAATCTAGTGGCCAAGGATAAAGTGATGGGCCTGGGCAAGGGCAAGAGTGATCCGTATGTGAAGATCTACATCGGGAAGACCACCTTTAAGAGTCATGTGATCAAAGAGAACCTCAACCCCACCTGGAATGAGATGTATGAGGTAATGTTTGTGAGTGTGTGTGTGTGTGTGTGTGTGTGTGTGTGTGTGTGTGTGCAAAGCTCATAATAAGAGATGTCTTGTCGTGTCTTCACTCTAGCTGGTTCTGAAAGGGAATGTGGACCTGGATGTGAAGTTTGAGGTCTTTGATAAGGACTTGGATTCTGATGATTTCCTTGGGAGGTAAACCTTCAGAAACTCCTTTTTAACTGAGTTAATGGGTGTTGTGACTGAATGATAGCTAACAAGTGGACAGCTTGTCTGTGCTTTAATATCCTATCCAGATGAATAAATGGTGGATTACCTGTGTCTTAAAGGCATAGCAGGCAAAGCTGTGATCTCTTACCTACGGTGCTCCTCATACAGTTTTTTTATAAGCACATAAAGTGTGCCTTTACAGAAGTGGTACATCAATAAATAGTTGAGAGGAGAGTTAGTACTTAATATGGGTCTGTGGTGGGAGGATCTGTCTGTGTCTGTCATCACCTCCACATCTTCTTGAGAGATGAGACATAGCAGATGGCGCTTTGTGTTATGCCAACAGGTTTCAGCTCCGGCTGAGTGACATCATCCGCTCCCAGTGTACAGACCAGGTAAGATGACTGGGCACTCTCTGTCACTCTCTGTCACTCTCTGTATCTGATGTGTTGTTGGACTTACCATGGCCTCTCTGTTAATCACCTTTCTATTCATCTTCTTGGTTCTTTTCTGTTTAACTCTTCCTTTTGTCTTTTTATGAAATACCATGCTGTTTTTTCACTACTACTTGCTTTGAGTTTTCCTATTACACTGGATCTTGAATGTTGTTCCTTACTTCTAGGTGGCTTTGGGTAGAGCAAAATGGTTTGTCAAATGCATGTAAATCTTGACTGTTTTGGAAGTTCAGGTCAACTGGTCTGTGTTCAGTAATCTTAGCAATTTAAATTGGGTGTGATATGTAAAATCCCATGTAAGTAGATGTTTTTCTGCTCTTTGAGTGTTTGTGTTTGTGTTGCAGTGGTACACTCTAAATGACATCAAGTCAGGCCAAGTCCACCTGCTGCTGGAATGGCTGTCAACTGCATCAAATGCTGATGAGCTGGACCAGGTCATTCCATTCTCCTCATTAGCGCTAAGAGTAATGGTGTTGTTGGATGCATTTCCTTTTTTACCCAACCAGTGTAAATGAGTTTGTGTATTCACAGAGACATAGGGGTGGTGTGAGGGTGCCACTAGTGGAAATTCACACTGAGGGTTGAAGTGTGTGTTTGCAGGTGCTGCAGCTGCAGTCTCTCTACTCCTACCACAACAAGGCTGTGCCCGCAGCTGCCCTGCTCTTTGTGTTCCTGGAGAGGGCCCATTCTCTGCCCGTGAGTGTTTCACTTTTGAACACACACACACACACACACACACACACCCTATACCTTACACCCATGTCCAAATATACCAAATTTCTATAGATAAGGCACACACTTGCACATGTTAATGTGAGTTTCCCAGCTTGGGATCAATAAAGTACATCTATCTATCTATCTATCTATCTATCTATCTATCTATCTATCTATCTACTTATTATCATTGATTATTACCTATCATATCAAGCAAAAGCAAAAATGCATGAGTAGTTGTTAACAGATCTTCTGAACTGATCACAGACTGATGTGAATGTTTACCCGTAGCTAAAGAAGAGTGGAAAGGAGCCGAAGCCTGCCGCTGAGCTTGTTCTGGGTGGGACATCCTACAGAACAAAGGTTAGGGACTCTTTTCTCTCCATTCCTACCGTTACCCGTTAGTGCAGTTTATCTATCAACCTGCTTCTGTGTTTTTCTTAAAGGTGTTAGATCGATCCACCTCACCTCAGTGGGGAGAGAAGTTTTATTTCTTGGTTCATGACCCCAAAGAGGACATGCTTATTGTAAAGGTAGGTCTTCTTTGAGGGATCATTCCTTTAAAGCTCAAATAAAGGTCTCTGTATAACGCATTATATGATACTTTAGTATTAGAGATATACGTGCACTATATGTATATATGTATGTATGTGGAGTCTTTCCACAGATATAGTACTGCTGTGTACATGACAAGTGTAATAACACTATATTTTACAGACACTCTCCATTAGGGTTGAGAGCTAACCAGACCGTCAGCTTGAGTTTTTGATAACCTTTTCTACAACTCAGTGATGTCTCTCTCTGTGTCTCTTTCTCTCTCTCTTGCGTGCGCGCTCTCTCTCTCGCTCTCTGTCTTTCTTTTTCTCCCTCTTTCCAGCTGTCGAGTGCCTGGGATCAGGCTATGGGTTCTCTGGTGCTGCCTGTCAGAGAGCTGCTGTCTGAACCACAGCTGGTTCTGGATCAGTGGTTCAAGTTGGACGGAGCCCGAGCAGACAGCCAGGTTCTCCTCAGGGCTGAACTCAAGGCAAGGACAGTTTTATTCTACCCACTCACGTTGCTCCTGAATTTCTCCTGACTTTGCCTTACATCACGGAGCACAATGAGTTATTTATGGGTGTCATTTTGAAAACACACACATACACACACACACACACACACACACACACAGTACCAAAAATAGTATTAAGTGTGTTTTTCTGATTGTAGGTCCTGGAGTCCAAACTGGCCAACCCTGCAGAGGCAGCGGGAGCTTTGCCCAGAGCAGCTCAGGTGGGGATGCAGGGAGCCGTGGTCAAGTGAAGCTCTCCCTCTCTCACAAAGCCAAGGACAAGAAGCTCTGTGTCACTGTCCATGGCTGCAGGTGTGCACAGCAAACCTATTCATCCCCAAACAAAAGCTGTATGCCAAGCATTCAGGCACAGTGTATTTGTAGTATTATTTGCCAGATTGAGATGAAGATTAAAAAAAGGTATATTAATTGAAGGCAGTGTGACCCTATACCACAAAAGCAGTCAGAAGTCGCAAGTTTTGGTTTCAAGATATTTTGAGATCTGGAATGTTTGCACCAAAAGAGTTGAATTCCACATTTCGGCATAATTTGACAGAACTCACACATAACCTGAACGATTAGAAAAACAATTTGGCCAAATAGAATGCTGCCTTCTGGTATAAACTTACTTTAACACAAAGTAACCCACAGGAATTTCAACGTTTATTTTGATAAGGTAACAAAAAATGCAACGTTGTTGCCAGGGGACAAGTATCCACATGCTTTACCACCCCGCGCAACGCAAACATCCACAGGTTAGGTGGCCTACCACATATGTGGTTCCCCACATAAAAACACACACAAACATTTGGTACTTTTAATCTTTTTGTAAAATGCATTTAATGCAAATGTATACTTTGCATGAGTCCAGAGAATAATGTCTTTGTCCCGCTCCCACAAACACATCTCTCCATTCCCGCCCACACCCGCAAGAAGCTCTCAAATGTTGACCCGTGCCGCATGCTTTTGCACTGCGTCCTGCGGGCCCCAGGGGCGTCCCGTCCCGTTGCAGGCCTCTATTTTGAGTGACAGCTTTTGCCCCTGAGGATCACATATCTAATTATATGTCAGGTTCTAGGTTCAGTTTGTGCTTTCTGCAGGCACTATAATTCCTGGTGTGTGTGTATGTTTGTGTGTGTGTGTGTGTGTGTGTCTTTTTGTTCCTTTATGTTTAGGAATCTGGTGGCATCCTCCAAGGACATCATGGATGCCTATGTCTCTCTCATTCTTCTGCCAGATAAGAGCAAGTCCACCAAGCGAAAGACAGGTGTGAAGCGGAGAGATCTTAACCCAGAATACAATGAAAGGTATGCTTTTGCGCTTTTCTACAGACAGTGAAAGGCATACACGTGTGTGTGTGTGTGTATGCCTCTGTATGTATGTGTGTGTGTGTGTGAGTGTCTGCGCATGCGTGCGCATGTGCTTCGCAAATCTTTAGTGCTTTAGCTTAGTGCTTTAGAGTTCCTCTGGCCATAATTAAAAATCTTCAAAAACGCTATCATCCATACAGCAATACACATTTTAAACACATTTAAACAATTACGTGATAGAGTGATAGACAATGAAGCTTTTTGAGTCCTTGAATCCTTAAATGTGTCGGTATGTGTGTGTGCATGAAGAATACAGAAAGACGCAGATATAGATAGGCATTGCAGGTGTGTGAATAGGTGGTTTGAATTTGGAAGTTTAGGTTCTTCATGCTTCTTCTCTTCCCCAAACACACACACACACACACACACACACACACACACACACACACACAAATGTATTATTCCCTGCTGTAATGGCATATGTGTGCACATGTTTTGTATGCTTGACAGGATACGATGGTATTATCCTCAAAGCCACTCAGTGGGTGGGTGACTGGGTGGGTGGAAGTGTGTGCATAGTAGCGCTAACTGAAGTTCTGTTTCAGCTATGACTTTGTTCCGTCCCCAAAGGAAGCTCGCTTAAGTTTGCATCGCCATGGTGCATTTCAGTGTATTCCACCTAATACATCTAAGTAATGTGTTTTCTTTTGATTCTGTGTGTGTGTGTGTGTGTGCTCTTGCATGTATATATAAGTCTTATCAGAGTTTTTTCTGTTTTAGTAATCAGTGCATTATCCCCCAGGTTTGAGTTTGATCTCTCTCTGGATGAAGGAAAGCACAGGACTCTGAGTGTTGCCGTGAAGAACAGTGCCGCGTCCTTCATGAGCCGAGACAAAGACGTTGTCGGGCAGGTGGGACCTGTTTGTATGTGTGTGTGTGTGGTTGTGCTCACACTTTGGGCATTCAAATATTCATGTGCTTCTGTACTGCTGAGACATGCAGGATACAATCTGTTGTCAGACTCATTTTGCATGCAGCGTGCGTGTGCGTGTGTTTTTGTGCGTGTTGCAAGGGAGTCAGACGTGACAGTGCCAAGTTACGTCATTGTTTTTCAACTACTTACTTTCAGGTGCAGATTGAACTATTCCAGATCGACCTACTTTCAGGCGTGACAGAATGGTGAGTGCCATGCTCTGGTACATAAAGACACACCAGATGGTTGGATCAGACTGTTGGTCATCGCCTGCCTCTAACACACACTGTCTCTACCTCCACACAGGTTTGACCTGGGGGAAGAACAGTGAAGCGCTAAGACTTGGCTCCTTCTAATCAGTCCTGGGCCAAACTTCTGTGTATACAATCAGGGCACATTATATCATCACCACCTTCGTCCGCCATACTCCCATGTGTGTGAGTGTGTATATGTGTGTAACTACATTCTGTCTAAATGTGTGTGTGCCTCTCTCATAGACAAGGCTTAAAGTTCTTAGGAACACTGCCAGAGCCAGGGCATGGGCCAGGCTGTCTAAAGCTTGAAAATAGATGATTATATTGGCTTTGACAATTTCCCTGCTTTAAGTCCTGTATATTTCATCAGAAGAAATCAGGCATGGTGATGGAGCTCAGTTGCAGTTGGTTGCGTAAAGTAGTTGATGTTTTAGGTGATAAAGTAATATGGCACATCATTATTTGAGGTGCCAAGTGTTGGAAGAGTTGGGATTGATGAGGCTGCAATGGGTACATTGGGAAGATGGAGTCAAGTGAGACTGCTACGAATCAGTGTTGTTAGACTTAAAGTTAAAGATGTTATCTTAATTGAAGAATATCAAGTAGGTAAAACTGTTGGTTTCATGGTTTTGAAATGCGTTCCGAGTATGGCAAGATTGTGTAATGATTTGTAATGTATGAAGTATTTTTTTCAGGTTCAAAGAAAATGAATGCGGTGCATCGAACCTATTATAAGAAATGACATACTGTCACTATATCACAGACCTTCGATGTTGTCCTCATGAGATGTGTATGGTTTATACTAGTATGGTTAACCAGCGTCCTAGTTGAAAATTCAGTGTTTTGTAATGTAATTCAGCACTGGAGACTTTAGGCTGCAGTTTTCAAGTAGTGCTATAGCATTGAGATGAAGCACGTACAGTGTGTCAAATGTCATGGATCTGCTGTCTGCCGTAAATGTAAACATCATCACCACTAATCTGCCAAAGATATTAGTGTACACTGCAAGTTGTCTAGCTGACTAGTATTATCTTTTGATAGGTTTTTTGATGCCAAGAGGTGAAATCTATTGTAGGTAGATGCCATTATTTAGCAGAATTGCTGCAAACCAAGTAAAATGTCACTGCCATACAGTGGCTAGATGATAGACATCTACTTTGACACAGGCATTATTGCCTTCATCTGGGACAGCTTGTCGTCACTGGTCCATTTTAGTGGAATGCCTCAAGGGCTTCTGTTGCCAGAAAATTAGGTTTTAATGTATTTTTACTCAGCTACTAATACAGACCAAAATTAAATGTGCCTCAGCTTTGGCACATAATATTATCAGGTACATCTGCCAGTGGCCAATCACTGCACGGTTAATGGCCCAGTGAGCGAGTTCCCTTAAGCAAGGGGAATGGACCAAGATCTCACCGCCATATTTAGTCATTAGAGAAAAAGGATTTTTTTTTCTTCTGACGAACTACGATTTAGAATTTATAAATGTT
The DNA here is from genome assembly GCA_015244755.2 of Tenualosa ilisha. Lineage (NCBI taxonomy): Eukaryota > Metazoa > Chordata > Actinopteri > Clupeiformes > Clupeidae > Tenualosa > Tenualosa ilisha. Next base: position 2,943,558 of record PYXC01002417.1, read on the forward strand.
CCGACCAGACGCACTATTTTCTCCTTTAGATATTTTGCACTGTATGATTATATTTTTGCAGTATTTTGTTGATTTTGTATTTTTTATGCACATTTCTTTTTACACCTTTTGATGCAAACTGAAAAATTATCTTTGCTGCTGCTTTCAAGGTCAATTGACATTGTGCCATGTTTGCCTCAACAGACTCACCATATTGCCTAGTATATTTTCTTTTTAGTATGCAATTCTGGGTTGCGACTGCATGGGTGTGTTTGTTGACTGGCTGAGTTACTAATCAGTAGTATTACATAGAAGTCTGCTGGCCACGCTTTATAGGTCACTTTAGTTTTAGTACTGTCAGTCATTTTTATTACAGAATTGAAAGTACTTGCTGACACATGCTGCAGCTATACAAGTGACAATTAAAACAATAACCACATGCTGATATAATCTTTGTATTTAAAGCAAATTATCAATTTGTCTGTAGTCTGGCTGTGATGTCAATTGTTTTCATGAAGGACATGGAATAAAGCTTTAGGTTTTCCCCAGCGGGAAAGAAAAGTGTGATGCTCTTTGTTACACATGCAGAACACAACTTGAGAAAGCTTAAAATTTACATTTTCACTCAGAAGTAAAAATATGCCTTCACTGTACCATTTTAAAAGACATACAGAGTGATACAAGCCACGTCAAGCCTGCCCAAATAAACATGTAATCATTCAAGTACAAATCTAGGGTAGGAAAAGGCTGCATTTTTATTGTAAGTGAGCATGAAAACCTGTGATGAAATCCACCACATTTTGATTATATTTCATACCAGACAAGGCTTTCTTTGTATTGCACTGCAATCAGCAATGGGACATACACAGTAAAAACTATCTTCATTTTCTTTCTTTAAAGTACACATTTCAAATGGCAGCAGTGTACTTGCAATATGGGAAAAAAGAACAAGCAAAACTACAAGGTTAAGAGTCACCTGTCAAATTGAATCCCATTTTGCCACAATACAACTGCAAGAGCGTGTCATTGTCTTTGCTAGGTACATAGTTACATTGCACAGACGAAATGTGCATTTTACAAGGACCAAGTTAATGTCTGCTAAAGCTGAATCATTATCGACCAGGCGGCAACCATTTGCTGTCATCTGGGTGTCCGAAATGGTTGATGAGAAGTTCTTTCTGGCGGTGTTCCCACACTCCTCCAAACAGTGGTCTTATGTGAGGCTGGAACGAGAGTTCAGAGATGTGAAAGTGAAACTAGTGGCCTAGCTACCTAAAAGGCACACAAAACCTTCCCAACACTTTCTAAGCCGTACTGGCACTGCCTGAACATGGTAAGTAGCATTTTGGTGGCAATACAAGTCAACCATGTCCTGCTGTAAAGGCTGTTATATGGTGGTGGTTTCCTACCCTCCACCCAGAACTGCACAGTGCATCCGGGATGGCGGATGGGAGTAATGCTTGTGTTTATCTACCTCCATATCAAAATTAATTTGAAGATAATACCAAAACAAACAGTCTGATAGAAAGGATACCTCAAATAGTGGTGAAATGTTACAGTTTCACTTTAATTACGATCTCAAATACAACACCCTTAGCAGCCAATGACTAAGGGGGTGTAGATCGCAATGGAAAACAACTCTATTGATTATGACTTATTCTCTTAGAGCCACTCATTGTGGTCTATATTTGTCAAGCACACACACAACAGGAAACAGGCTAAACAGCACAACCAGACATGCTGCTTACCTGTCAATGAGAGAGTCCCTCATGGAGGTGGCGATGGCACTGGGCTGTGTCTCGCTGAGTCTGAAAACACTCTCAATGACCGACAACTCTGTGCTCGTGGTGTCCAGCCCGCAGAACGCGCACCAGTCATTCACCACCATACCAGCAGCTATGACCTCACTGCCCCGGTTTACTGTTCCTGCCTGCGGGACAAAGATCACGTTGGAGCAGTATTTGTTAAATGTACAAACAGGTACATTGAAAGTATACTGAGATTTTTTAACTCAAAAATGCTCTGCAGTTGTAAGTGAAGCTGAATAGCTTTAGATCAAGCACCTATACATGCTACCACAGCATGACAAAGTAGTGGGCAGATGGTGAAATGGTTAAAATAATCACTAAACATTCAGCGTCTCACTTCTGGCGCCGATTAGGCTTACAGTGTTGGCTGTTCTCAAAGTTTGCTTAATACAAAGAGTGTAAACTTAAAAATCCCATTGAGATTTTAAACACTCCCTAATAACATTATTAATAACAAAATGAAAGCTGTTTGTAGAAAATTTTGATTAGTCCAAACAAAGAGCTCCTTGATGGAAATGACTGGTCAGGGATAAACTACAGTATTGCTGCTGCAACTCACCACTAGAGGTACTTGAAGAAGAGATGAGAGTTCGTCTTGGTCTTCTATTGATGTCTTGGGATGCACGAGACCTCCCTGGTTACTGAATGAGCAGTAGCTGCCCACGAGGACTTGCTCGGCAATGGTCTGTCGAAACACCTCCACCTTCAGACTGTCTGCCAGAATTTCCTCAGTCTCCTGATCAGAGCAAAAAAAAAAAAAAAAGAAAAAAAAAAAATGACTCATACTTCCATACAAATTACCAACAAGTCTTGCCAAAGCAGCAAAATAATTCCCAGAATTTTTTCTGTTATTTTCTGTGAGGACACACCAATTAGTTTCTCTCAAACGTAGACAAGATTCTGTTACCGACAAATCAACTAGGCTATCAAACTAGGGTCATATTTGAGTATTCAAAACTCCCTAGCAATCATGGCTGAATCTAACTATTAGTGTTAGTACCATTAGTGATCAACTGGCTCCGTCAGATTTTCTAGCAATTGCACATCCTCCTGTGTTTTGGACATGAGGCATGTCATTTTGGTAGATGTATACTCTATTAGTTACTGTTGCTTGAATTTACATGCAAACTGTTCAATTAAGCCAGCTGATACAGATGCAATACACATGGTTCAGTTTGCTCACCCTGTCTAGATCTGGATGGACCAGGGCGACATAATCGTTGCAGGCGATAACATTGCCCAATGCCGAGAGCCGCTCCTCCACCCTCTGGATTCTCACTGTGTCTGGGAGACAATTCCGCATGTGCTGCAGTTCCTGGTCTGTTGTGTTGTTTGGAACCAAAAGGCCGTGCCTATTTCCTAAACAATGAAATGATAAAGAACACTGAGAAATGCATGACGGATAAATGAAACTGTGGGGGAAAGGCCAATATTGCAAAAGTTCTAAACGAAATTTCAAATTTCATGGCAACCGTGCTTGGTTCTAACAGAGGAAATGGGTTTCACTTCACTTGCCAAAACAAATCACATGATAACATACCAATTATGTAACTCATCAAAAAAGACTGACACTGATCCATCCTCTTATGGAAGTATCAATCCAAGCACTCCAGCCTATTAGAAATCCTTCAGTCTACTTACCAACACACATTCTTCCTATTATACGACATCCGGCTATCGAAGCGTGGACAACGGGTATCGTTTCAGACAACTCCCCTTCAAAGACACTGAAACAAGACAACATTTCAGGGTTGTGTTCCCGAGTAGTAGGCGTGGGCTCCTCGCTGAGCTTTTAAACATTCACCAGGGAGACGCAAATCATCACTCACGTAACATGATCAGATATGAACAAGATAATGTTTATTAAATAATGTACCTGTAAAAGTTTTCTGATCCACCAATAGCTACGAGACAGTATGTGTTTGTGAGCTTCGCAAAGCAGCCGATTTCGTTGTTCTTCTCAAAAGATGCTCTCACTGCCATGTTGAAGTTAGTATCAGGTCAAAAATAGCTAAGCTGTCTGGGCCTGCAGGGCGAGATTTAACATACATCAAACATTTGGTTTTGTTACGTTAAAGTTATTACATTGGAAGCTAATCACTCATTTAAAATTATTCGTTGCCTTCTGACAGGCCAACGTGACTGTGAGTAACCACCAACTTCACACAAGTAGCAAAGTTAGCTAACGTTAGATATTCCATTACTACAACTTGTAGGGGTTGAACGGGCTGATATGGACCGTATCTCCGAACAGCTTTTTACTTTTCGTGTACTTTGTTATAGACACACCTGGTTAAGTGTGCCAATATCACAAATATCAATTGTACTGTTGACAAATAATATGTTAATGAAAATGTTACCGAGCTAGTTAGCTAAGGTTGGCTAGTTAAATAATCAACTAAAACACTCTGAATTAGGCAAATTCACAGGATACATGTGAGACGGCATGAATCCATCTATCAATATTTTACTTTTTGTTTCCACAATTAAATAAAATATACAAAACAGATATACATTTACCAGTGGCTGAAACCAGGCTGAAACGGCCTCAACACCGCAGGCGTGGACTGTGACCCCACGTGTTCACTTCCTCTAAAACGTCAACGCGTCATGACGTTTTGGTATGTATGCCGATTGGGGACATTTCCTTACTCTCTTCGCGGAAATATGCTCCTCTCTTCATAACCATTGGAAGAATAATAACAAACATACAGACACGCCATCGTAGTTGTATCCGTAGCAGTTTATTTATCTTTGTTCTTAATGCATGACAGTAAACGGGATTAACGTCTGTGACAAGAGGGCTTTGTATATCAAAGACAGTGTGTCATTTGAGGCTTGTTTCAAGAGCTGACAGACGCGGCACTCGGTAAAGATGAGCGGTTGTGTTGACTGTGGAACAAATGCAATGTTTTTCCCCGTCCTTATTTTGTCTGTAACCTGCATAGCAACTGTGCGCACAATTCACGCACAGTAGATTTGTGAGCCAACCATTCCAAGGGCTCAGTGTGACGTCTTATTTGTTGACACTTTCATTAGCTAGCCACCTGTGAAACGTCATTGCAGCAGAGGCATCACCACCCACCAACGTAGCGACATTTTCTGCCTAGAAACACCATCGGCTAATCGGAACAACGAGACCGAAGAATCCCGTGGGCTGGCACCAACGTGGGTGATTTTTTTCATGCCAAGTAGGTAGTGTATACCTTTAGTTATTCGTGCAAACTAATCCTCCTCATACGTGTCAGCTTTGTAAACAAAACACATCTGCCCCATCGCTGAGTGGTTAGCTAGACAACCTTGAAGTTCAGCATTGATTATAGAGCAGTCAGAATTTGACTCAAACTATAAACCATCGATCTAGCAGCCTATAAATCGTACCATTAATCCCTGAATGCTGCTTTTTGTTAGGCCTGATGATAGAGCGAGTATAGCAGCTTTGCCAACACTAGCCCTGTTAACACAGGCTTTTAAACATTGCCAATACACCCCACTAGGGGGCAACAAAAATTGGGCATCATGTAAAAGTTTGCCTATGGAGGCCCAACATGTATTTTTACCCAATTATTCATTTTTATGTGATTTGACTGACCAGTAGAAAAATGCAAACCAAGACAAACCATAAAGTGGGTGACACTGGGGCAGATCTGTTATTAAAGAGTCACCTGTTGTGTAAGGAACCTCGAGATAGATCATGGCATGGCAGACTTTGTCATTTTTGTGGGGAAAAAGATCAAGGTCAATATAAGATGTCTAATTTGCACAAAGATCTCTCAGTCATCTACCCAAAGCATATCCTCTTCGAAAAACATTCAAGTATGGGCTATACTTGTGTTTGATACAGAAATGGGGGCTGGACAGAGCGCAGAGGAGATCAGACGTCTGGATGTTAGCCTCTCCAGTGATCACATCCAACAGTCCAACGCTGATGCCCATTCAGAGGCTGAAATGGCAGCTAACTTGCAGGAGCGTCCGACTGAGCTCCCCCAGTTCAGGATGGGGGACAAGAGCATCGATGACATGCGCTTCATGATCTCTTGTACCAACTGGTACTAGAGGATGGCGGTGGGTGTTAGCAGGGTGGGCACACTAAAAGTTTGTTTTGATGCTACAGTCTGAGGGAGTGGAAGAGTTGTTGTAACACTCACCCCTGCACCTTACAATTTACTCCAATTGAGGCTAGATGAAAAAACACACACAAGTTGAGCCAGGGGAAGTGGTCATGCTGCATGTGGGTGGCGCAGGTGCAGTGTTAAGTGCACGGTTACAGGCCAGGTTTGTGCAGGCAGCTACTCGGAAGTCAAGAGCATGCAAAAATAAACCTTTTTTCCTGTGGCTTGCACACCTTGAGTTGCCAGACAGTAAGCTTTCTTTAGCCTTTTTTTTAAAGAAAGGCTGGTAGGGTTTAGTAGAGAAGTATACAGCCACAACACAGTGTCTGAGCGTACTGAAGATGAATGCATAGAACATTTCACCAGTGTGTCTTTTGTTGGATTCTTTACCCCTGTTAAGGGTGCAGTGTTTATGCTAGCTTGCTTTCTTCATGGTCTGGCAAGTCTTGGAGTTGTATAGCCTAATTTTGGTCTTTCATGCAGTGTGAGAATTCTGAATCATGTGATGATCAGTTTTTCTTCAGCAGTAGTGCAGTGGGCAGATCAGGACGCATGTTTCTCATCAGTCATTGCAAAGCTTTTTAAACCTTTTATTGACATTTCTTTGTTAATAGAACATGGTGATATTGTTAGATATACAGTGTGGAACTGTTGAATGAAAATAATATATAAAACAATGTTTACTTTTATGTAATTAAAAGTGTATCTTTTGTAAATAAAGCTTAAATAATATGATGGGTAATAACATAACCTTTATCCATTTCTGAGATTGATAAAACAGATCAGACAGAAAAAAATTACAAAAGATAAGACTTTTCAAAAGTGTCAGATTTTTATATTTACATGGTCATTTACTGGGAGAAGGGGGGTACGTTCAACTCACAGTCATCTTGGAACTGCATTTCTTTTTGTTAGAAAAAAACTCTAATTAAGTGTTGTATTTTGAAAACAGAGTTTGATATTCACTTACTTTGACCAGTCAGAAAATAAGCCAAAAAGAATATGTACATAAAATACTTCATGAAAACAAAAAAAGTGAACTTCCTCTTTAAAGCTATGTTAGATAAAATCTCACTTGATCCTCAGTTTAAAACTTTAATACAATTTTTACTTTAAAAGTCTGGACTACCTCTGATATGTTTTTTCTCCTATTACTTCTCATGTAAAAGAACTATAGAAACAAAAGGCAACAACAGGCAAGTTACAGGAGGCTGTTGTTTATAGCCACTGTATGTTCACATAGTAGGCAAACCCAAAGACCCTTCATTCTCCCAACCAGTAGAAAATGGCATTGTATATAATTAAGAGAAATGTAAAAGGTAGATGAACCAGACCCATATATCCCCCAACTCATAGCTGTTTACATACTTTGCATCAATATCTTCAATAAATATGTGCCATACATTTGTAATGCTACTTAAAGAACCCCCAAACAACCAACCCCCTATACCTTTCCATAGTAATTCATGTCTGATACACAGTAAACACTGTTCAATGTCATTTCTGGATAAATTAGTTGAAATAAATGTATATTTACACATACAGTGGTTTTTAGCCTGTTTATCCTGATAGAATCTTAGTCAGGTATGCACACACATCATGATGAAATCAGTGATCCAGATCACTTCCTGGATCACTTGTATTTCACTGTCCACAAGAAATGTCTCTTTTAATGGCTTGCAGAAGATGATGAATGAGATTTCATTTGCTTTCCCCACCAATACAAATGGGCTCTAATGACCCGAAAGCCATGAAGATTAAACAAGGCTGTGTCTGATTTTTTTAACCAAAGAATAATATTGTCAATATCTCTGCTCCATTCAAGGGTGTAAAAATGTAAGGTGTGAGCATCAGGAGTAAGAATACATCATTAGAAAAAAAAAAGAAAAATTCAATCTCAGCATCACATTTTAGCACCAGTAGGTTCAATTATGAATTTCCAGGACTATCCTTTCATAGAAAAACTGTCTCTAGAATTATAGTAGTAGTACAATGGCATGGCCTTGTATTCAGATCTCCACCGACTCCACCTCTTGAAAGAAATGAACCATATTGAAATTTCCACCAGGAATCACTGCAAGAAATAAAACTGTGTCTACTTGTGATGACCAACTGTTTTGTATGAGCAAAGGTGTGCAATATTTGAGCGTCCTTTTACTTTATATCCTGGGTTCAAAATGCATTTCAAATGCACAAGTACCAAAAAATTGTTGCAATATACTGTACATTTAGACTGTTTAGACTATTGGCAGAGAACAAAGAGACTTAAACTTAGAGACTTAAAGGAAATATCAAGGTCCCTGGATGAGTACACAAGCAATCTAGACTTTCGTCTCAAGCTAATCTGGAGATGTGAGAATGGAGAATCGTCGCGGGCACACACACTTAAAAGTCTGCTCTGATACAGTACCACGTGTCAATCGACTGCCAAGCTGCTCAAAATAAAGAAGGAATCACAAATGAAAAAGACTGATACACACGCCTGCCTGTAGAGGATAGATGACGATGCATATTGACACATGATATGCAAAAGAGTACTATGATATATAATGAATAAGACATGATAAGAGATTATGTTGATTCCGAACTTAAAAAGAAATGTTTCCCAGCTCCTGGTTATAGAAATTACTGAGGGAATTGAAAGATATAAATAGAGCAGGCTATAGCAAATTTTAAGACAAGGCACAGTGTCTTAAAAAGGTATCAGCAGAAGCTGCTAAGGCAGACATAAATGTAAAAATCAAAGAAACTGTTTCTGAGGATATTTCAGGATAGAGAACATTTTGGAAGACAGCAGCTAACAGCAACTACAGTAAGTTAAACATACTGCACATGTGTTTCCATTCCAGAACTCCTCAAGAAATAAACAAACAAACAAACAAAATGCTCAGTCAGAACCATAACCAAATGACCAGTGAAAGACATTCAGATTTCTCAGAGACTCAGTGAAACACCAGGATGCATGAGCTTTGTGGACACACACACACACACACACACACCAGAATTTCTGGCATACTGTGTGAGCTTCTGGGTAAGAAGCATCACACACAGAAGTGACAAAAGAAACCCGGCAGTTGCAAGACATGGTGATCAAACCAGGTACTGACCCTTGAAAACTTGAAAAAACTGGATTATCAAATACCGGCTAAATAGTAACCGGTACTGAATGTCTTGCTGAGAGATGTGCATGATATGGGCACTAACTGCTTCCCGTGGGATAGCCAACTTTAATTGGTCTCTGCTGCAACGGAGCAAGAATACTTTGCTTGTTTGACACGTAGTTGATTTAATCAGCCAGGAGAGGAGAGGAACTCAAATGAAATGTATGCAGGAGAAAAAGCCCATCTATAGCAAATTCCTTGAAATGCAGAAGTAATCTGGCACTTTATAAAAGCACGTCTCTCTCTCCTTCTCACCGTGTTAGAACCAACCCCCAGGCAATCACCACGTACATTTTATATGCCCAGTGCACTCAGATTCATCTAGTAAACTTGGATATTTTTTATGAATGAGTAAGTAAATGTCACTCGCGCTGATGACAAAAGATGTCAGCTTTGCAAATGACACAATGAAATCTGTTGTCATAATAGGTCCAGGGATACATATCCAGTATACAGGAATATTTGCTGGGTAAATACTTAATAGCGTCCAACTAGAGGCTCTCTTGGAGGAGGTTTGAAAAACATCATGTTTTCAACTCCACAACAACTGTGCTAACAGACTGAACACCAGTAATGCTAACCAAGTTGCTACCTAAAAATGCATGGACCTTATCACACAAAAAATGAAAACTTCAGTTCAGCAATAAATTCACTCTGTCGTAAAACATTCTGGATGATTCTCTAAGGGGGTCTTGTCCTGATGTTTTTCACCAAGGGTCTGCCGAAGTAAGGCAAATAAATGTAGCGTCACCCAGAGGAAACACAAGGTATGAACATTATGCAGATAGAGACACAGGCCTTAAAAGCAGCATAAAACGTTTCTTTACAACAGTTCATATCTTCATAGTCACTCATGTTCCTATACAACAGTGTCAATGTTTATATAGCAGCACCACATATTGTTATGATACTACTACTACTCAAACATTTAACCAAGCTTTCTACACGTCAGATTGACCGAGGACAGCATTTCAGTAGTCATGGCTAAATTGGGAAAAGGGACAATTGTGTTGACTTGAGTCACGCGAAGCAAGAGAGGTGAAAATGATTCTGAGTCACAGAAAATGAATGTGAACTCTGCCAGCATCACAGTACCACAGCAACACCTCACAAAACAATGAAAGCACTTGATAGGCTTGATCGACAAGGGCAAAGAAGAAAAACAGAAACTGTCAAAAAGTCAAATCCTTTTGTCAGTGCCCAGTAAAAGCTCTACCCAGTAATAGTGTAGCAACAAAATAGCATTGCGTATGGGGATAACACCTCATCCAATGTGTGGACAGTGTGGACTAAAGAAATCTTTAGTGGGAGGTCATAAAAGCCTACCGTCTTATCTGTGGATCATTGTAATTCTCCACTATAGTAATCAACATTAAAACTCTTAAATGATGGCGGGAGAGAGAAAAAAAGCCTCTTCAAAATGAGCCCAAAACATTTATATGGAGTGTGACAGAAAACAGTTATTCTCTCAGGTGGGATGTTCAAATACAGTCCCAGTGGGATGTTCTGTCTGGCATAAACAGCATGTTTAGCTCATCTTCTTGGGCTATGCAAACTTAAAATAATCCAGAGCATGGTGCGACACCTCAGTAATCTATATCATGCCCACCTTCCTATTTTGCATGAGGAAGACTGGGCAAGAAGACTTGGTGCCATTGCTGTGTTCTCAGCACTGGTTAACTGCAGTGTATCTGAACTGTGTCTCATTCCTCTTAACCATTGTAGCACCAAGGCCGAATACTGACGTAGCCATCTTAACTGCACAGCACTAATGAGAGGCCTGTCCTTGCAAGCTAGCTGGGGGTGAATCTGACTTTATTGTGAATTTCTTTCCTGTTTTTTTTTGTTTTTGTTTTTGTTTTTTTCAGTTCTGATTCACAACGAAACATCAATGGGCCTTGTTTATGTCCCCTGTACATGTGGAATAACAAGAGATCAAAAGGGGAAAAAAATTATCTTATTGTTGCCTCCTGAGCTCTTATTTCAGTAAAGTGTGACGCAACGCATGATGCAATTATTTACTGTTACACTGTGCTTGAAGCCTGGAAATACCTTAATAGGAAAGGGAACTGGTTCGCCTGAACGCTATTCCACAGCTGTAACACTGTAACAATAAGCAATTACAATAGACGTTTGATTTACATTAGTTACAGAGGAAATCGGAGCACTGACATGTATTACCAAAAAACAAAAGGGGTGACGTAAATCGATAAATCAAAACAAAAGATATAAATTGGTAGACTTTCAGTGATTAAAAACCTCCAAGTGAACTCAAGGCAGAGGAGTCTTCTACCCACTCCACGAAATAAGCGGAGTATGTGTGTGGGGAGGTCAGAGTTCATCAGCAGCCTGACCACCGTCCACAGGCCAGTGTCCACGACTGCGTCAGTGCTGTGCAGTACAAGTGGGGTGAACAGAGAGTAAACCAGTACGTCTTTCTCAGCCTGAACTCAAGGTCACTCCGTAAACATAAAAAAATCTTAAAACTGTTCCACAACAATCCTTGATATTTTTTTTTCTTTTTTAAAAAACTTTGTCTCTCTTTTTTCTATGGCATTTCTACCTACATTTTAGTTTGTTTTGTGTTTTTTTTCTCCTTTTTTCCCCAATTTCATTTGCACTTCTTGTTTCACAATTGATATTACTTTGAAATTCATGTACAAGTCCATGTTGGATTAAGACAGGAACTGCTGGTATCTGACTGTGAGGCCTGCTCTGTCTCCCTCCCTCTGGAGAGGGGTCTGTCAGCAGTCTGGCGGGGGGACAGTATGCAGATTGCCATATGGCCTCTAGTGACACAGCCAGATAGGAGGGGGCAGGTGGACAACAGGTGCATAAGACCAACCAATGGGAAGACAGCTCCATCGCTCCCTTAAGACAGAGCCTTCCACAGTTTCGGTGTTGATTTTTGTTTGTTTTGTTTCAGCTCATGCTAACAGTACACACACAATTCTGTGACAATTCGTTTTAAGGTTTCTTCACGAAGTAGGAGGTTGAGAGGAAGGATGGAGGGAGGGTTGTATGAAACTCCAAAGAGATTTTCTCCTTCCCTAACCCCTCGTCTCACAACAGATTGTGCAAAGACAGGCACTGATCACATGATGCTCCCAAAGCGTTTGTCTGTCTTTTCATAGTTTTTCTTTTGTTTATAGCCCTCTCAAACAGTTCTGTCCATTAGCCTTCACCTAGCCTGTCATACCCACTCCTGCACTGGGTGTTTGTAGTAGGTGACATTCTGCTGCACTCCTTTATTCTTGAACTGAAAGATGGTGTAGACCAGAACAAGGATGCACAGGGAGAGAATGCACGGGATGACCACGGCGATGGCGTTGACAGTGCTCGGGACGTCGTTAATGGCCACCATGATGTCCACGTCGTCGTGGGGCAGCTGGCGGTCTTTGTTCTTCTCCATATCTGACTGATCACAGCCCATCCAGTCTTTTAAGATGGACTTGGGGTAACCGGGCTCCACGAAAAGCTTGGAGTTATCAAATTTCCAGTAGTCCTTGCCTTTGTAGAAGTAGGTATACACTAATGGAGAGGAGAGAAGACCAAAGTTAAACACCACATAGTTCATCCTAAAACTTGTAAACAGAATGTCTGAGAATGTACCCAAAACCTATGTAGCATAGAGGCTGCCTTAGCCACAATGTAGCCTATACCTTTCAAATTTCATATTGTAGTTATAAAAATGAAAATCAAATGGGGCTGCCCAAGATACCACTGATCAGTATGAAAATACAGTAAAATAATACAGTAAATATTCTAAACCCTTTCAACTAACACCCAGCTGACTCAATCAAACCTTATTTAATCTTGTCTGGATGTTGACTAAAGTGAAAGGAGAGCTTTCACTGCATGTCCAGTGTATGGTTTCAGGAAATCCAGGATAAATGCATGTGAATAACCAAACAAGTGACATGTACTGTTCTTGGAGTGTTACAGCCAAGTCTACGCTGTGCTATTTCCGTCAAAGCATGCCCTCAAGCATCTGAGCTTAATGAGTCTTTAAACGGACATACTGGATCCATAACACTTGCATATATCATGGTCAAATAAATGTCAAGGTGATATTGCAATAAAATAATATTATGTTTGAACTGAATTAAGTTTTATGAAGGAAAAGTATTTGTGAAGAAAGCCTTCCCAGCACACAAACACATGAAGACACAAATTCTTATACAGACATGCATGCATACCTATATTGTACATGCACACACACACACACACTCACACACACACACACACACACACATCACACACACACACACGCACACACACACACACAGACACACACACACAGAGAGAGAGAGAGAGAGAGAGAGACAACTACAAGGATCACTACAGGCACTTGATTGATGAATTGCTCTGGGAATGATCATTTTTTTTCCTCCTTGTGCACCACCACACATCGGGACTCCCTGTAGAAATGGCTGAGCGACTGAAAAATCACGAGCTACAGGCAAAAACAAGCGGGCCAAATGGGCCGTACGACCCTCGCCAACTTCCACTTCTCATGTTTGCGTGTAGCCTTGGTCCCTCAGTGAAATGTAGTGCAGGAGGTTGTGACATGACTCGCACAAGTGATGATAGCTCCTTCCGGAAGGAGGCTCAGGGGACACTGGCAAGCATCTCCGCGAATTTTTGCTGGAGCTGCACAAATGGGAGGCTTCCTACGGCCTCACAGAATTAACCCCTCGCGACCCCTGCTGCCACCAGCACTCTCTCTGACAAATCCTTTGATGCCGAGCGCAATAAATGGGGGCTGCTTATGCAACAGCAAAGGCTCTCTGTGTATACTGCATATCAACCAACCGACCATCAACACTGTGCTGCAATGTTTTATGCAACGAGACAGCAACGAAAGATACCACGCAATGCAGAGATAATACTTAGGGGAATACACCACAAATTTGAACTGGATTAGGAGAAGAGCAAATGAACACATTGCTCTACATCATTTGAGAAGACCCTATAAATCCTTAGCCAAGCTAGCGCCACCTAGTGCTTTCACTCAATATCACATTTTGCTACAGCACTGCATCAGGGATCTCAAATGCTTAGGTTTCTTTTCACCAATTTTTTGCTGACCAATCAGCGAACAGAAGGCCCAATATTTTTAAAGTTCACAGAAAGTATCTGCCCACGAGGAAGGAAACGTGCAACTTAGTGATCCAAGACGCATTGCAAGTGAAACAATGTGAGAGCGTTCCCAATCCCAACAACAGCAGAAACAGTATATTTGTATGCATATTGTGCATATTGGTACTCGTGCGCATATGATGTAAGGCAGCAACCTCAGTCAATGATACCATAATGCAGAGATAAGCCTTAGATGGTTGTGAATACAAAATGAATTTACTGTCCACATTGCTGGTACTTTAAAAAAGTGATGAATTCACACGGCTACAGACAATTTCATGTAATCAGGCTTTTTATCTTTTTTCGGGGGGCAAAATCAGGCTTTTAGCAGTTTTGAATAGTGCCAGTCTACCAACTGCGTTAACCTAGTTTACTACAGACCAGAACAATGTAATTTCCACCAGAAAAACACTGCATCTGTTTCAGTCTGAACACCAAATCATGTCATGTACCTCAGAGATGTGAGTGGTACACATTTGTGTCTTCTCTGCAAGAATGGAGGAGTGGTGTTTGTTCCAAGTGCCACTGACATTTGCCAGGCACCAGGCAAGAAGTAACCATCGACATGTAATTAAAGGTTACCGCATGAAGGTCATGGTCATTAAAATCATGCTGAACAACCAGCCTATCTTCTTGTTAACGCCCATGGAATGATCACGGTGAGCCCACAACACATAAATGATTGTGGAACAGCAGAAACCCACTGGTTTGTCTCCCCTTGCAATCAGCCCGGCAAAATCCATTCTCTGTCTGCACACTCACTCACTCGAGAGGCAATAAAGTGCCCTTCAGTGATAACATTGGGGTGTGTGTGTGGGGGTCCATCTCAGAAATATTGGTAACTGTTGACAGACTAAAGGGCTGGCTTTCATAATACAATGACGTTGAGTGATTACTGAAAGAGAAGAAGGACAAAAAAACACTGAGTAACTCTAAGGTCATACTCACTTCCCTCCCTGCTGACAAAAGCCCCTTGTGGCGCCTCAGGGACACCCTTCCAAACCGAGATGGAGCGCGGGTAGCCGGTGTCCACGGTTCGCTTCTCCTCGTTGTAGCGCCAGTACTGGTTGCCCTTGAAGAAGTATGTCTTGGCCACGGACTCCCAGCGCACGGCGGTGTCAATGCCATCCTGTGGCAGGCTGGTGCCAAGCTCCACCAGGCTGTGAGGGTAGCCGGGCTCAGCGCTCACCTCTTTGAACACCCAGTACTTGTCACCTAAATAAGCCAAAACAAAATGAAAATGAGAAACAGGTTATTTTAGGAAACATCTTGGGCGGGAGGGGGGGAATGGGGAGGGGGGGGGATTTGACAGGGTGTCTGAATCTGATTGTGTTATGGCGCAGGAGGAAACAGTAAGTATCCAGGAAAAAGGAAACGAGAGATGCAAGTTTCCTTGAAGCCATTTTTCTGATGAAGTATGACAGGGCAGGGTGATTTGCCCTGTCACTGCTCCCAACTTCACCCTACTGACCTTTAAATAAGTCAGCAATATAACACTTCTGAAAAAAATAAAAATTTAAATGTGATGAAATGTAAACAAACATCAGATAGTGCTCAGGAAAAATAAACAATGGCAATAAAAAAACTGAGTTGAAAAATCTCCTTCTCTAAGGTGTAAAAGTGTGCTCTCAAAGGTAGAGAATGATTGGGGAGTTGTTGTTGTCTCTTGCTAGTGTATCTGGGAGTGTAGGGAGACAACGGCTATAAATACTCAGCCCTAAGAACTCCCTGAGACAGCAGGGGCTAAATTACTCTCCATGTGTATTTGTGTGTATGTGTGTGTGTGTGTGTGTGTGTGTGTGTGTGTGTGTGTGTGTGTGTTGTGTTTGTGTTTGTGTATGTGTGTGTGTGCATGTTTGTGTATGTGTGTGTATGCATGTTTGTGTATGTGCACGTGTGTGTGTGTGCACATGTGCACATGTTTGTGAAAGTGTGATGAGTGTATAGCTGAAACACTGTATAAGGCTGTGCATGCGCGTGTGTGTAACATTCAGCTCAATGCCTTCAGTGGTGCGTATGTAAGAGAGATGCAGCAAAAGACTGGGCTTTAACAGATTAAGGATGGAGGAGCAAGCACAAGAAGCACTACACATACCTTTGAAGAACACAAATTTGCCGTCCGACCTCTCGTAGGCAGCATCAATGCCGCGCGGAAGGCCCTTCCAGAACTGGTCGATCTGCATCGGGTAGCCCTCCTGCACCTTGCTGTTCCGCAGCCGCCAGAACCATCGGTCCTGCGAAGCACAGCAAGCAAAGAGAAGCATCAATCACAGCTCATTATCATTTGGCTGCCGAGAAACTAGGACACGTCCGAACAACTCCCCAACGGCTGCGAGCAACCCACACGTGAAAGAGTGAGCGAGAGGAGAGAGAGAGAGAGAAAATCCACACTCCAGTTCCAAAGCCTTCGAACCATGCTCAGCTCGTGGCCACACAGCGCAGTCTTATGATTATTTCAAAACCGCTCACTTTTGCTGTTTTTGTAGTCAAAGGTTGCACGAGGTGAACAAACTCTGGATTAATATTCGCCCTACTTTCCATCTGTTATGTCTCTATGTCTGTTTGCCACGGGATTTTTAGGCAGCCAGTGTCGCACGACACACACACAAAACCAGAAAACACTCACAAGACTATAATAAAAATATTGAGAGATGTTAGTCTATCCATTTTATTCCAGATTCTAGATTTTGGTGTTGCAAAATGCAGTCGAGCATGTTTGGGTCCATCTATGGCTGTGTGGCAATACAAGGACAAGCATGCTTGGGTCCATCTATGGCTTGTTATGCACTAAAATGAAGAGACTTTGATTTGATTCGATCTGATAAGGCTTGGCCTTTACAGATGATAATACTCTCTGAACAGCTGCAACATATGACCTTAAAAGACATTTAAAGCAAGATCAAAGACATCCAGTTTAATTTGTCTACACCTTCCTCTGAAACCTCATATGATGCGTTTAAGAGCCCAATTATAAACCATAGATTATGGGCAATTATATAATTGTAAAAATAAAAACACTTCTGAATAATCTCTGTTGTGTGCACAAATTGGAATAATCATAAAAGCCAATGGGATCCTGTAAAGCTCAAACACTATAAATTCACAACGTTTGACATAAAAAAATGAACAAAACTAAATTTTAGCAGACAATCAGTTTTACGATCTCACATATCTCATTTTTATGTTCACACACAACTCTGAGTCACCAATCTGGTGAGTCGAGTACTGTTGAGCTACATAAAACCCAAATGTGCGTGGCTACATAGTCAGTAGTGCTGGCTTACCTTGAAGACAAACATCTCCCTCCGGAAGAAGGCCACCGTGTTGAAGTTACCGTCACAGATGTTAGGCTTGCCGTTAGACGGTCGGTCGAGGGAGGGCGGTCGAGCGGGCCGCGAGTTGCGGTTGTGCTTCTTGTCACTACGGCCTGCTGGGAGAGTGGGCAGAGGCCGCGTGGGTTCCAGCATGGCAGTGGGTACGCCTGGAGGAGAGGGAGAGTGAGAAAGAGAGAGAGAGGAGAGAGAGAGAGTCACCCTCATTAGTTTTCCAGCATGCCCCCTAAACAGCAGGTGAGGGGAGTGAAATGGCAAATCTTGACGGGCCAAATGGGCAGCTCACCCCGCTGGCCTTTCGTTATTTCTGCCGGAGCTCTGGACCCGGGCAAGACCGAGCTGGAGAGCCATTAAAATGTCATTGTTTAAAGACTGCTGTGTAAATGAACCTGGCCCGACCTGTTCTTATATCAGAGAGAGTTTCAGAGCTTATGCACACACACATCCACCCATTCACACACCCACATATACACACACTCACACATGCATGCATGTACACCAGCACACACACACACACACACACACACACACACACACACACAAACACTCTGCCCTGCAGTAGAATGAGCTCAAGTTTACTGATGCTTAGCAGGGACACACACCACTGAGCATGCAATCCAACATACCATAAATTTTCTGGATCCCTTGAAGGTCGTCGAGCGGCAGCTTGAAGTTTTGCGTCTCCATGTACTGGTAGAAAGGCGCCATGATGGCACTGGGGTCGTTGGAATGTTCCAGACCCAACGCATGGCCCAGCTCGTGCACCGCCACCAGAAAGAGGTCGTTCCCTGAAAGAGACAAGGAGTCGTCATTGAATTCAATTTCACTGAAATAATGTGGATCCACAAGTGTCCTAGTTGCAAGGAAAGCACAGCTCTCCCAGATAATGATGGAAACTTGGAACGGATCAGGCGACGATCTGGTCCTGATGCAGAGCTGGGTCCCATGGGCTCCATTTCCTGTTCAACTGCTAGCTAGGCTGCTCAGACATCTCATCCTCAACCCACTTGTGCCATCCCTGCAGTGAGTCAGGCTGCATGTGGAGCAAGTTTGCAGAGAAGATGAGACACAAACGAGGCGAGATGGAGGCCATTTTCCCCCATTCCTCAGACGTGTCAAGCGCATCACTTCCTCCCTCTCCCGCAACCGGCACTTTCCAGACATCTATTCACAGTGGATCGTACGTGTCACATAGCTGTCTGATGTCACCACCCATATGGTCCGACACCACAGGTGAGCTCATGCTTCAGCTTCCCACATCACATGAGTCAGACTTCGGGGTGCTCCACCGCTCCACCCCAATGCCACTCCACCAGCCCCAACTCTTTCAGTCCTCATTCTACTCTTTATTTATTTATTTCCTCTCTTCTTCAGTCTCTACAGTATCTGTGCCACTTTACCCCTAAACAACTCCTATTGTTTTTATTTGTTTGTTTGTCTTGTTTGGGTCTGACACTTCACTTCTGTACATTTTGTCCTGATGACTTAGTGATTTGTTTTTGTTTTTGTTCTCCCCTCCTTCTGATTATAAATAGAATGTGTCATTGAGAGAGAGAGAGAGAGAGAGAGAGAAAGGGGGGATTATCTGATCTGCAGCATGGCTGTCTCCCTCTGTGAACATATGGTGTGCTGAAGGGTAATAAAGGAAATCGGAGAAATCCATTCAGCTTTTTCGCTTTCATTTCATGCTCCAAGGTCCTCTGCCCGAGGTAGAATCTAAGGACAAATTTGCAAAACCATGTACAACCACACTTCTTTTTCAAACCAGCGGTGTGTGCATGAGTGTGCTTGTATGAATGTATGGAAGTGAGAGAAAAAGGGAGAGAGAGAGAGAGAGAAAGAGAGGAAAAAAGCAAAGAAAAAGGCATGTGCAT
This sequence comes from Tenualosa ilisha, assembly GCA_015244755.2. Lineage (NCBI taxonomy): Eukaryota > Metazoa > Chordata > Actinopteri > Clupeiformes > Clupeidae > Tenualosa > Tenualosa ilisha. The sequence goes on from PYXC01002417.1 coordinate 2,962,966, forward strand.
GATTAAAAGCAAGGTGTTGTTGATTCCAAGCTCAACATCCTATCAGAAACAGACCTTACTTTGGCGCCTCCAAAATAGCATTGTTCGATTGGCCAGATTTGTCCACTGTGATCGGTCTGAGTGACTTTATTTTTTGTCCATTGTGAGAGCCAGAACTGTCAGTGCACACTCAGAACAGACAGCTAGAGTCTGCAAGGCACAACTCACTGAATACGACCAAAGTAAATTGTGTTGGTTTAGAATTGTGAACTGCGGCTTTAATGGTGTGGGACCTCATAGCTTGCATTCCCATTAACGACTGAAAATTGTCTCGCGCTAATGAAGTGTGCGCTTCTGGCTGTCTTGAACCGTGGCGCTCACACCTGGCAGTTGGATGAAAACGCCACCCCTCATTGGCCACCATTCCCCAATGCCACCTTCTGATTCAAGCGCACGTCTGCAGTGGTAAACACTCGGCATCTCGGCTGCACTGTCACCACACATTCTGATGATCCGGAAATCTCTTTCCTCCTGCGTGCCGTCTGCTTCCGCCCCCTAGTGACACGGTTGCACCCTGGCTTCTCCATCAGAGGACTGTGCAACTGCCATCGGGGATGGATGGGTAAAAAGAGAGGGAGGCTGCGGATAGGGATTCCCCCTTGGATGGCGTGTCTGTTGGTGTGTGTATATGTGTGTGTGTGTGCACGTGTCATGCTCCGCTTTCATCCCCATCACCTCCTCCTGCCGTGGAGAGAGGCAGAGAGGCAGAGGAGAGGAACAAGGGATGGGGAGAGGAGAGGAGAAGAGAGGATTCACTCTCAGTCATTTCACACACTGAGCAGGTGAGTGAGGTGCATAGAGATGAGGGATGCCACACCAGAGCAGTTACTCAATTAACTGCCACACGGCAAATGTGTAAGATTGCTTTTCTGTTTGTTTTGTCGTAGGCTTGTGTGTGTGTGTGTATGCGTGTGTGTGTGTGTGTGTGTATGTGTGTGTGTATCACTCACTGTGTGTGTATGTGTGTGTGTGTGTGTGTGTGTGGTTGCGTGTTGGTGCAAGCATATGCAACACTGGGTGCATTGTGGGTTTTTGTGTTGTGATTTGTCTTGCGGCGACAGTGAAAACATTACCTTAACAATAACAGCCTTAATTGGCAGTGGTGAGATTTACAGTGGTGACAATTAACTAGCCAGTGCTATTTCTATCTGTATAGTTTCACCATATGGCACACTGTAAAAAAAACACTTCACTGTTACAGTCATTTCAAGAATATAAGCTGTACCATGTATAAACTGCAGAACTAGTCAAATAAGAAAAAAAAAAACAGTGCACCTATGCATTAACTGCAGCTTATTCAACATTACTTAGAATAAAGCCGAATCAGATCAGGATGTAATGAGAAAATAGACTGAGGCAAGGAAATGCATTCCCATTGCATTCCTCCCTCAAGCATTAACCTCATAACAGAGGATAGTTTGCAAAATCAATGCACTAACCTCGGTTAAGAGTTGGGAAATTACGCTATACTGCGATCCAGTATGCCGAAGCAAGTCTGTCATCTAAACAGGTTCTCTCTCTCTCAGTCTCTCTCTCTCTCTCTCACTCTCTCTCTCTCTGTCTTTCTCTCCTTTGCCTCCGTCCCTCTCATGCTATCCTTCTCTCCATTCTCCCTTTTCTGTGCCTTGCTGCCAATTTTTTTTATGCCTGCGCTGATCAAGTGCTCATTACTATTCAATTAAACATTGATCCGTGAGTCATTCATCAGTGGCTATCAAGGAGCGGGGGAGTATTTCTTCATCCCCTAATTCATTGCTTTGCACTGGGCCTCAACCACCCCAAGGCCCTTCCAAGAAACTTTCTGTCTCCACTCCAGAAGCCCCGACTCACACAAGTGGGCCGCTCTGATCAATACTCATATTTGAATGTAATTATCGAACTCAGTAACAATGCGCTCCCTGCAGCGTTTATCAACCTTTGGCACAGTAAACAATACACTTAGCAATTTGGTGCTTTTTCTGTCAATATCGAATTAGGCATTATGTTTGAGTCATCAAAAATGATATTAAAATCACTACCACATTACATTTTGAAATTGGGTTTCATGCATATGCTTGTAAGCAATCTGTGCCTTGTGTCAGAAAAATAAATTTGACTTGAATGTATTGAACTCTCACATGAATGGGAATGGGGTATTTGATTGAGAAATATACTGTAAATGTCATGTTGTTCACAGCACTATTGCATCACCATTGCATAAGTGTTATAAGTCTCTTTTTATTGGTGGCATCAATCAATGGTCAGGCGTTTTGATTCAGCAATCATGCGTCAGCTTTAGGGGCCTTGAGAGCTACTCACCATCATGATTTGCATTCCCTAACGTCCATGGCTCATCCGAGTCAAAGTGTGTGTCTCCGCCAATGCCTGGGCCAGGGAAGTAAGCATGGGCCAGGAAGCCTCCCTCGCCATCGAACGGCGAGCTGTCACCGTGGAACCCAGAGGCGAAGAAGATCATGATGTCAGCCTCCTTGCCCAGAGCCTTGATCTCCTTGGAGTCGACCTCTTGAAAGGTCAGTGGGGTCACCGTCTGCCACACGTCGAAGGCCTGACGGATCGCTCTCTTGGTGTCCGCCTCACCCACTTTGGGTGTGTAGTTGTGTATGCTGGTGTCAAGAAGAAGGTGACAGAGGTTGAAATAAAATAATGTGACAACTGTCAAACTATTGTACAGTAATCATCACCACAAACTAAATATATGTTCAAGCATTCATAAAAAATGAAAAATGGTATTAAAAAGGTCAAAACCAAGTGCCTGACTTCAGAGAATGCAAACAACAAGACAAATAATTTTTTTTTTTTTTTTAGCAGACGCTTTTATCCAAAGTGACTTACAATTTCAACTATCAATTGTTCAGGGCCAGTCTCCCCTAGAGCAACTTGGGGTTAAGTGCCTTGCTCGAGGGCACAGCAGTGGCAGCTGGGATTTGAACCTACAACTTTTCAGGCTACTTGCACACTAGACAGGTTCCTTAACCACTACGCTACCACCGCCCAACCCAAATAATGTGACGTACATGGTGATATTCAGTGTACCCTTGAGCACTCAGCAATATCTCACCCAATGCACTTTATAAAGTTAAAAATAGCTCTGTCTGTATTTCAAACAGTGAAGCCTATTGCAGGACAGGGTGAGAACCAGCTGAGAGCCCATTGGTCCTGAAATTCCATCATCTGAGTGTCTTTGTTCCATCTGTTGCTCTTGAATCATTACCAATGACCATCAAAGATAGCTTATGCCAAATCTCACTAGATTAATCTCGATTGATTCGATCCACCGATTCGTCCAATACAACACATTGCAAATGAACCCCTGAGCTTCTTAACTTGGGCACAGAAAACATGATCTGTGGCTAGCCGAACAAACGCTGCCTCTCATCTGAGTACACACTGCTTAAGCGCTTACATAATAGTCTTATAATCTGCATAAATGTTAAGAAATATGGGGCAAATAGCAAGCCAGGCAAATTACCTAAGGCTGAAGCAGATAGGCGCTTCTTAACACATAACCAATGACATGAGTCATGAGAAAAATCTGAGACAAATTGAAAACACACTGTCTAAAACAACTAACATCAGACAAGCCTTAACGAATAGACTAAAATTAGACAAAAGAGAAAGCTTTTTTTGTGGCACTTGCAAATACAAACATTTATTTTTTAACTTAACTCTCCATAACACAGCTTGAGTTAGAAGTGAAAATTTCACACAAAACACAAAACGGAAGAAGCAGCCTTCATAATCTTGGAAGGCGCATGATGGCGATAATAATAATATGACCTAGTGTAGTAGCCAGCGGACTTGAAGGGAGAGTCCAAGAGCCAGGTTTCCTCAATACCTCCTCTGTCTGACAATCCACAAAGATCAAATCAGATTCCCTTGCCCAGACAGACTAAATATAGAGCCCAGAACACAGGGAGGAAAGGGGAAGGCATTTAAAGGTACAGAGCCCCTCCTGCCTCCTTCCACACTGAGAAAGTGAGAAAGAGAGGGATGGAAAATAAAAAGCACTCTCCTCTCTTTTTCTCCTGTCCACAGAGGAGTGGCTGGATTATTCTCCTGCCTTGGGGAGGCATTTCAGCAAGCGTTACTGCATTGCATAAGTGAGGAGTGGACGAAACATATTCACAGGCAACAGAATCTAATATGCAGGAAATAAAGAAAGAAAGAACAACACTCAGAGAGCTAGCTTCAGGGGGATACAGTAGGACTAGCGGCTAAAAAATCCTGCTGCGGTGTCAAACAATGTGTTCATTTATAGCTTCTAAAGCACTTTATAAAAAAATACAGGATTGATATATATATATATATATTTGTCATTTTTTGGTGGGTATATCCTTATGTTTTCATTATCAGTGTTCCAATATGTGTCATGCTGCTTACATAATATCTTCAGTACTTCGAGGGATACAGCTCTAAAGCTCTAGAGCATAAAAATAAAACAATAAATGTCTCACTGTCAGACCACATTACAGGATCGTGTGGTTTTGAGGCTTTAAATGTCAAACGATTCACCATGAACACCATACAACTATGCCTCCATCCACTGGTCCATCAATCTACGTCTTTCCTTTTATCCATCTATCCATCCATCTATTGATCCAGTTCATGGCTTTTCATTTGTAGCCCATGTCAGCTGATAGAATGCAAGGCATTACCTGCCTTTCCTTTAGTAATAACAATGCTCACTGTAATGCAACTATCTAACATCCTAAATACAGTATCTCCTCCTACAAGTATTAAACCTTCCTTGACTTAACAGTTTATACAGCATCCAACAGCCCAGCACCAAGTGTGTGGGCAATTCTCTTTCAGTACTGAGCCCCATGTGATCTTGCCACTGCGATCATGCTTTTGTTCTCCTTTTTGAACACAATGTACCCTGACGTCCAGATAAGTGTGTGTTGAATGAATCACTTTAGCAAAATGAGAAATAAATTCTGATCAAGGTAAAGCCCTGCGATTTTGTCTGCATTCTCATTTTTGGTTTGACGAGTTAAGAAAACAGATCTGCTGACATACATAATAGTATACTGCATTTCTGACAAGGCATGAACCACAAGAAGAATACTTTCTGTAGACTAGAAAGGGAGGGAGCCGAGTCATATTTATGCAGTACCTGTAGGAGATCTGTTTGTCTCTCCATTTTTGACCAGTGAGGGCAAAGCGTTTATTCCGCCCCCGACGACTGATGCTTGGATGGTCTGGGACCCCACACCGGGGTTTCCTCATCCACCTAGACAACACAAACACAATACAAATCAAACTTGCAATCAAAAGTTTAAAGATAATCAAAATAGATCGACAACAATCAGTACACACCAGTGATAATATAACATCATAGATGAGAGACAAGATGACATGAGAAAAGACATTAAGAATTCTTTCTAAACTAGCAAACAGACATAAATACTGTCTAACAGCAAACATGCAAACATGCATTCTACTCACGTTGAGCAACTAACTATGTACAGTAACTCCTCTGTTGAAGAGGCCACTCATAGGGTGTGTTGCATTTTCATAGCAGTACATTTGAGCTAATGTACTGTAGTCTTTTCTGAAATTCTTACAACTCTTAACACAAACAGATCTTGAATACACCATTGCTCTTCTATTTTAATGGGTTTTTTTGTGCACATTCCAGAGGACTTGTTTCATCCCACCGGCTCTTGGACTAATGTGTGCATGTCCATTTGTGTTTTATGTGAGTACTCTGAGTGTTTCATGTGAGTATTCTGATTACTCACTCAATGGTGGTCTGATCCAGCACGCCTGTTACCGGGATGCCATAGAACCGCTGCATGGCAGCGACAGCAGACTGCATGGCCTTCTCCGACCGGATGTCCGACGTTCGGATGTTGTGGGGGAGCAGGTAGCCATAGTTCTTCAGCCACGTCTACAGGAGGCAAAGTGACCGATTGGAGAGAGAAAACAAGAGAGGGAAAGAGAGAGGGTGGGGGGGGGGGGGGGGAGGTTGTCAGTACCCCATCAGACAGCTCATATCCACGCTCTCAGCTTTCATCTCCCCCTAGGTCGGAGCACGCAGCTGGGGCCAGCTCAGAGAGCAGGGCCTGTCTTATGGCGCTGCACACATGAGGAGGCCCCCTGTAATTGAGTTCATGACAGAAGGTCCATTTTGATCATAAATATTTTAATGGAGGGTGGATTCACTACCTCCCTCTGTTCTCAGTGGGGCCCCTACACTATCATTACTTCAGAAGTCTCCAGAGAAGATGCTTCACTGTCTACAACCCGCCCCACCACCACCACCACCATCACCATCACTTCAGTGGCTCTCTGCCAGGCAAACCGGAGGAATTCACATCCCAAACTGGCTGACAAATATTTGATACAGCAGACAGTGAATGTAATGATATAAGGTAAATGTGTGCTTTACACATAAGTGAAAATTGCTGACTTTTATGATCTTAAGTGCCGATGACTCACTGGCACGATAAAACAAAATACTTAAAAAATCACTCGCACATACACACACACAAAAACAACAAAAATGGCTGGAGGCAGTAGCACACAGTGAGAGGCTTGCCACATCACAACACATCAATGCATCACACCTCTGATCCTATTAGCAAGACAGCTAAACCCGGCCTCACATCTGTGAACGATACAGCTGATCTAAACCACCGAGTTAATCTTCCTGAACGAATCCACCACCTCTCTCCCTCTCTTTGGTAATGGTGGCACTTGGCTCCCAAAAACGTAGAGATGTGTACCCAGAGCCGGCAGCTGTCGTTTCCTCTGGGGGAAATCACTCAAATTAAATAATTCACCAGAGCTATTACACAACAATTACTACAGTGTCATTAAAGCAACAACAACACGACGGAGCAAATTCATAAACACGGAGCCTCAAACAAATGGGAGACAATGGATTCCTCATCCCTGTGCTGAGACACAGAGAGAGAACAGAGAGAAACAGAGACAGAGAGAGAGAGAGGGAAGGGAAGGGAGAAGAGGGAAGAGATGGGAGGGAAGAAAAAAGCAGAGTGCCAGCAATTTGGTGAGGCATCTGTGTGCTTATCTTCTCCCAAGAGTCTCTGGGTAAAAATATCCACGCCGCTTCGCAAATGCTGCCTGCCTCGCTTTGAAAATGGCCAATCTTCCCTCACGCCTGAATGGGATCCTGTGGCCATTTTCGACCAAATATATCTGCAATTTAATGTCAGGGATAAAAACTAATTTTAGGTGCACAGGAGATATAGCTGGCACACCAGCTGGAATGTATTTGTGGATAGGGGCTGACAGACCTCCTCCCTGAACAGCAGGTACTGAGCAGTTGGTTAAGCTTGAAGAGCAGGTGCTGCCACATTATCGGTAGAATGCACCAGGCGCAAGATTTGGAATTTAAAATACCACCGTTGGTCCCTTTTGGGTGGGTCGCCTTGCAAATCATTTCCGAGAGACGTCTCCTCAAAGTCACTGCTGGAGTTATTACGAGGTGTTTAAGCAGACGTCTCCTCAAAGTCACTGCTGGAGTTATTACGAGGTGTTTAAGCAGACTTCAAAAGATGTCAAGACTTCCTATAAGCACAAACCGTGCAGTAGTCCACCAGATGCATTGCTCCACTGCTACTTACACAAATGAACAGCAATCAAATCTTTCTTTTAATTCAGGCAGAGGGTAAGTAGTGTCACTTTAATGCCTGTGGTATTGTTGTGGATGAGTACAGATGTTTAACAAAGGAGAGAACTCTACTGCCCAGTCGATCTCTGTCAGACAAAGGCACTGACATATCCGCTCTTTAAAGCCAGGCAGACACTGTACAGTTTTGGCCCTTATTCTGTCGGATCTGACAAACTCTTGAATCTGTCTGAATTCCCGATACGATTTCCTGGGCAGTTTGAATAGACCTGCATTGTCTGACTAGAACAACAATCCAGGGCTGCACTGATCAAGTTGTATTCCTAGCATTTCAGAAATATATGGTCTGCTGTCTTGTGCATTGTGAGCACTTCCAACCTGTAGTGAAAGCAAAGTGGTCATGACCAATTGAAACGTCTAGTGTTACCATGTCATATGCAACTGAGAAAAACTGCACAGTATGCCCAACCATGATGTTCACATATTATTGGTTAATTACAGTACCAGCAAGAGGTGTTCTTTAGGTCCTTAGTTTGTTAGTTAGGTATACTGTATCATCAATGATGTATGGACAATTTAATAATCTACTAACTATTCAATTATGAGAATGTTTCCTGCTGCTAATAACTGATGACATGTTCTGTGAGATAATGCTCTTCTTCATGAGTCACCCACATGAGTTTAAACAGTTGAGCTCATTGTGGATAATGGTCAAAATTATTTTTAGTTGTTATGTTCAGATGGCTCTTAAGTGTGCAAGCGTATGTTTTTATGGCCAAAAGATGGCAATAAATGGTAATATTTTCATTTTCTCATTTCAATCATTATTGGATGGCATGCCATGAAATATCGTGACACAACCTGACAAGTGTGCAATGCCAATCCCCTGGTGCCAATAGCCCCATCCTATCCGCTTGATTTAGATGAATCTTCTCAGGCGCACGCTCAGCTGAGGACTCGTGACTTTCCCTCTATTACCTCTACTTTCCCACACTGTGATTTCACCTTTTGTCATGAGTCTAATGGTCTGACATTACACAACACAACACCAATAATACAGGGGGGATGATCAACCCTTGTTGCCCATTTGTGGGCAGCGGTGAGGGGGCTGTTGAGTCAGTCGATATTGGACGGTGTTCATTACTGCTGAGGCATCATATATTAACACAATTAGGCCTTCCAAGGAATAGGGTTTCTGCCAGTCCAAAACACTGTACTGTGTTAACTTGCAGTTCTATTTGTTTGTCAAGACTTTTGAAAAACTAGCTAACGAATAAGTTTGCAATCTTCTCATGGTCACCAACAGCAATTTGCTGATAGGAAAATAACAGATGAAAACAAATGGCTACAAGTTGATGGATGTTAGTTAAGGCTTATGTCCCAACTAGCCTGTTGTTGAAGACAGACAATTAACACATTTTACACAGCATTATTTATTTACAGGCGTACTCCTACATGTTTTCCTTTATGGCCTCATTCTAGCATGCTCCCACACTTTGTTCATACACATGGTGTAACATGAAGCCTAAACTGCACTGGTGTGTGTGCCTAAGTCTAATGGACATCCCCAAGGGATTGCTAAGGCCACGTGAACTCCATAAGCTCCATAACCTTTCAAATATTCAGTAATCACCGGGTGGGGGAGGTGAAAAAGGGTGACCAAGCTTGGGAGCGGGTGGTGGAGGTGGTGGAAGGTGGTGAGGGGGATCGATTAGCAGAGCACCATGACTTCAAGTCTGGCATCTCCTATTCCCCAGTAGCAGTAAAGCCACATGGTCCCCTACACAAGGGTGATCAATAAGTGCCAGGATATGGATGATATAAGGCCGTCCCCTTCCCCATGCCGGGCAATGACATCCTCGTCTTGCCTCCTAACAAGGCTGACCGAGGGAGATGAAGGTGAGGGAGACTGGGGGAACCAAAGACAGACACAGTGACGGGGACTGAGATGTGAGACGTGAGGAACAAAAAGCGAGCAGACATCCAAAGACACTGGACAAGAGCAAGGAAAAAGAAAGAAGGAGCAGGGGAATGGAAGAGAGATGAACAAAAAGGCATACAGTAGATGGCTGATGGGGGAGGGGAAGTACAGTCTGTTCAGGCTGAGCGAGAGAGAGACAGAGAGACAGAGAGAGAGAGAGACAGTGGATGAGCAAACAAAGGAATAAAGCCTGACTGCCTGGAGAGCTTCAAAGCAGGACAATAGCACCATTTGGTCATACCACTCACAGCAATGACAACATATTTGAATTCATTAATGATGCTAATGCTAATGCTAATAATAATAATAATATACATTACATGTAAACAATAGTGTCAGCAACATACTAAATTATTGTGGGATCTGAACATCACTTTCACAGCAAATTGTGGAGGTTGGTCTAACTGTAGTCATAACAATGTACTTTGTTCTGTCTGTTGGAGAGGCAGTATTTTGTTTGGTTCTCTTCTCTCTTTTCCTCCTCTTTGCTCCACACAGAGTACCTTCAACATGACAAGGGAAGAGAATATTTTTATGAGAGGGAACTACTAGGTGTCAGTCGTCCCTGTGTTAGTGCTTTTAGTGTGAAGAACTGCTGTCTCTGAGCATCTGAGCATGGATTGCTAATTTACAAGGCACCCATTTCTCTGTTCACCGCTCCTTCTGTTCCCTGTTCAGGCTGTCTAGACCCATAACGTCTTTTCAAGAATACCATCAAACTCAACCACCCATTGCAGAGGTGCGTTTTTTTCTTTCTTTTATTTATTTATTTATTTTTTTTGGGGGGGGGGGGGTCATTAATATTATGTAACAAAATCCAGTGCCTCAGTGAATGTCAAAACAAGCAATTTCAGCAAAGAGCCATGGGCCAGTTCGGCTGCTGTCTCTGCCAGAGGAGCAGGGCAGGGTGGGGTGTGGTGGTGTTGAGGGGAGTGGGGTGGAAGTGTGTGTGTGTGTGGGGGGTGCGCGATCGTCCTCGTCTTCATCTGAGTGCTACCGTCTGACTCATGGGCTGTGATTTGATTCTGCTGATGCTGAGAGTAACACGATGCATCCACAAGCCCCATCCACCGGCTCCCTCCTTCTCTCTTTAACTGTTAATGTACAAAAATCACGCGGTGCTGAACCCTTGAGACTCACCGTTGGGACGGCATTCATGCAGCATGGCTAAAAGAAGGCAAAGAATAAATATCTTCCAGTGCGCTATATAGGCCAAGTGTTCAAATATTACACAACTACACAGAAGCACCATGGTGTCCACTCCACTTCCCAGCGCCTTTTGTTTCCTCCACCAGCAGTCTCATTTTCTGTTTGTGTGTGTGTGTATGTGTGTGTGTGTGTGTGTGTGTGTGTGTGGATCTTCAGTGCTTAGTGCTGTACATTATTGCTCTTAACAGGCTGCACAGATTCATTAATCTGCTTAAGGCACAATGACACCCTCTGTGTTCACATGATCTGACTTGTCTGATATGTTGTAATTTTGGACAACAAAAGACATGATGCGATAAATATGTCCTTCGCAAACAAGTCAGATGTCCAGTGATGTAGCAGCAGCAGCAACAACAACAACAAAAAACCATCAGCATGCGTGGAGAGCACAAGTATAGGTCTGTGCTAGATTATTTCCATGTCTGGCGAATCATGTGCAGATTGTTATGTGCTGTGTGCTGGACTGGGCTGTGCTGTGGTGTTTTGTTTTTGCTTTGTTTTTTATTTTGTCCACTGACAGCTTATGGGCTTAGAGCAGTGCATAACATGGCCCTCTCTAAATCTGTACGAGGATGACCCTCATCAAAGACCCATTGTCAAAGGGCCAGTCTTACACAGAAACAGCAATTAATTCTTGTCTGAAAGAGCGGAATTAAGGGCACTGCTTTGTCGTCCAAACTGAGGCCTGAAAAAACTGTACGGTGGTACAAGAGATCTGACACTGTGCAACACAGCGAACAAAGTATGCAATAGGTATGTATAGAAAATCAGAAGGAAGGCAAAACAGACAGCCATGCTTCAGAGGGAAATGATGTAACTGGTAAGGAAAAGAATGTCGTAATTGTATATGCTTTGCAAACTGGCAGGCAATGGCAGTCGTTGAATTCTAAAAATGCTAATTATTCAAGAAAAAAACATATGTTCAAATCGCCATGGAAACTGACATTGTTCAAGTACACCTATCATAGCCTACAACAATAAAATGAAACTCAGGATACAAGCAAATTAGAAGTAGAGCCGATCTCACCAGCAGAGGAATGAAACACAACACAGAGGGGGAAAAATTACCTAATTTCTTTAGCTTCCCTCATCTCTAAAAAGATGAAGAATGCTGTCGATCATTCCCATTCAAATCCGGCAAACTGCTGAGGCTTAAATGCTCTCCTAACTGAACTAGCTGTCAGATTATGTGAATGAGAGGTTTTTTTTCCAAGACTCATCACCTTCAATTCAATCTGACAATCTGCCTGCAATATTGAACACCTCACAGACCTCCATAATGTTCTATAATAAATGCACAAGTCATCATGGCCCTCATGTTTTTCAACGGCTTGTATGGTGTAGACAGAGGCTTACATATTACATATTAGCACAGTTACATATTAGCACTGGGGCAAATGGCACAGTCAGACCGACAGCTGCTTTACCCCTACTGGGGAACAGGGGCCTCTGTGACACCACAACACTGTTGGCCAAAAAATAGCTGGCATGGTCACTTGGACAGCAATTATTTACGTAATGTGGCCCTCTCAAACCTGTTGATGACACAACATTCACTGAAATAGCCAAATGGAAGGTCAAATTGCTGTGAGTGCCTTCCCCTGGCATTAACAGTCAAATCAATTAAGGACTGGAAGAGGTACCCTACTCTGACAGTGGAATATGGGCAACAGTATCAGTCCATTCCTCAGCGCTCTGTCGAGGGGCAAAGACAGCTGCTAGAGAGGGACCACGGATGGTAATCTGAAAGCAAGGCAAAGAACTGGCCGACACTTGTGCCTGCTTGTGCGATCAAGCAATCCAAAAATAGGCCTCTAATTAAATGGTTTTCAATGGGCACAAACAGTTATCTTTGCAAGCGAATAACTGTGACTGACAGCTCTCCCCTCCCCTGTACCCAGAAGAGTGAGTCACGGGAGGGGGGTGTGGGACGCTCACAGCCCACCAGAGGGAACTCGGTGAGAACAGAGACAAAACAGGGTGGTTCTGTGTTTACAAAAAAGAACGCAAGACAACATCGCGGCAAAAGAATTTGTGAGACAAGAGGCACAACAACAACAAAAAGCACTGTCAAGGCAAGTAAAGGCACAAAACAGAACAGAAGGCACAAAACAGAACTTAGGAAAGACCAATTATTGTTACGGCAACCATCACTGCACCCATCATCACCATCACCGTTGCTATCATCATCATCATTTTCCTAATCATCATCAACCCAGCCCGGCAGCCACATTCATAAGCTGGAGGTGATGGTGGCAACAGACTGCTCTTTCCAGTTCAGCGGAGGCACTGACACATCTAAGACAGGGCTGGTTCGTCCAGATGCCTTTGTTCCGATTGCTAGTTGCATGGTTTCACTTTGAGCGTCACAAAATCATTTGGAGCTTTGGTGCTGTCTGGATGCAAGCTCCTGATAAAGGCATTGCCTCACCTTGTTTATCAGCACAACTGGTACGGTGAGATAGTATTAATCAACAATGAAACAAACAAACAAAAATAAACAACAAATACAGATAAAATAAACACGTAAATACAAACAAATACTAACATAATTCAAAGGTTTAACAGTGATGGCATGCAAGTCCATGTTCAACAGGGTCATCTAGGTTGAGATATTTCTGCAGTCGGTGACTGTAGGCTACTCGTAACTGAATTTGGATACATCTTTGAAGTTGACTCATGCAGGCTCCCTTAGAAGCAGTGTATTGTTGCTTGGAAATCACCTCCAGACATTAATTTTGTTTTCACGTTTGGCCATCTTATTGCAGTCTGGTCATTAAGGGTTTCCCTTAATGAGGTATATTGAGGGCTGCACAGGTAATCTCTGCAAACACACCTCTGAAACATGTAGAGGGTGGACCAAACAAAGCCTTTTGTGTGTGATTGTATTTCAGCTGATACTCACTCTAGCTGACAGACCAGAAGTCAGCTTCACCGAGACAAACAAAGAGTGGGCAGCATCATTCCTGTTTGTTACATGGCAACACTTTGTCCTCAAGAAAACAAGCTGACAAACAAACGTGCACAAGACTGGTATCAACATTATTTTTTTGTTCTACAAAGGACTACCAATATTCATCCACGTGGAAAGTGAGAAAAAAAGGACTGTGATGTCCTGAGAGAAATTCACATGACCTATTAGAGAACAAACATACCAGCTTACAATATCAATGTATATATCAATACGACTTGAAACAATGTTCCACATATAGTAAATACCCAACCTGCCACAGTGTGCGCTTTGAAACCTTTTCTGTATCTGGCAGACGACCAATCGTGCGTACTTTTTGAAACGATCGAATTCTGTGCAAAACAAACAAACATGCCATACAGCCAGAGTCATAGCAATAAAAACAACTTATAACTGGCCAAATATGTCAGCAATGCCCCCTCCACTCCCGTACATCTCTTCTTCTCAATAAATTATGGAGGAGCCTATATTTGGAATCGCGTAAAAAACGTGATTCTTTGTTCCACACACAAGAAAGTAAAGGCCGAACGTTGCCAGTGAGTCAGAATCAAACAATTATTACAGTTGCACAGATATGTCCATGTGTTTAACAAACAATGCATGAAGATATTTCAATCGTACAAGTCGCACAAGGCATTTCCAACATGAATTCTGTCATTATATATAAATTTTGGGAAAGTTAACAAATGCATTTTGTTGTTATAAGGTATTTCGAATCCAAAGGTTCATACAGAACATGGGCTTATCGAGCAATATTAAATGAGCATGGGGTTTAAATAGCATACAGTAGCAATGTACAGTGTCGCAATGAAATTAACCACGACTGTTATCGCGCAACATATCCTGTGTTTTGCTGTTTGTGTCCATTGTATGGTGCTTAACGAACAATGACAGATCGAATGTAAAAACATTTCACGTCAGGATCATTCATTGATTCAGGGCTAGTCAACAATGCATTCAGTCGTTAGAACAGTCTCAGATCAGATGTCATTGCCTTCTATTGTTATTCATGCGTCGTATTATAGCTGTATTAGACTATAAGTCAAGTGTGGGTGAGACAGTATACAATATGCCGTCCAAATCGCCAAGCAGGCAAAAAGAAACATAAGCCGTGCAGCTTGTTTATCAATTTTATTTATTTATATATCCATTTAAGTCATTATTTATTTATTTTGCCCTATTTCAATTGGTGTTGCATAGTCGTTACCATATAGATGCTGATATTATCAGCTAAGAGAATTCAACTGTATTTTGGAAATTGACGAAGCACGAAGTATTTAAATTAATGTTACGTTGCAGTGGGATGCTTCGCGGAGCGCCCAAGTATCGCACACCTCGCAAATACAAGCCTGGAGTCAGAAAAACTGGCTAGATACATTGTAGTCGCATGCATGTTTTTTTTTTTGTTTACGAACTTACCTCAACGATGAAGGTCTTCTCTTCACCACATACCGAAACGACCCAGAATAATAGGTGAAAATAACAGGTTTTCCAACAAAAACCAGGGAGCCCCGCTTTCCTTCCCTTCGCTCCCGCCCCCGCCATGACTGTCCCCAAATTCCCCCCTCAGTCAGTCTGCTTTTGATTTCCAGTCTTGTGTCCTTCTGTGCGTATCTTTATTCCTATGAAGAATGGTCCTCTTATCCCTCTTTTCTCTCTGGTTAATTTTCACCGCAGACCAACCGCTAAACTCGAGAGCCCATTGCGCAGACTCTGTTCTTAAAGCAGAATGTCGAGCTGGGGCTTGGTAGCATCGCGCCGAGGATGGAGCATCGGAGGCTGCGTGTGGGTGCAGTGCCCTCAGCAGACAGGCTAGGCGCTCTCAACTCCACGCTGTCACACATCAATAGCTCTGCCACAGCTAAATACTTAATTATATAACTGGATAGCTTGGCAGTCGTTGTAACCTAGTAGGTCTTCTCTCGCCACTGCGCAAATGCAACTGCTAATTCATTAATGACAAGCTGCAACATAATACGGCATTCCGTCATGGTAATGCTTGTATCCCAGTGACTATGGCCCATGCAATGCACACAAATACACAATATAAGGATTGCTTAAATAGGCGTGTTGATAACATTATGAAATACAGTTAAATCACTAGTAAGTCATTATGTGATTAGTTATTCAAGACTCGTGAAGTAGACTTATTGTTTCAATTATAATTCTAAATCGCTCAAACAACAAAACGTCTGATTACAAAATTGGGATTAAGGATTGTCCACGCTTTTAGTAGGCCTACACAATCTGAGTGAATAGCTAAAAAAATATAGTAAACATAATATTGCCAGTAAAACATAGGCTATATTTGTTCATTGAAATGTAGGATTCACACACAAGCTATGTTTGCATGTTTGATTACAAAAAAGGCGTGACAGGAAGTGACATTTTCACCAGTCAATAGCAGGACTCAGACATCAGCTGAGAGCAGGTGTAAAGCTGCATAAACCACTATCACTGGAATTTTAGTGATGAGTAAATGAAAAGGCACAGGCTTTGCTCTTGGGGATGAATTAGTCTTCATCAGTCAGAAGGTTAATTCCCCCCCACCCCTTCAGGTGTTACTGTAAGAGAGAGAGAAAGGAGGAAATAGTGGTGTGGTGATTGCATATATGCCTGAACCTCTTCACTTGACAGAGCAGGAGTGACTATTTTTGTCAGACTTCATCAGTTTTGCTTTTTCTTCTCTTTCTCACTATGTTTAATATGGTGTGCGAGATATGGTGTACAAACTAGATGCAGTGACATGAGGTCTTGATTACTCAACTTCAAGGCTGAGTTCCACTTATATACTTAATTAACGTGCCATGTGCCATCTTAGGAATAACATGTAACATACACACAATTGAACATTACAGCAATTGATATATTACTCCTTAATACAATAACTTCTTGATATATTACTCTTTAATATGATACATTACTCCTTAAAAATGACCTTGCCATGGTCATATAACAGTAAATGGAAGGGCCAAGCAGAAGATATTTTTGAGAACTAGGCCATCCACAGCCTTGACACACACATACAAAAATGTCAAAATGAGCCAGTAAGGTAAAGGCTGTGGGTCTCCTGTCAAATGAACTGGCTAACAAGGTGTACAACTTTTTTAGGATCAGATTTCTTTTTAATTGCCAGTCCTAAGGAAATATTTCACAGTCATATGCACAGTATAGGGCATGTGCCACACATAAAAGTAAAAAAAGTAGGCTGTATGATAACAAAACAAAAAATCACATCATGCATTAGTGTGGTTGAGAGGGAAGGAGAAAAATAATTAAATAGTCATAAGGACTGTAGACCTTCTGTGTCTTTAAGTGAAACATAAATTTCTTGTCACATCCATACCAGCAATGAAATGGCAGGTATTTGTATGGTGTGAAAGATTATATAAGATCTGAGGATTTGCTGTATTTAGCTGGGGACGCTACCTGAAAAGTTTGGACAAAACATTGAAATAAATCTTTGCTTGCGCATGTTCTGTCACATTCACTAACTTATGTTTATGTTCTGGACTACATCAGGATGGTCCAGACTGTTCAGGAAGTATGAAAGTGGGAAGCACCAGGGCAGGAGCAACCCCGGAGTGTCACCCGAGAGACGGTATGGAAGAGATGGAGATGCCCAGTGGAGCACAGCAAGATAGCCTGACAAAAAATAATTACAGACAATTTTCCTTCCCGCTGTATGGAGCTGAGGAACATTAATCGATGAAGTGGCGTTTGTTCTTCTCGACATAGGGAATTGCAAAAAACATTCCACCACTTCATGTGCTGAATATTTATGCTGAAATTCTGTGTGTTGGTGTTCATTTCACAGAACAGGAGTGCTGAGTTTGGGTAGGATGAGCATTTGGTCAGTAAAAGCAACAATGACAAGGCAGGAGAGCTGCAGGATATCTTAAACATCATTATCACTGCTGAATTTCTCTTCAATATGGCAAGATGCCCACTTGCAAATGGATCATCTCAGCAGGTTAATTCTTCATGCCACACCGCTGGGGCTGGCTGGCACCTGGGATGTCCAGGAAGGGCCGATGCCCTGTTGGCCGACCTGCTCAGTGGGTCAGTCCAGTCTGCCATATGCCAGATAAAACAACGGACTGATACGGGAATGGGAATCCACCACCACTTGGCCTGTTGACTCAGCTTTTGGAAACACCCGTGTCAGGATGTACAGTACCAGCGCTAGCCGAGTGCTTGGTCTACCACACCCCTACTCTTGCCATAGAAAGGCCAGATGGCTTTAGACCAGGTCGAGGCCAGCGGGCACTGGTGTTTTTTGTCATCATGAGATACAGTACCATAATTCTGCAGAATGAGGTAGTATAACGTATTGTCATACATAATGTACTCAGCTAAGGAAAGCATCATACCCAGATAATACCTATGCATAATCCACTGTATACTTTTTAGTGTTCTAGAGTGGTTTCTTGGCCCATTTATGACACACAGCAAACTACTGTAGCTGGCTTGGAGTCTATGGTGACTTCTGGGGGTAACCTTAATGAGATATGGTAAAAAAAAAAGTAATACAAATGATTTGAATGATTTTAAAATTTCCATTGTGCATACTTATTGTAAGACATTGGTAATAGTAGTCTCTGATATGTAATAAAATAATTACTAATATGAAATAAAATATTCACTACTCTGGGTTTCTGTAAGCACTGTACTGTAGTGTCCGGCCTCTATGGAGGTTTTCATTATGTGTGTCACACAGGTCTGGCACATTCAGGGTCAAGAACAGGAACTAAGGGAGACAGACAGTGGGTCCTTTGCCCAGGAGGACGCTCCCTATCTGGGTCACAATCTGCAGAGCCTCTCCCTCTCCTGGAGGCTGCCAGCTCCACTCCATGCTGTGAGGATGGCAGGATGTAGCCCAGGGCTTCCAAGGCGAGCAGCAGGGGAGATCCGAATATCACACCCCTTTCCATCTGGAGCCGCAGAGAGCCAGGCAGAACACATTTTCTTGCTGCCATACGGATGGCTGTCGGTGGGCCGATAGCAGAACAAGGCTTCCATGAGCCACAACCAGGCTGGTCGAGACCTGGAAGGACGGGACAGACAGAGGAGTCTGGTCGTCATGGTGTCGGCAGCGTCAGATCCACATCAAATGGAAGGCCTGAGGTCTGTTTGTTCCATGTGCCACTTCTCTTTGTTGAGATGCTTTTGATTAAAGAGACCAGATATTTGTATTTTAGAAGAATCCCCACAATCCAACTATAAAGATACTGAAAAGTGAAAAAACATAACATCAACAAAACAAAAGATATTCCCAAAATGAAAATTAGAGCACACTGTAGCCCTGGAATACTATTGAAATTTTAGAGCTTTGAAAAGAAAAATTACCAGTTGAGCACCACTGTGTATTTTCATCTTTCATAGTCACAATGGCAGCGACATGAACGGAAGAGAAACAATGCACTTTTGGTGTGCTCAGACTTCTTTAGGTAATAATGATATTCAATTTGTTTCTGGAGGGAGACTCAAATGTTTATTGGGTGTTAATAGCTCATGTTCACACTCTGAGGGGATCAAACATAATTTCATGGACGGGAGAATAGTGCAACCTCGCCCCAATGGCTGTGTGAAACAGGACTAAATCAGGCAATTTTCCTGATACACATTTAAAGGTAGATGGAGTGATAAAAACAAATTAGTAATCCTAGCACGCTTCTGAACATCAATCGTTTGGTCACACAAGGGTTGAAATAAAGCTACAAGGATCAAACGTATCTAATCAGTGCAATGCAGAAAAAAACGAACCAAAAAAAGAATTACGAAATAAAATGGTCCTCATAATGTTTCTCATGTTCCTGTGTTGCTTCTGCTCCAAACTATTAGTTGACAACACTTGGTGCATGCATCTCCCACATAAGCCTCCCACATAATCTGGGAACACTTTGTATTCTCATTCTCTAGAGCTTTGATTATTAGTTTTCTATCTTGTACATCAGTGGCTGTAGATTGCCATGTGCAGGCCAATCTAGTGGTGGCCCATATTTGCCTGCTGTATAGGCCCCACTGTCATTTCTGCCTGTGCGCCCACAGTTGCCAGCCACTGCGTGTTGGTAAACAGCATCTGATGTGAGAAAGTGCCTGTGTTCCCTTCCTGTCTCTCTCACACCTCCTCCTGATTTTGCACATCACGTTGCCTATTTGCCTCCCATTGTAGGTCATGTTCCACTTTTTTAACGTGCGTTTTGTAAGGCCCCTGCAGAGCCTGTCACGACGCAAATTATCCAACAACAACAATTATGGGTCAAGGATTCATGTTTTCAATTCTGTTTATTTGTACTGAGAGCTCTGCGTTATGCATATTGTTCCACATGCTTGTAGTACCGTTGCAAAGTGTAGGTTTAAAATGGACCCCAGTATACTATTCAACAGAGACAAATACATACAGTATGGTGAGCACTGTGTCACTCGTGGAACATCACCCTAAATGCATTCACCCTGACATACGGGATGAGTTGACCTTTATAACCAGGAGATGCCTGTCCTTGCCTGTTTACCCGAGTGACCGCAGTTTCCTTGCACCAGACAGTGACTGCTGCCTGCTGATGTCATAGCTGGCATTTGAAACCACTTGGATGACACAAAGGTAAGGGTATGCGCAAAGCCCAGAGACTGAGTAACAAAAATCAATAGACGGGATGAAACCAATTCAATTATGGGGAGAGTTATTGGAGCTTGTTTGGTTGGCACAGAGTATCTTTGCTCTTCCTCCTTCCCAGCACCACCAGGAAGCCTGAGCTTGAAGCGCTGAGGAAGAGGAGATAGAGGCCCTAAATGCCACCTCAATTAAAGCATGCGTTCCCCAGTAGGCAGGAGGAGGAGTGCAAAAAGGGCTGAAGGTTAATGCTCCATCTCCTTAGATTACCTGGGAAATAAACCATTCTTAATGAACAACTAATCCAGAGGGAACTGAATTACATTTTTTTAAAAAGCTCTTCCTCCCTTATTCTGCCACAATGTTGACCTTCAGTCATTCTGACAGGCGGCACAGGCCATGGTTTAAGTGTGTTAGTGCAACATGGCAGGAGTTAGGCCACTGGAAGAGAATCATGTAATGGACACCCCCTCGTGTGACCTTTTGGCATGCCAGTGTTTGGAGGAGTGTTAGAAAAATCTGGAGGCGGGTGAACGAGATAGTCAACCCCAGGAGATAGGCACGTGGCAAGAGTAAGGAGTCTTTAAGTGCCCTCCTCTCCTCTCCTCCTCGCCTCTCGTCCTCTCCGCTCTGCTCTTCTCTCGTCTCCTCTCGACTTGTCTCCTCTGTGGCGCTGCAGGGGATAAATCTCCCCCAGTGAAGGAGAGCCTGACAGGAAGTGTCATCAGCTCCCCTCCTCCTTTTCCACCTTCTAGCTTTTTTTCAAATTCATGCGGAAACTGTCACACTTCAGCAACACTCAGCCGGCAACGCGGTGGCAGTCAGTGGCGGCAGCGGTGGCTCGCTTACACACGCACACACACACACACACACATACACAGACACAAATTCACACACACACACAAGCAACTGTGACAGGCCACTCGAGCCCTGGGGCCTATGGAAATATCCGGCATATGTCTTTGCATAATCAAAGGTGGGTTGAAATGTGGACCTTGTAGACAGATGGCTGTGATCTGAAAGGAAAGAGCTGGACACCAGGGGTGGATGGTGGTGATGGTTGTGACAGTGAGGACATGGGAGCAGTGTTAAGAGTGGGGGAGTGGAGGATGGTCGGTGTGTGTGTGTGTGGGGGGGGGGGAGCAGTCAAAGAAGCTGCACTCTACTCCAATAAACATCAATGTCCAGCACAAGGGTGACTCACCCCAGCTCTGGGAGACAATAAGGTGATTTCCTGGATTCCACATGGCTAATGGAAAGAGATAGCCTGCCCTGCCTGGCTAATTTTCACTTCCTCTCGCAGCCTCCCCTCCAGACTTGCAAAGGTCAGCAGGAGGTGTCACTGGCAACGTGCTCAACGGATGACACCCCTTCTAAAAGAACACAACAGGACATCAGGTAGAAAATCTACTAAATATAGTTTGTTTCTTTGTTTTGATTTTTGCTCAAAAACAGGTAGTATGCAGCAATGTTTTGGAACTTATCTGCAAAGAAAAACCTTCTTCTTGGCATCACAACCAGACAAGATAAGGAGGAAGTTCTTAAGGTCAAGATTACAGTTCTCGACAAAAATATTCTTATTTGAATAAGCATCACAATTGCATACCTTGAGGTTTCCACGTTGGCCTGTTTTTTAAGATTTGAAAAATTCACGATCAGGAGGGAGAAAAAACTGCCACGGGGAAGAATATATTGAGATGTTGGCTTACTTGCCATACAGCAAAATGTCATATCAAAGACCTTGCATGACTATAAACATAACATAAACCTTTAGAGTTAGCAAAGTCTCTGTCAAGATCATTACATCTGATTACAGAAAGCTACTATGTGTTTTTTCTGGGTCTTGCCTGTTATGTCATTTCTGCTTCTGTAATTTACAAAGAACAAAATTCAGACAAGTTAATATGTTTCCCGCCCCCTCAAAAATATCCTGGATTCTGCTACTTAAATTTTGGCAAGTATGGTGATGTATTATTGCATGACAACAAATCAGCTTTTATACTATTTGAAAGTTATCAAAAGGTAAATGCATATTTTGTGTTATAAAACCAACTGTACTTGATAAACTAACACATAAAGGCAGATCCTTCATGAAAGGAAAAACAGACTAAAAGGAGAAGCACATGTTATGAGAATCCTATGAATCTTTGACACAGATTCTAATTGAAATTAGCAAATGGTGCCATGTCTGTAGCTGCTATCTGTGCCATTACTCATTGGTGAGGCTTGGGCAGTGCCACTAGGCTGTTCGCACTGGCACAGAGCTCAAACAAACACAAAACGATCCATGTAAAAAAAAAAAAAAATGTGTCATCTTTGCCAGTGACCCAATTAAACGCTTTACTGGATGCCATGAAAATAAAAACAGAATGATTTTGTTCCCATGCAAAAATAGTGTACCTAGAGATCATGTGTGCATACGTATAAAGGCACAGTCTCATAGCATTCTAATTTCCACTATGGAGTTGAATTAAACACCATATACTCACGGGAGTGTTGATAAATCAGTTATGACTGGTTACGTCAATAATTGTACACCAGAATGTTAAGTGTCATTATTTTCAGGTGTGTTTGGCGATGTGACAAACGCAATAAGAGACACACAGACACAGCCAAGAGACACAGACAGAAACACAGACACACACCACCATCAACACTAACACGGTCGCTTCTGACCACAGGGTGTCACTGTTGTAGAATAGATCATTGTCAGTCACCTACATATGAAACAATGTGGCTTTGTGTATTTCTGAAATATCACCATATAAACCTGAGGTAGAAGCCCCAATGGACAAATCTGAGAAGACTGCCATAAAAAACTTCAACAAATAAGACAAACAATTTTTCAAACAAAACTAATTTTAAAAAGAACGAACAATGACTAGGCAATGCAGACAAACAAACAACGATAAACAAGGAAAAGAGGCTGTACATTAGTCTTATGAAGAAGATCTCCCACTCCTCCACTCCTGACCCTTTGAAAACAAAGTTGATTTATAGTTGAGTAAAATTTAAGTGTCTTTGAAGTGCTTAGCATAGGAGATTGCTTGTTGAGGTTTGGGAGGAAGTAGCTTTGCACTTTGGGGAGCTTACAAGTGCAAACCTGTGTGCAGTCCAGAGAATTTGTTCTCTGCACACATTCCAGGGAGCGTCTAACGTTAAGCAGCAGCCAGCGGCATGTCCTCGGTTTGTACAACCTGCCCCTCCTTTCTGCCTTGGGGCTAGTGTCAGCATCCAACTCCCACACCTGCACTCAACCCAGACTGCTGAAAACTATAGGTGATATAAGTGGTACAAATTGTGCAACAATGAGTGTTTTCCTACTTAGAAAATGACATGCAGACATGGACTGCAACCTTGAGAATAAATCATAAATGATGACTTTTTATAACTGCTGCAAGTCTCAATGAAGGGCCAATAAAAGATATAAAGGAGACTACATTGTTTCATAGAGGCAGATGGATCTGGTTGACTCTATCTAATCTGGTTGACTCTATCTAATCTATCAGCTCATTAAATATATACATGATATGCTGGACACCCACCGTATGCTATTCTAGAGAACAAGACATTATTTGTTTTAGATTATGATGATGATGATGATGATGATGATGATTAACAGCAACAACAACAACAACAATAATTGTAATAATAATATATTTTCTTGATGAGTGCATGAATAACATTGTTCACCTTCTGTCAACAAAGTAATGCTGTGTTAGTGCTCATTTTCTTAAACCTCATGGACAATGTCAACAGGTCAGTGGTTACCTCACACAAGTTTTGGATCACTTTCTTGAGTCTTGAGATGTGAACTTTTTAGAAATGGCATTTCTGGGAGGTTTCTGAAAGTAAGACTGACAGGCCTACAATTACACACATTTGTCAGCCTTTGTAGACAACTCAAAATGTTCAGTCAAGCGGGCCACAGCAGCGAGAAAAAAATAAATTACTAAATAAAGCTGGCCATTTGCAAAATACTTTAAATATTAATAATTTAAACCTTGCATGGACATCCTGAATGTTTTGGTCCTCAAGCTCTGTTTACAACAGCCATGAGCACTGACCTATTGAATGAGAAGTCTCCTCGACTTTAACAGAGGCATGTCTAAGCCCTGTGTGGGTTTTGGAACAGAAGCAGGAGGGGGAAGCAGGACGTAAAAAGAGCACAGCTTGTTTGTGTGTATCCTGCTGGCTGACAGTGACTGCCTTTGCGTGGAAGCTGATTAGCACTAGGCTTTGACAGCCTGTCAGTTGAAGCACTAGGCTAAGTGTTGAATACTCAGCGTTTCAAAAGCAATACACTCAGAGTATGACCAACAGGTTTGGCCACATAGTTGCAGGGAGCCATTTGATATGCCGCACAGTTCACTTGTCACTCAGTTAGTCATCGCATATGTTGACATGGGTGAAAAGAAAATACATTATCTCCCTTATTTGTGGAAGAAAATGGATAATTGTTGTAGGGTTTCCTTATCATTGTCTCACACCCACTATCAAGTGGGAAACTCTTCAAAAGCCAACACACACATACATATACACACACATACACACATACACACACACACACACAAAGGTTTGAGGGGACTGTGTAAGTCATAGTCCCCACACCAGAATATGACTCACCCTCCACCCTCAGCATGTGATGCATACCAGGAAAGATCAAATGCCATAAATAATTGTATGATTCATCCTCAGCTACCTCTAGCTGGTACAATCAATACAAGCAAAGTGCCATCAGGTAGTTTGTTTTATTTCCTTTTCCAGGCTTCAGAAATTGCATTCTGTCCATCAGCCCGTGAGGGTCTAATATCTGAACACACTAAGCACTGAGCACTTTATTCTGCCTCACAGTGGATTCCACTGTGATCCAGGGGAAATGAAACTCTCCTACCAGCACAAAGGAATTAAGAGATAGTATCTGATGATATGTAATTCTGCCTGAATTAAACCATCAGTTTGATAGCTTCATATCTATTCATCAGGCTAATCTCTAAATGCTTTATCAGAAGCCTTTTGAAATGAAAAAATCTTTATCGAGTAAAGGGCTGATCTTTTTATAAGAACAACACATGATGGATATGAACATATTTTCTCCCTTGTTTCTAGTTTGCATACTTGCTAAAAATACATCTTGCATTTGTACTCAAAACAGCAGGATTAAATGCTTGAATACTTCATGACAAGGTAAAGAAAAGGATTATGGAAACAATTCAAAACATGTATGTACAATACATACATCAGTTGTAAGCAGGCAGTATCGATGTTCTTATTCATCCAGAGCAGATGAGAAAATAAGTTACTTTTTTGTCTAGTTTGCTTGTGTGTTAAGCTGATGAAATTACACTTGATCTCTGTGGAGTGAGACGTGGAATTCTCTGGCACCAAGGGAGATAAAAACAGCACTAACAACTGGCCCTACCGGTCATTTTAGAATTATGCAAAGCGAGGTGATTTGCTATTCAAACACAGTCCTACTGAAATGACTCATCAATACACAATCCGGCAATTGTGTCTGTCCTTGGTACAATTGCACATTGAAATTATTTAGATGGATATCTTAGTTTAATGTTCATTGGTTCAATTGTTCTGATGTTTGCCAACAAGTTTATGCCTGCACTGGCAGAATGTAAACCAAGAAGCACACTAATAAATGTTTTCAACACAAGCTCCTGTAACTGTAACAGTAAAATACTAACAAATAATTTACGTAAAGCATTGCACCTGGGCAAAACATGAGAAATAACCATTTGGTGGAGGTGAAGCCTGGCCTTTTACATGCAGCTGATCTAGAGAATTGCTAATGATGCAGACTCTGAAACAAGACCAGTTGGTGTTGAGTTCCCTTCCCTGTCCTCAAGAAAAGAGTAAACACGGCCTAAGCAGGTCAAGACTGAATCTAAAAACGCCCCCACTAATTCCTCCTTGCTCCTTTGTTCTCTGTTCACAGAGCACTGAAGATGCTTTGCCAGGGGATATCACTCCACTCCAGGCCACTTAGACATTTTCAAAATTCTGCCTTGGCATTTCAAGAATATGCACACATCATCATGAGTCAAAGGGGTATTCAGTGCTGCCTTTGTAGGGTCCCTCTAGAATACGTCAGGCACCTAGGAGAGTGACTGGAGCTTGAGGTCTATGCGGTCTGCGCTGCCTTGTAACTGGATCCAAAGGATATTGTGAGAGAGGAGGCAGGGGCCTACAGACATTTGAGAGAGTGCCTTGTTGGTGCAAGTGAGTAGCCGGCTGCTGACTGGGCCTCTTGTTGGAGCGCCTGTGCCCTGTCCCTTTCTGGCCTTGCGTTGTCGTCCCACAATCCTCACTCTGTTCAGAATATCCTGTGGCGAAAATGAGCTCATGAGATATGTGCACAGTCGACAGGGCCAAGCTAGCCACTTTCCCCCTCTCTCACATATGAGCCAAAGAAAAGGTCTAGTGGTTGCATGAGGGTTGCATGAAAAACATTTGATTTGATTTCTTTCATTGAAACTAGCTACCCTCAAAGTCAGGGCACAGTTGCAGAAGTAGGGCTTTTGGCTATAGCAGTCAGCTGACTCCATTTCCTAATTCCTTTCTGGGCGTACACTCATACCAATGTGGTAGTTTTGCAATCACATTATTTTTGGAACACATACAACAACCACCACAACACACAACACCACAACTTATTACTAAATAATGAACATCACAGAAAATGGCTAAGAAATGCTACTCAAAAAAAGGTTTATTGCAGGCTACATGTTTTGAGACATTTACAGTATCTGTGCACTTGGAAGAGGCTCACCAAGCCTGGTTCATTTAACCCCAAAATAATACATTTTACTGTTTTATTGTTAGACAAACATCAGAAGCGATGTGTTATGTTACAGTCATCCAAAATGGTGTTTAATATTCAAAATTCACACGGTACATATAAAACTATACACAGTCTATAATATTGGTGGCAACCAGATATAAATGGCTTATTTTCGTCTCATTTCTTACCGCGATGACTCATAGGCACACACACATGCATGTACGCAGGCACACGCGCGCGCGCGCGCGCACACACACACACAAACACACCACACACACACACAAACTCACACTCACAGTTCTAGACAGTTGATATAGATGAGGGGCTTCATACCATCAGACCCAGGTTAATAATAGATCTGAGTCACTAGTTTGCTTTCATAAGGATGGTGCTTTTGTGACGGCCAGCAGCAGATTACATCATGCTGATGCACCATACAAAACTACATGTGGTTGAGCTCCATTATAGTGCTTCACAGAATTTCACATTACGAGCCCCTCTTAGTATTTGCAACAAGAGCACTTCTCAGTGTTTATAAGTAGAAGTAAAAAAAAAAGGGGGGGGGGGGGAGTTGGGAGGTGGAGGGTGATAACCCAATCTACGCATTTGGCATCTGACTGCCATTGAGAGTGGATAGGCCTTTCCATACCTAATTACTTGATTGCCAGTCCCCATCTAATGTAACTCTATATGTACAGCACAAACATTATACCCATTTCCATCGTAATGCACTTGTCTGTCTTACAAGCTTATCACAGTATGTCTAAAAATAACACCTCTGTGTGCAGGGAAGACCATGAGTGTGGGAACAGGAAATCCCCATATATAAGTATAACACTGAGTAGCATAAAGATGAGCCTCATGTCAGTAGCGTTCTGTACAAATTGTTTCGGCATTGTGGTACTCTTGACTGTATCATTAGAGTGGCCAACATAAAATGTTGGCCATCAGGATATAAATACTGTAAAAAAAAAAGTAAAATGTTTTTAAAGGATGCGATGGCTCCACCGAGACAACAACCCCTTGTGAGTGAAAAATGCATTTGCTATGCCAGCTGTACTCTGGCTGTTCGTCAGAGAAAGAAAATAAAATAATCTGAGAATTAAGTGAACATTTGCTGCAGTTTTTTTTCACAGTACACAAACAGGCACATCTTTCACAAAAAAATGAAATAAAAAAAACAGTTCACTGCCTGTCAACTGTGAACATGAAGGGCTGAAAAGCCTCCAAACATCTCTACGCAGCCATGACAACCTGGACATGTGCTGTGTGTTCCTCTGTCTAACCCTGGCCTCCAC
The DNA here is from genome assembly GCA_015244755.2 of Tenualosa ilisha. NCBI lineage: Eukaryota > Metazoa > Chordata > Actinopteri > Clupeiformes > Clupeidae > Tenualosa > Tenualosa ilisha. Next base: position 2,991,473 of record PYXC01002417.1, read on the forward strand.
CAGCTGTGAGAACAAAGACCAAGGTCAGCGCCCTAAAACATTCAGCCTTTTAAAACACACTCCTGCATTTACAACCAAAAAGACTGCTTCACTCCTTGAATCTGAAAAAGAAAAAAGCATCACTCTGCTGGCAAATTATGGTCAGTTGTTGCTTTTTAATTCAAAGCGACTATACACAGGCTTGGTCCTCTTGTTGTATTGGTTGACCAAGTCCAGTTTGCTGTGGCCCAGCGTCATGCGCTTCTCGTCCCCACGAGTTAACCGGTGGTCATCTTTTGGTACGGGAGCAGGGGGTGGCAAAACCTGTTTGCTTTCTGGCTCGTTTTGGGATAGATCCGGACCTCCATAGGCTGTGCTGTGAGTGGGTGACCGCTTGTAATTAAACGGGTCCCTGTCTTTGTTGGGCGTGCTGAAGAGATCCGTGAACTTGTTGAAAAGGTTTCCGGTGGCAGTCTGTTTGGGGGCGTATTTGTTCTCCACTGGAAGGGCTGAGTGAGTTGTCCTCGCATTGCTGCCATAGTAGTTCCCACCTACTTTGTGGTCGTACAGACCCAGAGCCTGGAACTTGTTGATGGGGCCACCCAGGTTAGCCCTGAGGAACTCCGGCGTGCCCGCCTTGGCCCACTCCATGCCAGCTGTGGGGCCCAGGGATGGGCGCTCGGGCATGATGCCATGGCCGGAGCCGTTGGGTGAGCCTCGAATCAGATGGCCCCCTGTGGTGAGCAGTGGTGATGGCACGGGACTCTGTCCCACACGCCTGTCGGGCGCTTTCTGGGCACTGCCAGCCTCCTGTCTGTCCTGGCTGACCTTGTAAACGGTAGCAGGTTTCCCAGGAGCGGCCTTGATGCTGGACAAACTGCTGCCGGACTGGCTGCTGGAGTGCTCTGAAAGGTTCCCCCTATTGGCCCTGTCTTGCAGGTAATCCAGTCCAAAGTTAGCAGGGGGTGGGGGTGGGTAGTACTGGATGTCTTCATCATCAGGGTTGTAGAAGCGGTCCACCACCTGAGAATCTGCATAGAGGCAGCGGAACTCCCGATCGAAGCTGTCCGTTATTCGGCCGGAGAAGTGAAGGAGCATGTTGCTGTGGACTTGTGCTGACAACCAGGTGAAACTACAGGGAAGGAATCAAAGCAAAACAAGAAAAAAAGTTCTGTCAGTTCAGGCATCTTTTATGATCTTACAGACCTTTTACTTCTAACAAGCAGAACAACATAGGTTGTGGCAACCTATGGAAAACGTTGACCTATTTACAATCTGGCCCTGTTTAAGACACGTAAACTGGATAGTCCAGCTGAAGCAAGAGAGAACGTTCCAGGTAAAGGATTCATAGAAGTCAAGAACTCTACATATGTCTGCCTGACGTTAATCCCTTTAAAATATTCTAGACATATATGACCTTTTATGGTATGTAAGAACGTTGAATTTATTTCACTGTCTGTAGCTGGCCTTTTGTTTCCTCAGCAGTAAACTGCAGACCTTTCTGATACACTAAGAAGCATATATTAGACAGAGTAATGTATTGACATAGGAAACATAATATGGGTACCTGAAACACTTAAAGATAAGCTCTCACTACACAGTGGAATGGAGTCAGGTGTCTGTTCTGTATAGGGCAGCATGCTGTGTGCGTGGGTATCCATCATTCACTAAATGAGCCACAGCAATGTTGACCTTTTTTTTAATACCATTCAGCTGTGATCACGACACAGGAACACCACCAACCCATGGCATCCAGTCCAAAGGAACTATGAGACAGAAGTTTCTTTCTTCCTCATGGACGCCTCATTTGTTTCCTGCCTCATTTTTCACATTTCACAACTTCACACGGGATGTGCCAGAGCTGGACAGGGGAGGCTTAGCCCTTTGAATGGCAGGTTCTGTACATGCACCAGGTAAACCATTGACTTTTCACCCTTTGTTCTGACTAAGCACTTAAGACATTCACCACAAGCCTCGCCCACAGTGAACAGTTTCTGCTCTCGCCCACTAGTTAAACCATGGCTGCTTCTCAGCATTCTCCTTTCCCTAAAACAACACACTATGTCTCTGGAACAAATATACATTGTCAAGATGCCTACTGGGCATCTTGGCATACCATAACTGGGCACTCCAGCGTCTGTCAGGGCATGTGATTCAACAGCACCTGATTCAGAAGCTAAGCTAATATACACACAACTATCCTCAGACTTAGACCAAACACAGGCCGCGTTTACACAAGAAACAGCTTTCCTGTTTTCCTGTATCAATATTAGAATTCAGGGCGTAATATAGCTTCTCATGAAGGAATTATGCATGTTTGCTAATCCCTGGCGCACAACGACGACAATCCAGAAACAATACACTGCAGTGTTAAAGTCTTAAAGCAGCAAGGGAGGCAGGAGACAAGGAGGCCCACAGTCACAGCCCCACGTTATCTGCTGCTGCTTAGAGTGCATCCCCTGGGCCCGAGAGATGCCGAATCATCATGTTTTTCATCACTGTGAGCTGTGAAAATCCCCAGCACTTGCTGCAGAGCAGCGGCCCCAACCTCTGGCTGACACCTACACATCTATTGAGAACGTGCCTGGCAAAGTGGTGGATGGCGGCCGTGGAGAACTGCTTTGCATACGTGTCGTGCAACTACAGGACCAAAGCAGCAAGGACAGAAGTAGATAAATGTAAAGTACATCCACAGATCAGAACAGACTGAGGGTGTAAAATAAACAACCTTCAAATCAATGGCCTCTGTTGTTCATTTGACACCATCAAAAGCAGACACTAAAACTTAGATACTACTGTAAGTCACACACCAACATACTAAGTCAGACAATCACAAACTTCAACTATCCATAATTCACTATTCTTGTTTACCTTTTTGGCTTGTAACCTCCCAACTGATCACAACTCTGACTGACACAGTGTACATTGAGGCATGCAGTTCTGCGTGGGAATCTGAGAAGAGCATGGCTTTATGTCTCCATTAAACCTGACTGGTTGGCTGTGCTGGGGTGGCTGCTTGAGGAGAAAGGAGATGAGCCTTGGGCATAAACTCACCTGTAGGAGCCTGCAAGCACTTCCTCACAGTCAATGATCATAAATTTTTCTTGAACCTGTCCAGTGAACTTCTTCCCACTTTTGGTACAGTATGTGTCCCCACAGACACTCCGAATTCGCATGTTCTGGGGATGAGGAGGGGCAGAGAAACAATGACTATACTTGCTTAATGAAAACAAATCATGAAAGTACTACATTTGGACCTTTGAGCAAAGCAAACTAGCATACAGTTGAAAGTAATATTACAAGAGCTACCACGAGTAATATGCAAGATTAATATCTTCCAAATGAAGTCACTAACTGGACATTAGAATTGTCATGTGTGATGTTTAACTGTCATTCTTAATGTTTATTTTAACCTTATACAAACTGTTTTTCTTATTCATCACTGATACAATAACTTACGGACAAATGGGAATTATCAATCTCCATTGAGTTGCACATGTCCATGAAATAGTCTAAGTTCTTCTCATCCAGTAGAATATACACAGGAACTTTCCTTTTGTTTGCAGCCTCAATAAGATCACAGAACAAATCTACATCTGTGAACATGTCCATTACCAGAGCGATAACCTGCAACCAGAAGGTGAGATCTGAGTTAAGGTCACAGAATAAACTGTACAAGGCCTTTCGATGTCATTTTGATGACATGCACTATAATTAAATAGCGTTGCCTTCTTTGTCTCCATTGACATGTTGAGTAATTACTGGTATTTACAAGTTAAAGTTTCTGGTGTAATAACTGGTGTAATGAATCTTGCTATTTTGAAACTCTTTGTGGTGCAAGCCTACACAACTTTACAGCTACGCTGTCTTTCATAATGTAGCAACTAAACACTATCAATCAAAACCTTAATATTTTGACACTGACACACATATGCCGGAGTGGACAAGTGAGCAACCAACTTGAGGTTGCACATGACTGCTGTAATTAATCATCAACTAGGGCGAGCAACCAAGTAAGTCATTTAACGGTATATCATAGGCCTGTATAAAAATATAGGGGTGAAAAGGATGTTTGTAGTCTATGAAATTGCAAGACAGGTCCATGCATTCTTTCCACAGGTAAGCTTGGAAAGACTGATTCCACAGAGAGCACGGGACAGTTTAGATGAAGGGAATTATTGTTTTTAAGGAAAGCGTGGCTATTCTGGGAACAATACCCGGAAAAGCTGTTGCTGCAAAAAATATCCAAACTTTAATGATTCATCTGGTACATAGCGTTAGTTTTGGGTTACTGCATACATGGTAAATATATCCTGGACAAAATTTAAAAGCAGTCTTATGTAGGCTAAACTAATGCAGTACTTAGTTCTAGATATCTGGCTCAACATTGAACCGAATAGAATGTAAATACATTGCATAAATCAATCAATCCTACAAGGCCTAGGTTTTATTAAGTATGGGGGTTAAAACTTACTTTCTTTGCCTTACTAATCAGAGAGCGTAATAAATCTTTTATATTTTGTGATTTGTCTCTCTGAAAGTAAATCTGTGTTTCCGAGGGTCCAAACCGGTTCGAAGATTCTGGCCAGCCTAATTCGAGTATAGGTGGTTCCTCGTCAGACATCATGGGAAAGTAAGTACCCGAAGTCATCTCGGACAACGTGTCTCCAAAGTCCCTGTCATTGCCGTTGCTGCAACTTTCGGGAGAAGAGTTTTTGTTGGCATAGTCTACAATGTAGCGAATTTCAAGCGGGGACAGAAAGCTTAGTTCTTTTTCCTCAGCGAGGACCCTTCGATACTCCTTCTCTCCTGACTCGAGTAAAGCGTCGGTTGCCAACCTGGCGGCTTCATTGTGGCTGAACTCCAGTGTCGATGTCTGTCGCCATGGGTTCTTTACCTCATCTAGCCTGGTGGCGAGTTTACCTTTAGCACGTCCCGAGTGTGGAGCCGGTCGTAAGGCTTCTTGGTTATTCATTGTTTACAGGTTTAGCAAGTACCGAAATATATAAAACAACTCCTTGATGAACACAAGTAGCCTAAACAAACTTGACAGCCAGGCAGCACTTTGTGAAAGGCCACAGAAATGTCTAGCGCAGTAGCAGGCTTACTGCGCTTGTCTTGTTCCTAGTCATCTCTGTGACAGTCTCATGGGGTTCGCGTATTGTTGCTGTGGCAAGACCCAACACAGCTCAACTTCCCCACCTGTAGCATGTCTAATTTACCTGCTACTGTGAACAACTTGGCTCCGCCTCTAGTCACACGACATGAAATGCACTTTCCTCTCTCTCGGCAGAACCGTTTAACTGAGGCAGAGTGCGGCGTTCAACCTAAATTCGTAGTAGAACCTACATGTGCACCCTCCATTGTGGGATAATGTTATTAAGGTTTAAAGACGGATTAACCATGCTACCAAGTTTTTTTGCATTTGCACTGTCGACACTTGAGAAACGGTAGATGTTTGTGTAAGCCTTTATAACTAAATTGTAAATTGAAAAAAAGTAATTTCCCAACAGTTAGAAGCTTTCTAAATCCTGTTTTAAACCGTACATAGTTTCATGACGTAGCCTACAGTAGGCCAGGTCTCCAGTTCTTGTATTGGGTCTGTAACCACCACAACTACTGCCCTCTACATCTGTGAACATGTCCATTACCAGAGCGATAACCTGCAAATAGATGGTGAGATCTGGGTTAAGGTCACAGAATAAACTGTAAAAGGCCTTTCGATGTCATTTTGATGACACGCATTATATTTAAATAGCGTAGCCTTCTTTGTCCCCACTGACACGTTGAGTAATTACTGGCATTTACAAGTTATAGTTTCTGGTGTAATTACTGTAATGAAGCCTGCTATGTTGAAACTCCTTGTGGTGTAGACTACACAACTTTATCTGTTTTCGCAGATTAAAAAAATAGTTGGACTACCCTGTTTATGATCCATTATTTAGACAGTGTGTTGTGATATAGACAGGCTACTGTGATCAGGCCATGCCATCTACAATAAGGCCCATTAGATCCCTTAGTTATGACACTGTAAGTCAGGGCTGCCAACTCTCAGCGTCAGACACACGCATTTGACTTCCTTCACTCGACCTCACGCCACACCTCCAATCTTTAATGCAAAAAATCCGACCGAATTCTAGCCTGATGCATGTAAATTAACATGTATTCATATCGATTAATTTGCTCGCAGAATTCTGGTCAGAGCTTTCCAGTGACCCTGGGCACTCCTTGCTGTCAGAAAAGGTTTACGAAAAAAGTAACTTTGAATGTACAGAAGGCTACATTACATTTCTTAATACATTCTGCAACTATGCGTCCATCACACACCCACTTTTTGGTGCATTAGTTCAGTAGTTTGACATTTGTTTGAAACAAATGTCAAACCATATATCAAAATAAGCATGAGAACATATAGCCTGCTGAATTTAGGTACAATTAAGTAGCCTAATCCAGCAAGAAATTAGACCTGCATGACATTTCTGAATAGTCTTATTCAATGCACATCAAGCTAAAAAGATTGAGGTGTGAGTTGGCTAATTTTGGCTAAAAAAAAAAAAAAAGACAGAGAGAACAATGTAGACCTTGAGTGGAGATAAGGGATTTCAAAAAGGACAAGATGGGTGGAGAAAATGAGTCAGATATCAGTTCCTGATGAATGCTCTATAAATAATAATAATAATAAAATTAATAGTCTATTTAAGCACGCGCCCCAGCCAAGTCCCAGCATTTTGTATTTAAATACTGTTCAAACATAATAATTTTTATTATAATGTTTCTTGAAACACATGCACATCGGTTTACTGTTTAAGTATTTTATTTGTTGTCTTGCTGTTGATATTTTTACCCTATGCCAATTTTCTGCTGATGATTCTTCCTCACAGACTAATCTTGTTTCATTTGTGTAACCGTTTTTCAAACATAACACTTAGTTTCAATTAAGGTGTTTATGCTTCAAATATTTTCAACCGTGAACTTGCCTGAAATATGGGTCTATAAAGTAGGCTACGTGCACATAGGCAGTCATTTACAGTCATTTTCTAGTGTAGAGGCTTTGGTTGATCACAAGGTGAAAACTCAGCTCAGGTTTACTTGTGATGTGTGATGTATAGGCTATGAAACTGAATGAATTGTATTGCAGATCTCAAGGAGCCTCCCACCCCAAGGTTTTTTGAAAAGTTGGCAGTCCTGCTTATTTCATTGCAATTTTCTACCTCTCTAAAACTAAATGCATACCAAACAATTAGTCGTCAGTAAAATGAGTCAACATAAATTCCAAGTAGGTTGGTAGACACAGGGAGGGCATGGCTATCCAAGGATCCAAGACAAACAGAAAACTTAAAAGCTGCCTCACTTGACTGACAGGTTCTCTGACACCTTCTGCAGCATGTTACAAAGTTCCAGCTACAGCTGCTTCTTTCTGTCAGACGAAACTCCAAGGCCACCAATTGTGAGTGAAACAATACTTCTTGTGATGTCACCCAGTGTAAATATTTGACAGGCATACATTTTTCTAATCTAAGGAATTTAAAAAGAAAGAGCCAGTTTACAATGGGGTATACGGACTGGCATTTAATCCTGAGGATCTGATACATATCAAGGTTGTAAGGTTGTAACCCCAGTGAATGTTTGATCACTGATCAGTCTGATAAATTATTGTGGATCTGATGGATTATGGCACAGTACACTAATCAAAGGGAATTACACGTTTTAACATAAGATGACAGAGCTGATAATAGATAATATGTTTAATATAAATACATGAAAAATATTCTCATTGATTATATAAAACCCACAAATATTCATTTAGGGAAAAAAGTGCCAAATAGTCCAAAAAACAAACATGAAGAGTACAAATTTGATACTATGATTATGTAATTGAACTATTATTACCGTAATTGCCCCAGTCTAAAGTGTCCAGGGATTTAAACAGCATTTCATCTCATGAAAAACAGCTTCTTTTATATGGAAGTTGGATCAGTTTCTGCAGTCTGTATTCCTCCTTGCCCTTCCAAGGCCTCACCTTTCCCTCGAATTCATGAAAGTCTGGGCAAGCTCTTGACTGTAAACACAAAGATGCTGACTGGAATCCTGGCACAGAACTTACTACAAAAAAAAAAAAAAAAATCAGGCTCAATCAGACTCCATGGCAGCAACTACTAGAGAAAAACAACACTCCATCTCAACAATATTGTTATTCTCTGGAGAAACTGATACACCATGTGAATGCCTGGCTACACAATTGAGGCCCACAACAAAGCACCCTTCTTAAACCAAGACACGCTTTTGATGGAGACAGTTAGGTAAAGATTTGGGACAACATGCACTCTCTCCTATCGTACCCAAGCAAGGACAACAGCAGATTCATATACCATTGTATGGAGAATGGTACATGGCAGTACCATAAACCAAACTAGTGAGCAGTATGAGGAATCTGTGCAAGTATTAATTAGATGCTCAGCATTAGAAATCATTGAACTGAAAGATCTGCCCATTAGACAAATGTCTAAGGGGCAACAATTAAAAATCAGAACCTCCGAAGTCTCATGCATGTGGGACTATGCGGAAGTGGATAGCAAGACTGAAAGAACCAGAAAGTTCTATTTTGGAACGAATTGAAACAGAAACACTTCTTTATATAGCACATGGGGCCAGGAAAGCTAATAGTAATTTTCAATTTAAATCAGACAATAAAATGTGTCATAGTCAAACAAGTTTGTGATGACATTGTGTACTCTGAAGATATTTATTGGTAGTGGTAATTAACAGGTAACAATGGGCCCATATGACAGTGACTCAGGTGAATGAAAGGCCAGAAATAAACTTTGGCATGAACACCTATTTTTTGGTTTGGCAGGATGAGAAGAGGTATCTCATCATGTCAGTCTTTATATTTAAATAGCTAAACAAGAGTGTGTATAAGACATCACCCAGAACCTTTTTCCAGATCACAAACATGAAGTATATTTTCAGTTTAATTTTTCAGTTCACACCATGTGTCACCTACACACAACAACGGAAAGTATTGCTGTTTTATTACAGTAATATGAAAAACAAAATAGGCTACACACAATATTAATCAAAAAGGTGCTGATCTTGTTGTTACATACAATATCACATACAAATAGGACATTTTGGATCTTTTGGACAGCTGACATGATTAGTTGTCACATATATGAAATTGGCATCTTCCAGAATCACAGTGGTTGACGTTTTTGTTTTGTATTTTCCTGTGGCATCAGTATTTCAGTGATTGATGCTGATATGATTAATTTTGAGAGTAAGTGCTGGTAATTACTTTAGCTCAGCAGCTCACTCAAATTGCACTGAATGTACATGACAGATTTAGCCTTGCAGCAGTGGAAGATGAAAAAGTGCCAGAATGAAAGAGACATGATAATACTCAAACTTGCCATGGCAAGTTCATTAGCCTCTGACAGGATGTGAATATATTAAGGTAACTCCTCAGAGATCAGGACTGAAACGCTAGTTTGATCTCCTTAAGTTAAATCAATAAAGGTGGAGGAGACGTAATTACAGATTGCTATCACACATTCAAAATCACCAGTGATACATTTAAATATTTGAAGCCACGGAAATCAGTTCAGTTAAATAAAATGATGCAACTCTATTACAATTCAAACACATAAGACACTACTTGGTTAAAATCAGCCGCTTTATCTCTTTATAATTCATCCTTGAACTACGTGACGCACACTTTATTGGTTTTATTGCACAAGTTGTTAAATAAGTTAATGACTTCCAAGAAAGCTCCGTGATAAATGCACATTAGGGTAAAACAGAATTAGTGCTTCAGGTCAGTTGTGGTTTTTAGGTTTTTAAGCTTTTCATCTGGTGATAAATCTCAGTAAAACATTTTCTGCTAATAGGCAACTTTTAACATAAAGTAAAAAACATTAATACACTGGTTAAGGGAAACACATGCACTTTCACATTCCAGTATCAGACAGTACTACATTAAGATGTAAGATTAAGACCAACATTAAGATGTCTCAAAACTTAAGAAGTATGATGGTATGTTATAGTAACTACTGACTGCACTTTTCCTGCATGACCCTGCATGACTGGCAGTTGGGTTGGTCTCCAGAGCCACAGATCTGCTCAAGGTTTTTTCCTTGAATAACTACCTCAAGGGAGTTTTTTCTTGCCCTTGTTGCTCTTGGATGCTCCTTGTTAAATGTCTGTAAAGCGCCTCAAATTGAATTGAAGACAGAGCTTCTATGTTTATATCAAAACAAAAAGCTTAATTGACCCATTACAAACAACCAAAAAAACCCCTTCTTCTAAGGAAGGTGTATGTTATTACAAGAGGGGAGAGAGGAAAAAATGACCCATTTAATTTGGAATATAGGTGAGTATGTTGCTCTTTATGGATAATGATCTGTTTCTGGGGAAGTTCTTAACAGAGAAATCCGGTGTGGACCAATCCATAGCTCTGTTGTTCCAGGTCACCGAGTGCTGTTGGTAAGAAAAATAAGGTGAAAATTTGATACAACATAGACAGAATAACAAACCATCGACAGCTACCGTTAACTGAATTGGGCATAGGAAAATTTAGCTGCCGGTTCACTATTCGGACAATGTTGTATGTATTTTTTACCCTCTTTTTTTCTACTAACAGCACTTGGTGTCCTGGAACAACAGGGCTATGGATTGATTTTCACCGTATTTCTCCTTCAATGCACTGCAGGCAATCTAATCTTAATGCATCTACAGTGACACACCCCTCACATTCAATAAAACCATATACTATTCTTTTTCATTGTTTCTCTGGACTGGCATAATCATCAGGTCCTTTAATCTTTCAGGAATATGCCACACTGTCAGTGGGGGTTCTGGAGACATGAACCACAATCAGGCTAGAATCTAAAGAAGGCATTATCATTAAAACATTATTTGAAAAATTACCACATTTATCAATGCCCAAAGTTTTTCTTGCCAGAAAAAAATAGGCCAGAAAAGCTAGCTGTATTTTGGCTATGACTATTACAGTAACATTTTATTGCGGAAACCTGACACATTGAACTTTGCTCTAAATACATTATCATACTGTGATTTGGTTGGTGATACTGATGAGGACCTATGTGGTTAAGAACCATGGATTGTATAAATTTACTGTAAGCTGTAAGATGTTTTCAGAACCATTAAGGAACCATGACACAGACTGAATAGGCCTGTGCATGTACAAGATACTGTTTTGGTGCCTTCTGAAATAGGAACCTATTTAAAAACCTCTTCTGCTTCTGTGACTCATGCATGGGGAGGCACTACTATGATGTTTATGTTTTGTGTTTGGCTTGTTTTGGACCCTCAATGACAGCTGTTGCTAAGAGATAGTAAACGGGAGGTGGTGTTGAGGGACAGGAATCCTAGTTGGCTTAACAGTAAGCATTGAGTAGTTAAACTTCCTTCCTACCCTGGGAATGTATATATTGTATGTAAATATATATGTATATTCCTTCATAGGTTACTTATTTTCTGATTTTATTCAGTCAGACAATGCTTTTGTAATCATACATTTCATACTGGGCTCAGAGGAAGGAAGTCCAGCTGTACATATAACTTATTAACAAGATCATGTTATCTTAACACCATTAGCCTACAGTCACAACTTCTCATTTTAGACCCTTGGACTGGAACAGTTTAGAGCTCCATATCTTGGTCTGGACGAGGGAGTTAAATTTTATCAATGTGGTTGTATTTCTGGTTTTGAAAGGTGTTAACAGGTACAATTTTGCTTCTTTGTATTAGGAAAATTATCATGAGACTGTGGCACCATAAAATCAGGTGCCCCAGTTTGGCAAATAACCCAAATAAGTAAGGATAAACACAAAAAGTCTCACAAGACTTTAATTACCTCGCCCATGCTATGGGGTTTAAAGTTCAAACATATAGCATTTGACTCAGTCCCTAGAGGCAAACAACAGCTGACAAGCCTGTGATGTCCCAATCAGTTTACAGGGCTCAGCACTTTGTGATGACCAGTGAGGCCTGCAACCTTCACAAGTGAGAGAACTTTGCACTTACACAGTTCACTGCCTAGGCCTACACTGCAGTAAACTACACAGACAAATCCAAATGCCAGCTCACACTGGCAAGTTACCATTGCCAACTGAATCATCGCCAATGTTTCCATGGAAGTGACCTGAAACTGGTTTACAGACCCATAAACTTGAGAATATGACTGGGATAATTTATTGGTACATTATTTACCATAAGTGACACCTAAAGATAAGTGTGTCAGCAATACTGGAGAGAGACTGTTGGTATAAACACAACTGGCCAAAAAGGAAGCCCCTTCCCTGCAGCATTGGTTCTCAAACTGGGGTGTGGGGGCCCCCAGGGGTCCACAGCAGGTTGCCAAAGGGTCAGTGAAAAATTTTGCTATAGTATAAATATAATTTTGCTTTAGTACATATTTTGTTGAGTATAAACTTGGCTTATGGAGAGGAAAATACTAGAGATTGGTATAGAGCTCAATCAGAGTGTACTCATTACTCCCACCAGCATAACATTAGTGACAAATTAGCCTACATACATTACATCAATCTGTCAAAACATTTTTCTTTAGACAGTAACGTTAACTGCAAGCAAAATGAATAACAGTTATTAGTTATGTGAAACAAACTGTATTTTTTTTAAGATAGGCCTAGATTTGATAAAAATCCTTTAAAACTGCTTCTGCACTGTCAAGGTTACCAAATGCAATAAGACGCCTATGTAATAATAAGAATAAGAGTTCAAAAGCATCTGAGAGAGGAGATGGCTATAATCTTATATGGTTAGCGTTTTGTTGTGATTATGAGAGGTCCTTGAAAAAATTTCCACTCCATGAAAGGTCCTCTACCCTCCACTATACAGGGTTGTGGGGACTAAATAATGAAACCGGTTTCTGATTTGCTGTAACAATGTGTGTGCACAGTTTCTGATCAGTGCACAGATCCAAAACAGCTTTTTTTTCTGTTCACACAGACTTAAGTACAATGAATTGGATTAAAATTACCCTCAAAAAAAGACTACACAAATTTCACAGAAGGTTCTATAAGCCTGTCTTCAACCGAGTCATTAGAAATATGAAGCTAAACTTAACTTAATTTCCCAAGTGACTCCTCACCAACTTGTATCAAAGATCTGTATGACTACAAGGTGACCAGAGGTAGGCTGCTCTGTCTGAGTGAAGCCAAGAGCCTTTAGTGCCCCCTGCTGGTCTCCCCGCAAGCAGCTTTGAAAATAAACCCTCTCATCACCTCCCCTTTCACCCGTCTTTCAAACCCTGGCCTCTCTTTCTTTCTCTTTCAGCTCCCTCAGGGCTTGCTATCCTTCCATTAGTCCAGTCCATGAAAGGAGACACCCCTGTTACCATGGAAACCTTCCTCACCAGTTGTTGGTGTCATCAGCCAAGAGGGTGACCTGCATGTATCAGCTAGCAGACTACTGATAGGCGACACAGAGAGAGACAACTGTAACTGATTATGGCTATGCCTTATCTATAGATGATATTGTAGGCACAGAAGAGCATCTTTAAACTTTTTAAATAACATGTAATATATAAGTATATTTAAAGCCAAATGTATATGATATACAAGTACATATAAAACACTAAATATAATGAAAACTTAAGAACTCCATTAGAATTACATTGTTTCTAATGTTCTTTACAAAATCATAATTATAACGCAAGCTATGCAGTTTTATAGAGACCCTCTATAGGTGATTATCATTATTTTACTTTTATTTTTTTACTTTATTTGTGCTAGGTTTATTTTCAATCACTTACTTTTTGCATTTTAATTGTCTGTTCTCTGTTTTTTTTATTTTAAGTTTTCAATCATAATTTTGTTTAGTTTTTTTTTTACCTACTTAGTTTTCTTTTTTCTCTGTCATTTTTTATGTAATTTTATTTATTATTATTCACTTTTCTTTGCCTTTATCTTTGTAAAGCACTCTGTGTATGAAATGTGCTATAAAAATAAACTCACCGTGCCTTGCCTGTGTCTGTGGGCTAATGACTTTGGGAGTTAGAGGGATGAACTGTGTCCAGGCTGAGGTGAAGTTCACTGAACAGAGACAGAGGTACACAACCAGAGAACATCTTTATTTGAGTTTAAACCAAAAGCCCCATTGCTGAACAGCATGTGTGACAGCACGGACATTTCCCATAATGCAGTGAGAGCGGGAAGGAAGACGGAATTGATGCACCTGCGTGAGACAGGACATGTGAGAGAATTTTTTTTTTTAAAGGACTAAACAGAACTCTTATAAATATGGCATCAGTAAAAGAAAAGAGACATATAAATACAGTACATCCTTCTCTAATCTAGAAAAGGACAGTGCAAAACATACACACACAGTTCCGGTAAGAGATCCTTCACACTCTCAACACTTATGGGAGTCCTGTGTTTACAGGCGTTCTCTGACAGTTTGTTTCTTGGAGCTATTAACTGAGTTTTTAATTTGAAAGAGACAGAGAGAGAGAGAGAGAGATAGAGATAGATAGAGAGACAAAGAAAGAAAGAAAGAAAGAAAAAAGAGAGTGAGAAGTGAGAAGAGAGATAAAAAAGAGAAAGAGAAAATGAGATGAAAGGTGGTGTGCAGGTCTGTGTGTTTGTCTTGATGCATGATGGCCATCTTGTCTATAGTCTCCAGGGGGAGGGGGGGCTGGAGACTGAGCAGAGAGAGAGAGAGGCAGGGCTTCAGAGGCCAGTGTCATTGTACGTGGGCGTGGTGACCTTCAGGATGCTCTGAGCATTCTCCTCCACCAGGGGGCGCCACTTGACCTCTCCCGTCAGCAGCAGATCCTCACCATCCAGCGCATCAACAAACTGCATCTGTTGGGACAGACAGGGAACCACAGAAATGTAAGCTTAGAGGAATAAAGCACTCCCAAAAGCTGACAGTGCATTCAACAATCCCACTCCTTTAACACAAAACACACTGATGTAAGTCCTCCCCATGTTAAGTGGTAGACTGTAAAAGGGTCACTGAACATTGCTATAAACCCTCACTTCCTGACATTTTTAAAAGGCTTGTTGAACTAGTGAAGACCTAGTTATACATTCATTCATACATTCAGGCAGACACTTTCATTACGACTCTCTAAAGAGCTAAAGTTTCCTCATCAGGAGTCTGGAACTAACAATAACCTTATACAAGCACACTACTGCAGCAAAGACAAAATTCATGAGTACGCGTAGACACATAGGTAATCAAACAAAAGAACACCTTTAAGGAGTTACTGTACAAATTGCTCAAGCAAACATATGACTGCTAGTTTAGATATGTAAATGTCCATTTTTAAAGACCTGCAACAAAGTGGGTAGTATTTATGGGCACTGGTCCCAAAGAGCAGTGGGGGACCTGCAGCTGGCCTCTCTGTTTTACGTGCTGCACCTGTGATAAGAACATGGCCCTTGAAAACGAGAGGGAAAACAGGTCTAACCCCCCACACACACACACCCACACACCATTCATTTACCTCCACATGTACACCACTCTTTCTCTATTTGTTTCCTCAGCCAATCTTACCGATCACCACTAGTCTCTGTCACAGCATCTTCTGAAATATTGATTGTGTGTTGATGCTTTTTCTATTGCTTTTTTGTGGCTTTGTTTGTTTGTTTGTTTGTTTAACACTACCACTGGGTACCTGGCCCACTGATGTACGTCATAAATGCACGTCACTGTTTGTAATGGATGGAGTAATGGGTGGATGGTGATGCTGATGGAGTTGGGGGTTTGGGGGGAGGGGGTGGTGTTAGCTCATGCACAGCTGGTTGGGGCCTGTGATCCCACCTCTATGTTTTCCCTTGCTCCTATTTAAACACACACACTACTACCACCATTACAGCAACACACATGTACACATGCACGCACACGCGCACACAAACTACTACCACTACATGCATGCACAGTGACACACAGACACACAGACACACGCGCACACAGCGACACAGTGACACACAGTGACACACACACACACACACACACACACACACACACACATACACAGAGAGAGAGAGAGAGAGAGAGAGAGAGAGAGAAAAAGAGAGAAAGAGAAAAAGAGAGAAAGAGAGAGAGCGCGCCTGACCTCACCTCCTGAAGCCTGGTCAGACGTGGCAGGCAGTGATGGAGGACGGCCCTAATGAGAGAGGGCAGTGCAGCTGCCCCATGACGCACAGGGGCCGTCTCTCATAGGGCCAGCGACCCTGGCTCGCTCCGACGGCAACGTGCCGGTGCCCTGGCAAAGCCACAGAGGGGTGTGTGTCTGCGTCCGTGCGCGCTCGTGTTTGTGTGTGTGTGTGTGTGTGTGTGCGCGTGTGTGTGTGTCTGTGGACTGTCATGACTGCTTCTGCTGTACCACCATGGGCAGCGGAGGGACAGACTGTGATCACCTGAGCCCTGGGGAGGAGCTCTGGCTTTGAGAGTGATGGCGTGAGGAGGTGGACGCAACGGCGCAGGACCACGGGCGGAGCTCTTGTCTGCCTGCCAGCACCCGGTGATGTGTGGAGGACTGACACTCCTGACGCTTCTGGCGTCAGCGTAACCATGTGAGTTGTGTGAAAAGATAAGTGAGTAAATTGTGTCCATGACGGAGTTTGTATGTATGTGTATAAGTGTGTGTGTGTGTGTGTGTGTGTGTGTGTAAGTGAGAGAGAGAGAAAGAGACAGAAAGAGAGAAAGAAAGTGTATCTGTGCATATGTAAGCGAGAATATATGTGTGTGTGTGTGTGTGTGTGTGTGTGTATGCGTGGACACACAAATGTGTGTAAAAAGGGGGGGCATGGGTGCGAGCCAGTCTGTGTGGGAACATGTGGTGCAGAGGGCTGACAGGGCTGACGCAGTCCCGCAGGTGTGCTTGCAGCCGCTCGTGTTTTCAATCACACAAAGCAGGAAAATATACAAACACACCGAAAGAGAGAGAGAGAGAGAGAACGAGAGAAAGAAAGAAAGAAAGAAAGAGAAAGAGAGAGAGAGAGAGAAAAAGAGCAAAAGAGGAGTAGAAAGGGGTCCAGAGGGAGAACTGGAAATGAGCCTGAAGCGAAGCGGAGCGGAGTGGTGGTGGTTGTGGTGGTGGTGGTTTAAGGGAGGTGGGGGCAGCAATGACTGCTCTCCTGTTACACCCCGAGTCCCTGAGAGACAAGGGGACACTGGCAAATACTCAAAATGCCCGCTGACTAACCCCCCTCTATCTGGCCTGGATCATGTAGCACTACTGACAGACGCACAGGCTGAATAACATCAACACATGACATGACAGAGAGAGCCGCCAATAAAGCAGTCAACACATCATGGCACAGGCTGGTTCAAACACACACCTCTCTCTCCTTCACATACACACAAAGACAGACAGACATGCACAACTCCCTCTTCTTCTCCCTCACTCTCACACACGTGCGCGCACACTCACAAACACACACACCTCTCTATCTCTCTCAAACACACACCTATCTGTGCACTGGCACTGCCGACTGTGACTGATGCTAGTCTGCAGTGTGGACATTCAGTGGTACTGTTTTCAGTAGGATTCTGTAGGCCCGTCCAGATCCTAATGAGTTCATCCAATGGAAGCTGAGAGTGGACCACACACAGGCCCGCACCTGTGGCCAATGTTTCTGTAGGCAGTGTTTCCAAATACTGCATGTGCAGATGTCCGCAACACACGCACAGAAACACATGCATGGACTCACTCACACACACACACACACACATTCTAATTTCCTCTGATAGTATTCTCTTATTCCGACACACACACACACACACTCAGTCTCTCACCTGTTTGCGGACGTATTCTACCATGAACACTCACTCACTCACTCACTCAGAGTCTCTCACCTGTTTGCGGACGTATTCTACCATGAGCTCGAGTTGTTGTGGGTCCTCGCACTGTCGGCTGAACAAGTTTCTCCAGAGGGCAGCGGCCAATACAGCATCATCTGACAGAATTCCCTACAGAGAAACACACACAGAAACCCTGCTCACAACCATTTTACTCTCTTTCCCTGACACCATTTCAAAACTTTTCCACATCCTTTCAAGGACCCTTAACGAAGTTTCCATGACCTTTCACGAGCTGCAAGTACACAAAATTGCGTATTTCACTCCACAGGTAGAGCCTAATTACTGAATGAAAATTAAACCTTTTCCATTCCTTTTTATGGGCTAGTCAATTCAAGTGGAAACCAACACACACACGGCAGATATTCTTGTAATTAAACCTGTGGAGGAGGACAATAGCACTTCATTAAACAGACACTCAAAGACAGACTTTTCCAAACCTTTCAATGAACTTGATGAATTATACTTTTTCCAGGCCTGGAAAAATGATGATTTAAAAATTCCACGCATTTCCATGATGGTGAGAACCCGATGTGTAACATGGCCCCTCATCACCTCATCCAACTGACAGTCTCTTTGCTCCTCAACACTAAACTGAACTCTGGGAGTAGAAAAACTGACTGGTCTCTTATAAAAAACCTGCCGGCAGCTGTGTGTGTGTGTGTGTGTGTGTGTGTGTGTGTGTGTGTGTGTGTGTGTGCGCGTGTGTGTGTTCGTGTGTGTGTATGTGTGCGTAGGTGAGATGACATTCAAAGGCTGTGGTAGAGAAGTCATTACAAGTTTTTGAGTGAGGCGTGTTAACAGCATTTGGTTTTGCCCTGTGCAGGGCTGAGAGGAGGGGGAGGAGGGATGTTTCTGTAGCGAAGATGACGAGGACCGAACAGATGGGTCACATCAGTGTTTGCCATAAAATATCACAGCCTCTATGACGGCTCATTTGCTTTTACAATACATCACTCCAACAGCTCACACATCAATTCTTTGTGGGCTCTGATACTTAGTACATACAAGTCAGTGTTGTTGCAAAGCCTCAGCTCTCTGTAGCCTGACGTGCACCTCCTGTAACATCTTATCACTGCATTTCAGATTTAACACTGGGACATGCACTGGGACATGCACTCCAAGCATGAAGGGCTGATTTCCTATACAGATTACACCTACTCTTACCCAAAGGATACACAAGCGTGAAGTCAAAGTTCTGTCAAAATACATTTAGAAGGCTTTAGAAGTCGATTTCTTTGGAATGTTTGCTGCACTGGTCTGGTCTGGCGTAGCCAGTTCCATTGGTTATCATGGAAGGCGATAGATATATAATAGGTATTTTGACGGTA
Source organism: Tenualosa ilisha (assembly GCA_015244755.2). NCBI lineage: Eukaryota > Metazoa > Chordata > Actinopteri > Clupeiformes > Clupeidae > Tenualosa > Tenualosa ilisha. Next base: position 3,010,636 of record PYXC01002417.1, read on the forward strand.
CGTAACTTAGTGTATGCAGAACGTATCCAGTGTGGCCTCCCTGTTACACTAAACCCTAGACTATTACTTGTCTGAGACTAAACTTACAGTAAAATGTGCATAAACGATTTAACACAGTCTCAACAACTAATTGTATGTTTGTTCATTTTATCCTTGACAATGACATAGGTAAACAAATAAACAGAAGTGGACATTTTTCTTCCGACAGCGTCCCAGTTCCAGTATATTCACAGTATCGATATATGAAGCCCAAGGCCATCTCTGTTCTGTGGGCCCTGTTCTGAAGCCGCTGCTGATGCCCCTTTCTGAGCTACATTTCTGTGCAAAGTTCCTAGCTACTGTGGTAAGGTACACTCCTATTGATATTGCACATCAAATTAAAATTTGAATTCCATTATCATCAGCAGGCAAATTGCCCAATCATCCAATCAAAGGACATGGAACTGGTTATGTGGTTGCCCAGCAACATCGCTCAAGAAGTTTCCCCAGTATCACCACGCACCATGCACGCATTGGCCACACTACTGTGTGCTGTTGATAGCACTGGTCGAGTGCATAAACATGGAGTCAGCAGTCTAGCGCACGGGCATGTGTTTATGCCATGTGTATGAGACTGTTATGCCCCGGGAAGGATTTTTTTTTCTTTTTCTCCCCTCCTCCACCACTCACTCCTACCTCATCGTATCCGAAAATAGCAGCGTAGAAATTCTCCGTCATGGCTCTCAGGGCCTCCTTCCTCTGTACGGCATCAATCTGCAGAAAGAGGGCAAACACAAAGGCCATGTTAGCAGGCAAAGCAAGCAAGTGAGGCAAGCAAGCAAGGGGTTGGGGGCAGAGGTGGAGGATGACAGGGGGCTGTGGGGGTGTGGAGGTAGAGCTGGAGGGGTCAGAGAGAAGAGAACCAGTCACTATGCATGGGGAAGGTCAGTGGGAACAACTCTGGAGGAAATGCGATACGGTTTGCTTGGCCTAGCCAATGCTTCGCATTAGCCTGATGGAGGCCTCTGTGCAAGTCTAAGAAGATTAGGAAAAGGGAAAAGACTTTTTCCCCATGCTGTTGTGACAGCTCGGCCACGGCAGATCTGCTTGGCTCCGCAGACAAAACACAGACGTTTGACACCATATTAACTCCCTCTCTAATTTGAGGATTAACCTTGTTATTCTGTTCTATTATTTCTGTACCATTTGTTGAATGCCTGGCAGTGGAAAAACACTGTTCAACACCACGGCCGATCAAAACACTTGAGCAAGTCTTATTTTGGTGGCAATGGAAAAATACTGTATGATGTCATGTTCGATCACAGAATTTAGGCATGTCTTATCTTAGCAGTCAGCCTTCTTCACCAGGCAAGGAAGTGCAAGGGGCACACAGAGAGCAGGGCTTAACAGCACCTTGCCAATGACACTGCACACAAGCAGCTTACTGTGGTTTTAGCCATAAGAGGATGGGAGAACTCTCTCTCTATCTCTCACACACACACACACACACACACACACACACAATTTCACTTGACTATCAATTCAAAAGCACAAAAAAAAAAAAAAAAAAAAAAACGTAGAAGTTATGACCCTTCATGACAAATCTCCCTCTAAGCTGTGACCAGACCAGCATGGAAAGAGGTGGGAGAGAAAAAAATGGCCGAAAAACAGAAGGCCAATAAGCGCTCTCTTTCAGGTGGTGCGAGCCGACACGTAGCGCAGTGCCACAGCGAGTGCAACCCTCAGGACTTTCTCTGATTAATTTGAGGAAAATTAGCTTGTTTATTCAGAATCAAGTTTTAAGGGCGCCGACATTCGTGCACAGCATGCATACAGGCACACTCTCACACACGCATACACACACACACACATGCTTAGACACTCTGTAACACTCACACACATAGGCACAGATCCACACACACACACACAGGGGTATTTGCACGCAGCGGAGGAGAGCACCTGTGCGTAATTAGGAACCTGTGGATAATTGTGGCCATGTGGCCATGTGTGTTTTTCCCCTTCAGCGCGTTATGGCTGACACAGCTCCTTCCACCAAAGGCAGATATTTAATACACCACACCAATCATGGGGGGCGGGTGGTGGGGGCACAGGGGTTCTGCATGGTGGAGTGGAGTTGACTGAGGAGGAGGAAGGTGAGTTGGAGGGGACTGAATACTGCCCTGTGGCTCTAAATCAGTGTCGTACCACCACTGGGGTGCATTCCAGCCCAAGACACCTCCCCGGTCTGCCACACTTCCGCTACCTGCGGAGGTCATTTTACGGGCCACGGACTGCTCCGCATCAAGAAAACGCTGGCAGGTCCACTCTGCTCCTGGAGAGGCATGACAAGTGTTTTCCTTCTTCTTCTTCTTCCTTACTTAAGTTCGAAAGGCTGTTTAATTTTTTTCTTTCATTCTTTCTGTCTTTTTTTTTTTTTTTTTTTTTTTTGCACAATTAGCGTAAGCAACCGAAGCAGATCTGTGACTGACCACAAAGGGGCCGTGTCTTTTCCCACTGCTGTAATATTATGCTCCAGCTTTGCTGGGAAGCTTGAACATACCTGGCAGGAAGGGTGATTGCACTGAATTTGCCAAGGAGCCTGGGGCCTTTTTTTTTTATGTGGTTCGAAAACAACTTCTTCACGCTTGGACATGGACAGAAATTCCTTTGGTGTGACTGAACGAAAAAGATCTTTTACCATGAGGTCAGAGTTTAGGTCAAGTGTACGACCAAAATACGAAAGTATGTACTTCAATTAAAGACGGTGATGTGCACTGAACGGAGCCAGTGGAGGACAATTTCACTTAGGATAATGTTTGAGACAAGCCAATATCCAATAACGTGCCACCAACATGTATAATGTATCCTGGAAAGGTCCGAGCCTAAACAGACATTGCCGCTTTTCTCATCAAGATGTTCATTTACATCTTCCAAGCATGTAACCTCTTGTGCACACTGCCATGTAGTCTGTTCACACACTGCAGTGCAATAGTTCAGCTAACCGCAAGGAACAGCCTCCCTGAGTATTTAAGGTATGCCCATGAGTATTTAGAGGAGACAGTGGGCCGATGTTGTTATAGGCTTCCAGGTGAGTAGACTGAAAAAGCTAAAGAAGGCCATGCACATTGGGGAGTCTGAACTTTAGACTGACGAGTTCAGTGAGTCTCCAAGCCGGAGAGTAAGGAAAACAAACACTCAAAACATTCCTTTTATGCTTCAATCAAAAATCGCATACCCACATCCTACGCAAGACACACCGCCAGGGAATGCCTTGGGATGCAGAGAAAAAACCCAGAGCAGTGTTTGTAATTGAGTAGCGGAGCATGGAGGATGTTTAAATGTCTGACGCTTTGTCTTGGCACTTGGCCTTGTAAGGGTTCTGCATATGCGGCATGGATGAATCCAGGAGTCTGTGCCAACCTCTCAAAAATGGCCACCGTGACACTTGTTGCCACAGCGACTTGTATGCCAAAAGGTTTTTTTTTTTTTTTTCACGTTCGCACACGTGCAGTCTTTTTAAGCCGAGGGGCACGTTCGTCCGGGTGGGGTCGCTAGAGAGATGAGATCACCCCAGAACTGTGGTGGTGTCACAGGGGCGACTGCTGGCACTGAGGCCACGGGTTAGTGTTTGTGTGTGTGTGTGTGTGTGTGTAAGCGACCGTGACTCGGCACAGGGGCCACTCCCAGCTTCTAGTGAAGTTGCCCACCAGCGTTCTGGATGAGCTCACTCCAACAGGAGCCCAGCTTAAGAGGATCCAGGCTGGCGCCTTACTCTCTCAGCTCAGGCTGAGTACCAACTCTCCTAACCACCCAAAGTTCACCCCTAATGGGGGAGGATGTGCACTCGGGAGTGGCCAGACCAAGCTTCAGCAACGCACTCCAATAGGAAGCAGATGGGCCACAGAGTACATGAGGCTCTAGCTCCCACCATGTCTACATTTGAACGACAAAATATTGTCTTGGGCGAATTATGTCTGACATTGCGATGCACCATTGAAGTTCATAGCCCATGCCGACAGGTGGTCACGGAACAATTAAGTTGTTCATCTTGGAGCAATAAAACAAGCTCGAATATTTGGCAGTCTGAGACTCTCGGCCATTTATTTTCAGAGATGCACTGGTGGTCTGCCATAGCTTACTTCCTCTCCTGCTTTCCTTCCTTTGAAAATGACGGTGAACGACTCCCTCCATGGATCACACAGCTGGCTGGTGTTTAGAGCAAACTTTACGCTGAAATGCAATGGCGTGGCGTGACACTGACTCAAGAGATTGAGGTTAAATTAGCGGTCATGCTGGCAGCCAGCAGGTCTCATAACAAGTCACTCACAAACTGCACTTGCAGCTAAGTTCACCTCATTAGCAATGTTGCTTCAAACTACTTCACAACAATGTTTGGGTGGTTATGATTTTCATTCAGCTATACAGTAAACTGCATGGTGGGAGGCAGAAGTGGTGTCTGCGCCTTTGTTTTACTCCGGTGTTTCATCAGGGGTGTAACTCCAAAGAATTGGAGACACAAGCAGAGGTCAGCAGCACACAGTAAATTGGCTTAGGATATCAGTGCCCTTGCAGTGGATTAAATGAGGGACCTGGCAGCAGTCCACACCTTAAACAGGACTTCAATGATGATGCAGATGACCTAATTATCTCTGGTGCTCTGGACGCAGGAGCGTGTCTGTGGTATTTCGGACAGAGAACAGAACTGCATCCTTAGAGACAGGCAGAGGAGAGAAATAGCTAATGTAGCCTTCTGGCATTAACAAAGATGAGCAGAATTTGGTGATTTTGCAAATGGCAAAATTATGGCAAATTTTAAGTACTGCCTGTAACATCTGGGACACATTTTACTTGCATGGTCCAGTGTAGACTAGCTACAGTTGCTAAGACTATAAATAGTGCATTTTGAAGTTCATTACTATGGTTAAGTATTAGGAATTTGGTTTGGCTGAGGTGATGTCCAGTGCACACTCGAAAAAACTGACTGAATTTCAGCAGACTGAAATTGTACTTCACTGTACAATGGAGGTGTTCATCCAGCTGCTGAGACACTCGAAGGAGCAGGAGACTCACTGTGGATGAAGATGAATGACGTGATGACGGCACGGTTGCTTGCATAGTTTCTTTGTCCTTCAGTCACAATTCAAAGCGACTTGCTTCACAAGACCGGACAAAGAAAATGCTGTGTGCCCCCACCAGTAACAGCAGTCATTACACCGTCATTTGCACCTGCTCCTGAGTTAAGGTTAAACACTCCATCACATGGAAGACAGCCAGAGAAAATTTTGACAGCTGTCAATTGTTGAATTTGGTCATAGTGTAAACTGGGGCAGACTAAGTCAATACATTAGTTGGTGAAATCCATCAAAACGGCTGGCCTGGGTCCAGCAGTCCCTCACAAGTGCTGAGGGATTGGCTTATAAACGCCTTGTCAGCTCAAACTGGGCTGTTCTGGTTCAAGGCGACCGGTGCAGGAGTTATGCAAGCAGTCAACCGCAGTCCACAGGCCTATGAAGCCACATGTGTATGTCCTGTACCGCCGCGAAACAGCGGTGGTGTGCAAACAGCATTGCCATGAGGCTGCTCTGTTATGTTTTGCACTGACCTAAAACACAGCTTCCACCCGCTCATTGTTTGAATGCACCTCACAATGTTAATGAGGGGTATTTAAAAAAAAAAAAAACAAAAAAAACAAAAACACACTAGTCTTAAAAGAATCTAGTCTTACAGTCTCTGCAATGTAGACATATTTCATATACTCAGGACTACGTGTGGAGACTGTCAAGACTTTTCTTGAAGCCTTTAAGTGATACTGATTTGTGTTTGTCTCATCAGCACTAGGCCCTTGTTGTGGTAGTGACCCCAATGTGATTCTCTGTGGGGGAGACAGAATCACATAGTGGTGTGAAAGGCCTACTAGAGGGCAGTCAGGAGTTTAGTGCGAGCCGAGGTGATCGGAGACAAACGTGGGAGCTGTGGGGACTGTTTTCACAGCTGGGCCAAAGACTTTGCCCCGCCCTAACTGACAGTGGCACCCCCAGAGCACTCGAACCTCAAACACACACACACACACACACACACACACACACACACACACACACACACACACACACACACACACACACACACACACACACACACACACACACACACACACAAAGAGAAAACATCACACCATCATTCAGCTGTATATCTGTCTCATACAGACTTGATGGTGGACCAAAAACCATGACACAGTCTGGGTCAAATGTCTTCAGTGTAACCAAAGGAATTTGTGGTTGCGTTTGGCGCAAGGCTGTTTGAGGGGGGATGAATTATCTAAAACACCAGTAGTGCATGACGTGGCAAAGCCTCCGTGATTCACGAGGTGAGCTCCAGAGCTCCTGGAATGATCTGCCTGGCTGAGGGTTTTTTTTTTTCTTCCCTCATTCCAAATTTTATTTTAATTCCACCCAGACACATACCTTGTTCCCCCAATAAATTCCACCCCCATCAAAAAGGAAAGAATAAAAAAAGAAAGGAAGAAAGAAAGAAAGACAGAACAGGCAGAAAAAAAGGATTCCTGGCTGGGCTTGTGTTGGCTTGCTGGAGGCCTGAGTGCTCGGCAGAGTGACTCACCCCCATGATCTTGCTCCTCTGTTCCACATCCTCCCACATGGAATGGACGATGTAGCGACACATATACTTCCCCTCTCTGCCCTGCTGCCGCATTCGGACCAGACACATCCTGCACGGGATGGGGGGGCGGGGGTATGGGTAGGTGGATGGATGGATGGATGGAAAACAAACAGATGGGCATGTTTAAGAAGGGCTTATAGAGTTTTAGAAAGACATGCTTAAGGCCATCAGATAAAAAAATCTCTCTGACTAGCAAACACCTTCACAGAGCCATTTTAATTGATACAACAAAACACTCTTACACAAAAGCTTTCAGTCAGGGTTTGGCCAGAGCTCGGATTTAAACTGCTGACAAAAAAGCAGGCCAAATGTTTCAGTGCATGCAGATGGCATGGGCTTACCTACTGACACAATATAACCCAGGTCAGATCGGTGCAAGTTAAAAGTTTAAAGTGGATTTCTTGAATGGGTCTTACTATAAGTGTCTTACCACCTGTGGACAAGTTACTATATATGATAAAGTGGACGCGCAGCTACTTTAGTAATCTGCATCACAATACACATACATCTAAGCCAATGGCCAACATCACAGACTCACATCACCAAAGACACATTCACACAATAGTACATACTAGTAACTTACATTCCCTCTTTTCTCTCTCTCTCACACACACACAGACACACACACACACACACGTACGCATGCACTGAAGGGGTAGAGTGAGTCTGATTGAATCCAGGCTGTGGTTTTCCACCTTGTGTCATACAGCATCCCTAAATAAACAGAGTTGCTCATAGGAAACTGGCTTTGACTGGGAGTCGGAGGCCGAGCAGGAGGCTGTTTGATGAAGAGGGTCGTGGCAGTGCAATTCATCATCAGCCTCTCATGAGGTCACGCATTCCCCTAACGCCTCTAAAACAGGCAGCTCCTTTATGCCATGTGTAACCCGAGTTACCTGGACCTTAACATAAATTACCATATTTAAAAGGCATGACCACAGACATAAAAACTAAGCGTTTTTTAGGAGGGACTCACTCTCACTCTCACTGTGTGTTTGTGTGTGCATATGTGTATATGTGTGTGTGTGTGTGTGTGTGTGTGTAGGGGGTTATATGACTCAAACAGGTTAGGCATCCGTTTGGCATTTCTGCCAGTTTTAGTTCTACTTCTTTGCCTTATTTCAGCTCCCTTTCACTCCCAGATCCTATGGATGGATGAATGGATGGACGGGTGGATTGATGGATGGATGGACATCGGCATGAGCTGAGCTCTAGCAAAAACAGACTAAAAAGTGGTTTTAATAGCCAGTCATGTTACATAACCACCGAATCAGGTCCTGGCATCCTGATATTCTTCTGATTATCTGATGGTGCTGCGGAGCTGGGACTAGGAGCCTGCGGGCCTGGGGAGCAGTGAGGCTGTCTGGGCCACTGACACCTTATTAAGGCTGGTAAGGAGGAAGGTGCAGGGAGGAGAACTCACCAGACATGGAGCTGAGCCACCAGGAACCAGGAGTTGAGCGTGTCAGGGAGGGAGCACTCTGAATATGACAGACAGACAGGGAGTGGGAGTGGGAGGGAGAGGGAGAGAGTGAGAGAGAGAGAGAGTATAAAGAAAGAAAGAAAGAAAGAAAGAAAGAAAGGTAGAGAAAAAAACAGAGCAAGAGATGTGCAGAGATAGAGGACGAAGAGGAGGAAGAGAAGAGAGAAAGATCATATTGGGACAGAGGAGTGACCGTGAAGAAAATCAGGCAACGTTAAAGAATGAGTGGGAAGGAAAGGGTGAAAAAATAAACACAACACAGGGGGGAGGAAAGAGAAAGAAATCAGAAAGCAAGAGAAAAAAGAGAGAGAGAGAGAGAGAAAGCAAAACTTCAGCCAAGCCTATGCAAACTTGGGCATATATTCCAAAACCGCTATTGAGTTTACACCTGTTTTTCCCCCTGCTAAAGAAAACAGCATAACCAGGCTGTAAAGTGTCACATAAATCTTTCCGGACAGGGAAGAAAAGGTCCCTTCAGGCACATTTAAGCATTTCTGTCAAAGTGAGCAGCATTTGGGAGTTTGGATCGTTTTCAAAAAATAAAAATGAGCATGACATAAGACTCATAAGTCCTTCCCTCCTTATTAGTTTCAAGGACCAAAGACCCTCACACCCCACCCCTATTCTTTTTCACTGCATCTCTTCTTAAATCTTTTCTACTTTCTCCTCATGTATCCCATGTGATGATCTGTCTGCTTACGATGGCAAAACTACTGTATGAGGAGATCATATATTATTATGTAATATATTATGTCAATATTGCTCTGGTCCTGTTATATACTCAAATCAATAATGGATAACTACAAAGAAATGAAATACACTTACTTTCAAAAAACTCATCATAGTTGATTCTTTCTACACAGCATGTGTACATACGCAGGGCAGCGATCTTTATTTTCTGCAAAGGGAGAGGATGGAAAACAAAGACATTGACAAACTGAGCACACCAATATCTCTCTCAAATCCAAGAATGCAATCCCCACAGACTAAAAACTACCTAACTAACACTAATGCTGCCTGAATATACACTATCTGAAGTCCAGTAATCAGCTGATTCCTTCCCTGCCTGTGCATCTAAATGTACCACTTCTCTAATCTGCTCTCTCTCTTGTGAGGATGCCAGTGCTCACAGTCAGATGACAGAGTGAGGGAGGGAGTGAGGGAGGGAGGGAGTCAAAGTGTGGGCATCCTAGCGGCTGTCTGTCATGGCAGGCCCCTTAGAGAGCCTGCTGCAGCTGCTCCACCAAGCACACTAGGACAGGGGAAACTCAGCTGCCCTCTGACTACTGGACCGCTCGGCATGCGTGCCAGAGGCTTCGCCATCGTATACATTCAGTATCCTGGCCTGAACCCAACACATCCCACAGAGGGCAAACTTGAACCCTGACACCACACCCCCAAAACTGTGATGGGGTCTAATAAAAAACAACAGCGGGAGAACATAATCTTCCTTGGACAAATATTTCACCCATGACAAAAATTAGGCCGGGCTGGCTTTTAAAAATGTCTGTGCCTCTGTGATAAATCTCATTACGCTTGCTTTGCAAATGCTAAAATAAAAGGCATGACCGCTAAACAAGCTCTGTGTTTTCTGTGCAAGCATCATCTAATCCAAGTGTGCATGAATGCCTCAATGTGAAGCAGAATGGTAATTCAAAGGAGCTACATCACCCATTTATTGTATTTGAGGGGTCCGGTGAAGCCCATGGCCTCGATGAGCTTGGTAAAGGCCCCCACCTCCTCCTCTGTTGCTTGGGCTGTTTCTTTTACTGTGTAAAGCTGTGGAGTGTAAAGACACAAGCATCAGCAATCAACACAGGGCCAGAAGCTGACCAAAAGACTACTGTAGCAAGGACACGTCGGCCCCTGCCATAAATATAACTCAGCCTATATGTGCAAAAGTATGTGCATTCGAGGACATGCAAGCAAACACACACACACACACACACACACACACCTGCACGGCCTTATATAAACTACAAGCAGTTGTCTGTTAATGTATTTTTAGACACAGACCTGTCCCTTAAAGCTGGAGTCATGTACGTACTGCTCTGTGTGACAATTTGTTTATCATAAAGTCAGAATGAAGAATTCCATGGCCCGTAAGCAGTTGCTAAAGAATCAACTAGAACTGTATGCCTCTGATCAATGCAAGCCTATTTTTCAGACCTTGGTCAATGGATCTTTCAGGAAGCAAATTTGAAGTAGACAATACAGTTCTACATGGTTTACTTCATTTATGATATGCTGTTATCACCACCGTAACAGTACAGGCTGCATCATTGGCCTGCGTGCTGATACTGAAATCCTGAAGACTACAGCCTCTACAGTAAGGAACTGACAAGCGGACTGACAAAGAATCGGACTGATAAGCAGAAGCGACAATGGTATCAATATTAACAAAAAAATAAATATCGATTCCCATCCCTATTTCTAAGTCTGGTTTAAACTAGCAAAGAGATGTCAATGACCACCTTCGTCTATAGTTTTGCTGGAAGGACTCCCTTTTCACAACGAGATCCAACAATACTAAACGTTTCCAAGCTATCTTTGGGACTAAAGCATTTAGAGCTGTGTCTGTGTCTGCTGTGTTAGTGCAACACAGACACACACAGACAGTCAAGACCAGGACAGCATAAAACACTCAATAAATCCACAGGCAGTGGTGATCTGTCTGGCGTGAGTGCATATAATGTTGTTCTGAAACTAGAACTTGTATGATGCTATAACATATTCCTGTTTTTTATGACCCCAAAGAACACGTTTCAGAGAGATGCTACAACTTTTATCTCTTTGGCATACCTGTCTACTGCTGTGCAGGGTTCTGCATTGTGTTGGGGAGGAGGGGCTGGTTGCAGCAGCAGCTAAAGCTTTGAGACAACCATCTTGATCAACTGCCTGTAAAATATCAAAACCTTCGATAAGTAAATACATGTATTATGGTAGTCCGTTTTTGTCTGACACAGTGAGAGAGTGAGAGAGAGAGAGAGAGAGAGAGAGAGAGAGAGAGAGAGAGAGAGAGATGTTAGACGTTTTTCAATTTCCAAGCTTTATGGTAGATGTTTTTTAGAAAATAATCGTAATCACAGTCAAGTGGTTTAACTTACTGTGGTTAAGTGATTTGGTGATCCGCTATTCACATTACAAAAATGATATCATTGTGTATTGTTTTACATGTTAACCGTAAGAGTGCTACAGTGCAGGCAAGGTAGGTTAAGTCAGTAGTCACAACCAAACAGCTGAGGTGCCAACATCAGTCAAGTTCATCCACGTTAACTAGCTCGATAGAAATGCTAAACTATCTGCGACAGTTCTTTTGGATGTGTCGGTTGTTGTGATTTTTTCTTGGTTAAGTTTCACGGAATATGCACTTATACCCTTAACGTTTAGATCGGGACACCAGTTACGGTCAATGACATAGATTAAATTGTCCAGTACTATTCGTTTTAGAACTATGTGTCCATAAAAATGATATGGTTCTCAACGCTAACGCTAACGTTACCTTTCTGAGAGTGGCCTTGGATGCTGAAACGTTAAAAATGTTCCTGACGGCGGACTGTATTGGTCGCCGATACATTATCCCGCTAACAGTTACAATATTTTAATATTGCAACTTTGAAGCGGTAAACATTTACTGTTTACACTAATTAACTGGGGCTACAGTGTTACACGTTTTGTAACACCAATATTGTCCCTCCTCTTCTCCTGCAATGTCAAAGGAATCTGCTCGTGCCACAGTTAAAGCTTTCCGTGCTGAAACAGTTTGCCTCAACACATTCCCTTGTGTGTGCAACTTGTGAAACTACCGGCGGTAATATTTAAAGCAGAGAAACATTTAGGAAAGTAAGACAGCGTGAAATGTCACAAACCGGTGATCTGAACGTTTGAAGATCAGTTAAATATTCTGCTGCTATAATTAAAAAGAGAAATTATTGATTGTGATGACATAGACAGTCTGCACTATTACAAATTTGGTCTATTTTTGTCCAAAATGTATTATTAGCTTATAATAAGTCATTGGGACAAACACATCGCTTGTGTGGCGTTGTTTAAAGATGGGCACTGTCGAGTAAGTAATTTTATTTAACTTCCTTAATTTCCACAGTGACAGACATTCGTCATTTTGGCGCCAATGCAAGCACCTAAAGTAGGCTAGTGCTCTGATTGAACATACCATTCGAAATCAATCATCAGGCCTCTGTTTATTTTATAATCAGGCCTAATAGTTTCTGGAGCACGGTCCAGTTTGGTTTACCAATGCCAGAGTTCGGGGAAAAAAGTACTAAATGGTTTTCTGTCTGGCTTTGCTGAAAAGATAGGGTATCTGTGAATCTGTGACTTAGCAACAGGTTTGCTTCCTTAGTGCTGAATTGGAAATAGTAAGAATATGATCAGTGTTGTGATTCATGGCAGTGTATCATGGACTACATAACTATGAGAATACTCTATTCAAGCAAGTGTGTGCATTTACAGCCTTTGAATTGTAGGCTATTCACAGCTGAATCTTTATTTTCATTGTCCTAATTTTTAAACGAGTATGGGTAATTTAGAATAGCCTAGAGACATTTACGTCATTTGTTTTGCTCAGAACATAATGTCTGACAGTATTGTGTTTTGTATAGTACAGAGATGTCCACATCTAGCCTATAGATAGGGGCCTACTGAGATACAATGTAATGGCAGCAAAAGCACTGTAGTGACAAGTTGCTGGCCTGGGGCATGGACTAAGATTAATGTTGAATAAGTACCTGATTTCACAGCTCCCAAGCCACAGAGTAAGCAATGCTACGCATCGTTGCGTCCACAAATTGTTCAAAGGCATCCAAGCATTGGGGCCGCTTCCTGTGTGACAGCATCCAAAAATCACAAAATATGTAATGCACTTCTGCCTGAGATTGAGAAAAATAATACATAAACCCCCACACTACACACGTAAAAGTACCAAAAACACACAGGGCTTTGAAGTGGGGATGTTTTCACAGCGGGGACTAGATGAGGTAATGTTTTAGTTGTCTGTGCGTTGCTCTCCAAGGCCTGTTTATGGTAGGTGAGAATTTTCCTCTGCGCTTTGGACATTCACGTAATGTCACAAGTCCCCGGTTTTCATGTTTTGATTCAGGAAGAGTCATGTCACCCTCAGTGCTGAAATACTGGTCTAGCTCTCACTACCACTTGTTTATGCACACCGGAGCAGAGGGGGCATTACAGCATTACAGCAGTGCAAAAGGATAGGGCTTTACAAATGGGATTGTTCTTCACTCTAATAGGAAGAACTTAGGCAATGTACTTGAATTTAACCAGTGGTAAGTCACATCACAAAATATTTATATAGTTTGTTGATCATCATATGTCAATCTGTCAATGCACAGTGTACAATACAGTGTATATGCAATCACATTATTTGAGCCACTTCATAATAAATGCCCAAATTGTGATTGGGAAATTGTGGCTAAACTAAGTGTACTTCAACACTAGTGCAGTATCCAAGAGGATTGTTTAGGCAATAGCGGTGACTTGTAAGTCAAGTTTTTTGAATAAACATCAATCACCGCTCTAAATCTTTTATGTTACACTTAATGTTGTCAATCCCAAACAGACCTTTGCAAAATTCACCACTATTACATTCCTTATATATTAATAACTTCACAGGACAGAGAGTGATTTTGAAAGGTCTCAACAGAGAGAAATCAATCTAGAGCTTCCTCAGCCTTTATGCAATTGACTGTCATTAATTTGTTGTTCAGGGAATAGAATACTGAGCTTATAATTATTTATTGTGGACGGAAAGGACTGAAATGCCATGCCTGTAGTCTCTTAAATGAAACCACATCAATGGAAACCAAAGTCTTACTTCCAACACATGTAATGAATGGCTGAGAAAGCAAGCAACATGCCCTTTGCGTTGTTGCAGTTAACTTTTCACTTTTCAGCTCTCGTTTGACTGGCACAGTAAAACTGCACTGTCAAACAGGCCGTTTTTTGTACCTTCTTGGTGCTGGGCCTCAGCATTTGGGCACTGAGCTTTTTATCGCTTCTCATTCATAGGCCTCAGTGGTCCTTAAACCTCACTTGATGACTCAATGTGAGGTGTTCATTTTTTTTTCTCCTCCTCCTCCACTCAGAAAACAAAATCACCCTTTTCCTTGAGTGGAATACGGGTCTTTTCGCCATGTTTGGATTAATAAAGGGTGATTGATGACGATGGGAGAGGAAACGTCGGATTCCTCGTCTGTTCCTGTTCCTGTGAGAAACCTTGGGAAAGAAAGCAGCCATAAATAAAGAATGTCAGAGTGCTATGGCCATCCTGCAAAGGAATTCTCCAGCATGGGTGAGGGAGGGTTGAGAGCTCATTCATCCTGCACAAACCCCCGATGGCATGGCTTTGGACGCCAGGCAAGGAAAACACCCAGTGTACACGTATACAAACAAACACACGGCATGGCAAAGCTCTCCCTATTCACAGACATGCAGTGGGCTTTACAGACACAGGCAGTGATGGATCGCCAGACCTGTGTCAAACAAGCATTAGAAAACACATAAACTTTTCGCAGATGTATTTGAAATAGAGGCCCTCTGAATGCTGGAACCTCTGAAATTTTGGTTTCTTTCATGTGCACATTTCTCCAAAATAAGCATTTCTTTATCATTTTAATGTTTGTATATATACACATGACCCTGGGTGAGATGCTGTTACAGGATATTGAATACAAAGTTGTTGTTTTTTTTTAAAGTATGGATTTGGTCCAGACATTGCTGTTTTAGACTCTACTGAGGTGAAATCCATTTATCTGTAAAACACAGGAATTGGGATATCTTGGACCGGTGTGGGGAGGGACAGAAAGGGTCAGGCTCGTATCATTGCATTTCACCCGAGTGACGCACATGTTCATGAAACAATAAACCCAGTTCTCATTAGGGGTCTTGTCTGAGCAGTTTCTCCCTTAGAAAAATAAATCCACCCTGCGATGTGAGTGTTGCCCAGAGAGGAGGCCGTCGGTGGTTGCCCCAGCAGAGACTTCCTGAATGGAGTGGCACTGCAGAGCTTTAGCGCCCCTGAAACATCTCACTGAAAGCCAAGCCGCTGGCCACCGCACACACACGGACATATACAACTAGTGAGAGAGACACGAGTAAGAAATGGTGTCAACGACAATTTGTTCAAAAATTAGATTCTTAAACAAAGATCCTGGTGTCCAAGCCATCACAACAAGAATCTTGCATGGGAAAAATGTCCTAAATATATTGTCGGGGTTACAAAATCATGTTCATGGTCTGAGAACATCTTGATATGCCCAAATGCCATGTGCAGAATATTTTTTGGACGATGTTGCAGCACACAATCTAAACTAAACGTCTATCGATAAAACTTTGCCAAGGTCTCTCAGAAACATGATTCTCTCTGTTGCAGTCATTGGAGGCCTGGGATTTTTTGCGTTGCCAAGAATCTGCATTTGATAAAGACATTTGCCAGAACAAAAGGAGTTTACAAAGGTAAGAGTACATGTCATTTCATGCATTGGACAGCAGTTTGTGTTAAGTTTCCAAACAACTACTTGAGGGCAACGGAAGTAGCAGACACTGGCATCCATTTTGAATGCCTTCACGCCAGTTGTAGGCCTAAGCTCAACACCATCCATAATGTTGGCTTACACGATGGCCAAGACATTTGGCAGCAAAAGTGTTGACTCTTCAGCAGCTCACATTATGTTTAATCTTGAAAAAGACTTTGGTTGGACAGCACAGATCATTTAGCTGTGTTCCCCATTTGTGTGTTGGAAGATATTACTCAACTTTATGGACCCCGCTTGACATTTTCACTTAAAGTCTAAATACAGCATCGTGTGAAGGTGTTGATAGGTTTTCCAAATGGTGACAAACACGTTTAATCATTCAATCAGCAGACCTTTGTGAAAGAAGCACAGCCCAATATGCTAATATTGTAAATCAAAAAATTTGACAATACCTCTGTCTGAACTCTTTTGACCCCATGAAAAGCTTGTTGCATGAAGCTTTATGAATAAGACCCTCTGTAAATGGCTCAGAGAGTCAGATCTTGTTTTAACCTTAGACTCAAACAGTAATTTATTGGACGTGTTGAACGTGTGCTTAAGCCCATGTCACCCTGTATCCATGCCAGTGTGATCACTTCTGAAACATGAAAAGCGGTAAAAATGCTGTTGAGCCCGTTTCCTTGATCTGTCAAAAGACACTCAATCCTATTGGAACATTTATTTTGAACTGCTTCAGTAGGAGGTACTGGGTTTTCCCAGCGGGGCCTTGGCCATTACTGTAATCGCTGGAGCAGCCAGTTATGTTTGTAATGCTGCAAGGTCGACCTTGGCAAGTGCCTTTAACTCAGACTGATTTGGGAAAAAGTGAACGGAGTTGAAAAACAAAGTTGTGAAATCAATCTCCAAGTTCCACTGATGTCTGTTGGCATGGTGATTAGCACCTCCAGCAGCGGAGACCCAATCCCGGGGCCGTGGTTCAGAGGGACCAGAGACTTCTCTGACACACACACACACCACCACCCCAAAACCTTTCCACCCACACCCCTGAATAGGCCGCACGGGAAACCGGAGAGCCCCCTTGAACCGGGTCTCTTTCTGAAGCCAGCAATTTTCAGGGCTCCTGACGTTTCTGGTCATTCTTGCGCTGCAGCGGCCCCTCGGCCGGGTGCGCCTCATTAGCAGCGAGCGCGGGGAAGCGTAATCCGATGTCTCTGTGTATTTATCCAGCGGATGGGGCGAGGCGCAATCACAGTGCCGCCTGTGCCAAGGTGTGAAAGGGAGGCGCCAGTGCGAGGCAGCTGCTCTTTATTGCTGTTTTTTAGTAGACCTCATGTGGGAAACTGCGGAATGGAGATGGGGTGGCAGAGCAGGATGAGTATGGGGAGGTGGAGTGTGTGAGTTGGGGCTCGAGGGGTGGGTGTGTGTGTGGGTTGGTGGGGGGGTGTGGATTCAGTAATAAGGTTTGTGTTTGTTTTTGGCCCCTTGGCCGTGATGGAGTCTCAGATGATTGCACTTTAAACTGGGGGGAAATACACTCGAAAAAGTGTCGAGGCCCCCAGAAATAATTGGCAAAGTTGGTACATGTTGTCAACTCAGAGCAGTGCTCAGCACCCAGTAATGATTTAAAGGCGCGTTGGCCGGGATCAGGCTTAATCAAACTCGCTGGCTGGACTGGCGGACGTGTCGTTTTTGTAACTGGGTGAGAGTGATGTCGTTTGGCTCCTAAGAGGAAGGGTGACAGATTGCTGTCTGGTTAGGAAAGCAGCACGGAGGGGCCATAGGAATTACAGCAAGAAAATATGAGTCATTCACAGAAGCCATGCCTACTGGCCTCCTGCACTCGTGCGTGCACACACACACACACACACACACACGCACACGCACACGCGCATGCACACCTCAGCCAGTGGACCCAGGGGCACATTCAAATGCACAAATGGCAGCATGCGCATACACACACACACTAAGGGACAAAATCTGACATTTACATGCGTCGTCATAACACGCAGATGCATGTTTTTGGATTTACCAAAGCTATAATATAAACAGAAACATACTCTGTAGTGCAGTCATTGTGTGCCGCCTCTTTAATGCATGCTCACATGTTTAAATGCATGATCTCATATAAACATACACATGCATGTGCATACACACATACTCTCACGAGTGTTCACACCCATACATGTAAACGGTCACTCGCAGTACACTCTCTTGCGTACATCCAACATCGCATGCTCTTGCTCTCTCTTTTTTCTCTTTCTCATTTTCTTTTTTTCTGTAGTACACACACACACACACACACACACACACACACACACACACACACACACAAACACACTTGGGAGAGGAGGAGAAGAGGGGGTGTAGCACTGGCTCGGTGTTTCCTGGCTTGGAGCAGGTCATGCTTAGGTGGGGAAACTGTGACATGTCAAAGACGCCCTTAATAATCGGGCCCAGCGAAAGTGCAGCCAACAGAAACACACGGTCATCGCATGCACACGGGCAACTGCCTGGCCTATGGGTCAGCTGGCCACACAGTCCCCTGTGGAGCGCTGTTCTGTGTAGTGTGACCAACGTAACATCACTGTTAGAGAGAGAGAGAAGGAGAGAAGTAAGGTGACAAACCAGACGCAAATACTGACACTGGTGCTGAAACATGCGCGCACACACATACACACACACATACCTATACACATAAACACACAC
The DNA here is from genome assembly GCA_015244755.2 of Tenualosa ilisha. Taxonomy (NCBI): domain Eukaryota; kingdom Metazoa; phylum Chordata; class Actinopteri; order Clupeiformes; family Clupeidae; genus Tenualosa; species Tenualosa ilisha. The sequence goes on from PYXC01002417.1 coordinate 3,028,990, forward strand.
ACACTGAACAATCTGTTCTTTAACAAAGGGCGACTACACCTGCCTAGAAATAAATGTAAACAAAAATAACCACTGCCTGTAAAAATCATACTTACTGAATATTTTCTCAGGGCTTTGCGATGAAGGATTGGATGTGGTAGTTCTGCTGACTTTCCTCACCTCTCCTCCCCTCCAAAGCCAAGCTGGCAAATAGGCCAATTTTGCCCTCAGTTTTTACTTGTCCAGACCTTGCATGATACAATCCAGGACGGCGCAATGTCATTCAATCTCCCAGAGCATGGCAACATTGATTTATGCGCTAAAGCCGACACAAGCCAACCCTGCTCCGAAGGGGACTTGCAGCAGCACAGTATATCTCCAAATTACTCTTTGGAGAATCAATTAAGAGTGTGGTGCTGAAAGCTGAGATGCTTAAAAACACTTCTGGTAAACTGCCAGGCTTGGGAAAGTAGAGGGCAAGGGTACTTATTTATTTATTTATTTTCTCTTTGCTGCGTTGCCCGCGGCTGGGTTTGCACGGTGGCAAAGGTGCAATGTTTTGCTTGGCATGGACTCCCGAGGCCCCGGCACACAACAAGCAGAGGTGACCTCATATCTTTAAAGTCCCCCTGTAATGTATAATCGTTCCCCGAATGCTAAGCAGCAAACCATTTAAAAGGCTTTGCGAGGTCTGTGCAATGTGACGTCCCGCTGCCTAGGGCTCTGCTCTCGCTTGCACACACACCACTGACTTCAGGCCCTAATTGGCTTTTGTGTTTTATTTGAAATTAACAACACGTACAAGTCTGCAGCAAGGCACATGAGGAGGACAATGCACAATGCATTTTTTTCTTTATTAAATGACGCACATGCTTTATTTCCCTCACCCTGTGACTGACGCATTTGATAACGAGATGTTCAAGGTCAAACCAAATGGTCAAGCCAATAGGTGGGATTTGGGTTCATGGGGCAATGCAGGATGCACTTTGGAACATAGCTGGGCGGGACCAGTAGTGCCTCTATCTCTTATCACTGGCCGCGGCCTTGACGGTCTCCTATGCAGTGTCTCGCCAGGAACACAGAGGGGTGCTGTTGCCCTAGCTGGCCTGTGGTTGATTGGCCCATGTAGAATCATGGGCCTCACCAACTCAACCCCGCCGGCGCGCGAGTGCATGCGCTGCGTCTCATCATGGCGAGCGTGACATGTTCCCATGCTGAAACCGTGGCGTGAAATCCGAGTGCGGAACCAACTCCAAGTTTTGTCTTTGGGATGGCCCCCGTAAAACAATGGCATTTTCCACACATGTGTTTACGGTTTGTTGACATTCGGCGTAACTGTGCAGTATTGTGCCCTGCCAGGCTTTGTAGGGGGGGCCGCTCTGTTCAGTGGCTCCTTGTTTTTCAGTCGCTCTCTTGTTTTTTTATTGCGGCAGCCTGGTTTTCATTGAGTGTCCCATCAGACTCTTAACAGGGGCGGCTACAGCTCCCCAATGCTGCTCCCAGACAATGCCCCTCCTGAGGAGCCACAATCACCGGGCCCTGTTAAACATCCAGGCCCTGATCTCTCAACTGCGACCCTCTCCTCCCCCCGAACTCCCCAAGCACACTCATTCCACCAGGCAACAGACTTGCGCACACAGTTACATTTAACCCCAGCATCATTGTTTTTAAGGTAGTTAAGTCTACAAACCTCAGTAATACACCATGACCGTTAAAACATTAACAATCAACATGCACACACACACACAAACATGCACATGCATGCATACATATGCTCACACACACACACACACAAACATAAAAAAAACACTGCAGAGTTTCCTCAGTGGCCCCTTTATTGTCTAATGGTAGTTTAGATAATAAAAAAGATCCCCGGCCGTGTAAACAACTCTGATGTGCAGTAAAGTAAGCCCCTGTGAGTGATGTCAGCACACAAAGGTTGGTGTTGAGGAACTCTCCGCTCATAAATGGAACATTACAAAAACAGCACTGGACGCACTGAATGAGAGAATGAAAGAAACAGAAAGAGAGAGAGAGAGAGAGAGAGCAAATGAGAGAGAGAGTGAGAGACAGGAAGAGAGAGTGACAGTGAATGAGCAGCTTCCTGCCTCTCCTAGTGCCCTGCGGCTCATAGCTACAGGAAGAATGAACACTGTGAGAAGGAGCTTCGACGCCAGTGTGAAACCAGGGGGAAGCTGTTAAATGGCAGGGGAGGGTGGATGTGGCCACCGTTGTTTTCTTTGGGATCGCACCGCACCCTCCCCGAAAACTAAACAAACAAAAAAAAAGAAAGTTTAACGGGAGAATCACTGGAAAAGTGGCAGATAACTGGAGCAGGACCATTGCTGGATGTGAGGTCACTGTTATCTCTGGGAACAGTGCTGTCAGGAGAAGTGTGTGTGTGTGTGTGTGTGTGTGTGTGTGTGGCTGAGAGAGAGAGAGACAGGGTGGGGGGATTAGGGGAGAAAGAGTCGCTGGAGGACTTTCTCCCTCTCTGAAGACAAACACCAAGGAGTTCAACACTGAACACCTGCTTGACTTTCCTGACATGTTCTTTAAAAAGAAAACAAAAATCAGGAATCCAGCTTCATGGTATGCTACTTTTGCATGTGATTTATCTTAGTGACCTCAGTTCACAAAAAGCTTTTTTTTCTGAGAAAAGGGGAATTTGAACAAATAGTCCAGCAGGAACCCTTCAGTGTTATGCTTCTTAGACTTTAATGACATATAGGTGTGCATGTAACAGCTCATTGTGGAACTCAAGTGAGGCCCTTCAAAAGGAAAAGTTGTGTGAAATTGCAAAACGCTTCTCAGTGAAATCAACACTTCAGCTCAAGCAATCTTTAGCTTTTTCTCTTGGTTTCTGGTTTCTGGTCTTTGACAAGCTGCTGACATCACAGCTCACATGGCCTTCCATTTGCACACAGATATGGCCGTACTTGCTCTCCTCCCAGAGTTCAAAACAGTAGGTGGTAGAAATAATGTGTTATGTACTGAAAAAGGAAAGCAAGAAAAAAAGGTCATCCAAATAATTACACCGATTCCGTCAGGATTTATTGGGCCACGTTAGAGGTTCTTACTCTCAGTCGGGCCATAAAAAAGGGTCTGATAAGTTAAAATGAGTACTGGGACAATGACATCATGAAAGTGAGAGAGCGGTGTTTTCTTTCTTTTTTTCAACACCCCCTTTTTTTTACCTCCTCCAAACCTGAAGTATATCTTTACCTTGGGTTTCATGTCTGGACCAAACAGAGGCAAAAGCTGTTCAGCTGGTGAGGTGAGAGTGCAGGAACCTTGTCTGTTTGAATATAAGTTGTGACAACAAAGTGAAGGAGGCCATTTCACAGGGTATGTTGTGCTACCAGTCTGATGTGGCCTTCCCACATGTGAAAGTGCAATCAGTAAAATAGCCGAAATCTTTGGAGAAGTCACCTCAATTGTAGGACAAATAAAGAGCCGTGTGTATTGATTTTGGACGTGTAGTGCATCTCAGTATGCCTGTCACATATAAACGCACATAACATGATTATATATTTACATGGATCTTTTTTACGGAATGTTCACCAGTCCAGTCCAAATCTCAGAAATAGGCTATTGTAATTTTTGGCCAAAACACATAACATAACTGTGGGTAAATTAAACATGTCACATTTCTTGGGAGTGAATTTCAGGACTTCCTGTAGTAATCTTGACATGTTCATATTGCTTGTGCATTTATTATACAATCATCAGCCATGCTTTAAGCTGGCAGAAAAAAATCTGGTTTATTTGCCAAATGTGGCAACAGGAATAGAATTCTACATGTTTCTTGTGTCTTGATCTCTGCAGTAGACCAATGTGGCAACATGAGTACAATGGAAATAAACAATGCTGTTAGGTCCGTGTTAGAGAGTGGCTATAACGCACTACAGACGAAAGTGTCAGGATACATTATCCATGCTTGCTAACAGTGACTCCACTGAATACCTTTGACAACTTGATAACAGCTTCACAAAATGAAATTCGATTGGCAGTGCAATGTGACAGGCAAAGCAAATTCTTAAGCCAGAGCATTGTTGCACGCATATTTCCACTTCTTTCTGGCCTACTTGTAGCATGTGCCAGCACTGGTCACATCTGGATCAAAAGAGGCTTATTATGCGGGACGCTTTGTTGTTTAAACACCACCATGCAACATTCTGCTACAAGCATAAAGGCCTAATGCTTAGCCCCTTGCTACTGATTAGAGCATTTGCCAAATAGTGAGGGCCAAAACCTACCATGTTTTAAGAGGGCTTTAAAAGTACAGTACATTAAGCAGTACATACTGGTTCAATATTCTGGAAGGACCAATAAATATTGGTCAGTGTGGATGCCATGTAAGGACTGTCATGCACATTTAAATGGTTGAAGGTGACAGCATTTCAGACTCATGCTTTCACCTAAAGACAGACAAAATAGTGATTATCTCAGAGTTGATCTCATTGACCTCCACCCAGCTGCTCCTACAGAGGGGTTAACGTCAATGAGAGTCTCTCTGGGCTGTATACATCCCAAATCTCCTTTTATTTGCCCGTAAATGTTAAGCGCATCACGATCAAGTGCAGGTTTACATCAACGGCAAACTGGACAGCCTGTTTATTTCCAAAGAGTGCACTGTCTTGAATTAATCATGCAACCTCTTGCAAAAATGTTGGTGGGTTTACTTTACATTGTCTATCTTGTTATAAATTGTGTTTGACAGGAGAATTAGATTAAAAACTCAAAGGCTTATTTTCATCAGAGCTGCATTGAATCACATGTGACATGTACCACAAAACATCTTGAGGTGGGTAAGGAACATTTTGCTGGGGTACCTGAGACATTCTACCCTACGGACACTCAGGCATCAAAAGGCTCAGCTGAATGTGAGAAAGAACGAATGAACGAGCAAAAGAAAGAAAGTGAGAAAGAAAGAGAAAAAAACAGAGAATAACAGTAACATACACTGACGACTCATGAAGCAGTGACAAAGTGATGAGGTGGCTGAACTTGCTTCATGCAACCTGAGCAATAAAAGTGGCCCTTAATGGTTTGGCATAGCCAGTGCCACAAGTGTTCATTTTAGGGTTTAACAGCTACATTCCACAAGGGGCATCTCTGGGAGGAACTGAAAGTGGATGCCAGAGAGAACTGCATGTTCTACAAAATCATCATACCGAATTAAAAAAGGAGCATCACACAAATAGAGACGTTCACATGAGACGGATCTGGCTGGGGGAAATAATCTGGATTGGGTGCGATACACAAATAGAAGTGTTTACATGAGATGGATTCGGTTGGGGGAAATACTCCAGATCGGGTGCGATACGCCCCCATGCCCCTCTCTAAACCTAGCAAACCCTAGGAAGGACTTTGTAAAATGACTGATTTGAACACAATGTTTGTTTATAAAATTTGATCTAAGCTCCTAATTACCTTAAACCTGATTAAGCAATAGCGACTTTTGGTGTGCAGCTGGGACTGTTTTGGCACACTCTGTGGAGAAAAAGAGAAAAAAAGGGAAAAACGAGTGCAAGCAGACGAGCGAGCAAGCCAGGGGAAGAATGGAGATGGATCGGCTGGGCCGAAAAGAGAAGTGATGTTTTTCATTCTTCGCCTGATGAACTTCTCCTGCCAGATAAGCAGTGTGTGTGTGTGTGTGTGTGTGCCGCTTCAGGAAGTGTAGAATTCGTTCTAGAATGTGTCTCGTCGCCATCAACTTTGTTTCCAGTGTGCTAAGATCAACCGCTTCTGACTGTGGTCAGGTCATAAACTGCGCTTTCATCCATTCCAAATCCCTGTCAACTCAACTCCTTTACGATTTCATTTTCTGAAGGTGTGCTTTTATTGAAAGCAAATGTGGCCCTGTTGCTTTTCGTTATATCAGAATTGCAACTGAAATGGTGAATGGAAGGCCTATTCACTGCCATGGAGAGTGGGGAGGGGTATATTATGCTGCTCACACACACACAGTCACCCACACACTCTTATCCACATTCTCATGTTCTCACAGACACACACACACTCACACAGGGTCCATAGTTACCCATAACAGTACCACACAGGCAGCGCAAGAGACCTCTACTCTAGAGAATGCTGTGTAAAGTGACAATAGCTTTGACACTGCTGTTGTGAGTCAGTGCTACCTCTGAGAGATGGACATCACTTACCCATAAATAAATACATGAAATAACCCAGAATGTTTTTCCAAGTCCCCAAGACTCTGCTCCCACGGCCTCGGTGTTCATGATCGTTACATCTCAGTAACTCATCCTCTTTAAGTTGTCTTTATCTTCATGGAATGCGTTCATTTAAACACTTTTTTATATACAACGCTTTAAAAGCATTGCTGTGTTATTTATTGCTGAGAGCAAAGGAGGAGTTCCTTCAGCATTTAATCTTATCATTTAGGTCCTTCAAATCATTTTAATGCAGCAGCCTCCGCAGATGGAGAAGATCTGCTAGACAGGCTTATCCAAGGCAGGGTGGTGGGTGGGGGAGTTGAGGAGAGGGGTGGTGGTTGAGAGGCAGGCTTCCTCCCTTGTGATGATAAGGGGCTACTGTGGTCACGATTGAGGCTCACTATTACACCAGGTAATTAATGGAGAGGCCGCGGTCAAGGGGAGGGAAGTGGTACAGCCATTTTGTGTGTGTGTGTGCGTGTGTGTGTGTGCGTGTGCATGTGTGTGTGCGTGTGTGTGTGCGTGTGTGTGTGCGTGTGTGTGTGCGCGTGCATTCCCCAGAGCATCAGTCTGCACTGCAGCACTTGCGGGCCCGTCACCCACCCCCTCTCGCAACTTAGCGGTCAGTCGGCAGCGCGCTCCGATGTGAAAGGAGCCCTTTCTTTCACCCAGCACCCTCCTGCGGCTGCCACTTTCACTAAACACCTCGGATCGTGAGGGTTCCTGCAGCCCCGAAAAGAGAGAGTGAGAAAGAGAGATGGGGAGAGAGAGAGAGAGAAAAAAAAATGAAACAAAGGAACCGGTTATGTGACTCTGTTCCTGAAGTGTTCTACCTCAGCACCTTCACCCCCGCCCCATACTCACCCCACCCTCTCCACCCACACCCAGCTCACTTTCACCTCTCCTTTTCAGCTCGCTCTTTCTCACTCTTGTTCACCTTGCTCTTTATTCCCCTCTTTCCTCCTTTGACTCGCTAGCTCCCATTTGCCACCTATCCTCCATTTTGCTCTATCCCTCCATCCTCACCAACCCTCCTCTCTCCACCACCCATTTCCCTTTTCACCTTTTTTCCTCATTCTCCCATCTCTCTGCACCCTCCCCTGTTCTTGAACGCTCCTTTTCTGCTGCCACTCTCGCTCCCTCTCTCTCTCTCTCTCTCTGTCTTCCCTCACCCCTTCATGCTCTCCCCCAAACCCTTCCTCTGGCTCTCCTCCTCCTCCTCCTCCTTCCTTCTTTGCTCCCACTGTTTTTTTTTTCACAAGTTGGCTACAACTTTATTGTGCTGGTTGCCATCTGTTTTCTATTGATGGAGCTGAGAAGCCCAGTATGGAGCCCTTGGCCACTAGCCAATAAGACCCTGTGTGGGAGTCACAACAGCAGAGGGCCTGAGGAGATGTGCAGGACTGGGGAAAGAGAGGGAGAAGGGGAGAGAGAGAGAGTGGGAGAAAGAGAGCAGCTAAAAGCACCCTTTGCTAAACCTGGGAGGGCCAAAATGTGCACACATGGAACCACCCAACAATTGAAACACTATCAGCCTGCACGATAATACTGTAGTAATGCATGTCTAAATGAAGGACCGATCGAATCACGGTTTGCCCAACAGGTTTGCAGAGATCAAAGGCCATGCCCTGTATGGGCTTTTGTGGCTTTCTAATGACCAGGGCTGCTAGATGCTTTGATTGTCAGTGGTCTCAGAAAGCCAGCGTGACATCATTTGGGAGATTATAAAAGGTAGCCTGTAGCAGAAATGTTATGTGTTGGTCAAAGACGGCAGTACCGCTGCTCCCCACCACCCAATCCACCTACCCACCACCCCCCCTCTGATGCACGGTGGCTTCAAATTGAACCCGTCTTGTCTTCAGAAGTAATTGACAGACAAGAGCTTCAGTCTTGGTGCGCTGAGGGGTCACAGTGGAAGCATATGCTCATATTTAAGCACTTGTCATGCAATGTGAGGTTTCTGTTTCCTCATCTTTTTTTCTGTCTCTTCCTTTCCTTTCTCTTTTTTTCTCCACTTCTCTTTTCTCCGCTAATGTGGAGTTGGTGTGCAAAGGGCCCCAGTGTTGAGCTCTGTGTGTCAGACATGTGCCCTCTGATCTACCTCGCTACCCTCCACTATGATGCTCCAGCTGCAACCCCCCCCGCCCACACACACACACACACTCACACATACTCACACACACATACACATCCTGGCGTGGCGTTTGTTGTGCTCAGAGGCAATGACAACAGTCAATGTTGTTGTTTGTTTTTCAGAGGCTGCCTCGTCGAGGAACAGTTGCCACGTTACCTCACGGGATTGCCATTGCCATGACAATTCAAGGTGAGCTATGACGATAGATGACCACGGAAAGTGCCGGAAAGGGGGAACATCAAACAGGCACCATTTCAAGGGAAATGGCTGTACACTTTAGATCTTCTCCTTTGTGTCTCTGAGAGAAACCCTCAGCATGCTGTTCAGACTGTGCACAACTACATGTAACAGAAAGCCCATTCTTAGATTGGGGAACGCCTAGTAAAGGATTGTTGAAATTTAAATGCTGCCAATTGCAAAATCTGAGGTAAACCCCTGTAATTTTATAATCATCTGCTGTTTTGGGTGTGGTTGGGAGTTACCCTTTTAAGATAGCTTCACAGCAACATAAAAATAACAATTGCTTTGGATCAACAGACAAAGGATCATTATTAGTCTGCCAGTTTGGCGCTAATGCAGTCAGGGTTTTTTCCTGAATAAACATGTAGCTATTTTTGAAAATATTTTTCTTCTTATAAATAAATAACAAAAAAATGCCCTTCTTGAATTTAGTCAGCAAAGACCTTTTCACATTTCCCATCCTCTCCGAGAGTACAAAAATAAACGTGCTGTCAGACTGTGACAAATCGCTTCTTATTTTGGGTCATTCAGTTCTTAAACAACCTGACCGTCATTCAGATGCAACGCTGGCTTAAAAAAAATTGAAAAATAAAAAATCAGTTACTCATGTCAATCAAAAGTCCCTTTCAGATCATTATAAGGCGTATATCCTCCACTATTTCTTCCATGAACACCCATACACACACACACACACTCTCAGAAACACACACACACACACACACACAAATACACACACATATCTCCTAATGGTGTACTTCAGGGTAGGGGTATACTGAAGGAAATTGCTTCGGAGAGAGCACATACTTTCTCCTTTCACAGCGCCATGTTTGCCCAGCACCTTGCCGAGAGAAAACAGTGTTTTCTTAATGACGGGTAATGGGTGAAAGTGTCAGCGGGATCGTGTAGCCAGAGGCCCCCTGGCTCCATGGCGCAAAGTTTACACTAAATGCCAGATGCAGAAACCTTTAGCTTTGCTGACTTTGATGGGCCACAATTGGGGGGTGGGTGGGGGGGGGGGGGGGCAGAGGGTGAACACAAAGGCCGCCTCTTGGACACTGGGCTCATGGGACGGGGAGGGAGGGAGAGGAGACAAGGCGGATGGACTGTGGGAGAATGGGGTGGGGTGGAGTAGGGTGCGGTGAGGAGTGTCGCACCAGAACTAAAAAGATTATCAGATAATAATGCCTTCCTTGTGAACACTAAGCCCCTGCTCTGTCTTTACTGGGCACTACAGACATGACACCTGTTTTATTACTTGTAAAGGGTGCACCGTCATCATCCACTCAACTGCAACTCAAGTGAAGGACAACAACAGTGCAAAACAAAGCAAAGCATTTCTTTTTAATTCATTTTCCTGACAGTCTTGTGATCTTGTTGTGTGTGAGCTTTTTGTGTATGCTCCTATAGCTGCCTGCTGCATATGTTGTGTGATTTGCACCAGTTTAGAGAAGTTGTGCTTCTGCTGCTTGTTTCCAATTGAGTTTGAGGAGAAGAGAAGATGGTCTGTTGTCCTGATGAAGGGTGTTACAGAGTAATCTTAACTTGCTCCATGTCCTTTTAGGCTTTTCGAAGTGGAAGAGAATGAACAGCAGATGTTGTTAAGAAATTTTTGCTAGTGGAGTTACAAAGCTGATTTTTCAAGTCATGGTGTCCCAAGTGAAATAAACAAGATGAATGTATGTATGTTTTAACATGATCAGTAGTAGTTGTAATTGTTAAGCAATAGCTTAAGCCATTGTCACGATGATGTGCTTCCATTTCAAATAAGGTAGCAACTGGAATGACAGCACCAACCCACACCACCCTCCAAAAAAAAAGTATCAACAGCCCCACTGACGGTACAGCAAATCAAGTTAAGCTTTGATCAACGATTATTTTGTCAGTCAGTGACCTTCGCGGGTGGGCACACTTATGTGCATTATGGAGGCCAGCAGAGGACTGAAGGGTTTTCAGGTGGTATTTGTTTTAGCCACTCCACAAGTGTGGCGTCAGAAGGAGCGGCACAGTGAGAGACATGACCAGCTCCTCAGGCCTGCTCAGCGGAGGCCCTCTGATTTGGGTTACACATGTACTGCAGCTTTGATCGCTGGCATGGCAATGAGATCCATACGATGGGCTCCTCAGAATGAAATCTCCCAAATCTGTCCTCTATTGAATACCACACACTTTTTTCACATCCTCAGACACCACACGGTGATGTTTTGCACACGGACTCTAAGATGGAAGTCAAACTATCAGCAAAAGGCCAAGGTGCCTTTCCTCTGAGATTCTCACATGAAAGGTTTCTCTTGTGCTTGTGTGTTCTTGTGTGTGTGTGTCTATGTAGGCTACATTTGTGCGTGAGCTTGCTGGTGCGTGACGGTACGCAAACACGCATCTGTGTGTTGCTGGGGTGCAAAACAGGGATATGATAGCCAATCATAACAGGTGAGACTGAGGACATGTTTGTTCAAAGGCTGGAAGTTTTCCTTCAAGATTGAGGAGCCTTCATGGCTGAAAATGATTACAGGTATTTGTAAAGGACTAGGGGTTTGGGGGCTGGCGGTTGGGGTCGGGGGAATGTGGCAGTAGTATATAAAGAGTTGATTTGTGGCAGCCTGGTATTTTGGCCCTTCCTGAAAATAGTTGTTTTCTCAGTGTTGGCCTTTTCTGCTTGACCAGGAGAATGCTTGCGTGCTGGTCCAAATCAAAATCAAGCTTAAAAAGACTAAACCCATCAATTATGTATCCTTATGTTGCCATGCATGTTGACCATTGCGTTGAGAGATTTGTCCTTCCTTGTTACTGTCTCCGTCCCGCAGTACAGCAAAAAAAAAAACAAAAAGCAGAGAAACGTTGTGTTTTAGGTTCATAAAATAGCCCTCAACATTTATATTCAGCACAACACAGCATGGAAAGAGAAGAAAGGCATATAATTCAAAACATTTTGAGGGAACAAACTTAAACCCAAATGCTCTTTCAACACTACTTTGTCAATGGAAATAACCATATCACAATGTTTATTTAAGCATGACACAACCCAGCGATAGAATCATTGCTGGCTCTGCTCGCTTTATGTGTAAGGCTAATATTCATCAATATTTCACTGCATCTGTTGAACTGTGCTCTGCCCAGCACATACACACATTTATGCAGGAAATGACATAATTGGGTACATGGCGTTTAGGCAGTTATTCAACCACTAACGGGCAAGCATTGTTTAAAATGGCATCAAGGCGTGTTTACTCACTCGTCTTAAATTTCATACTGTGGCCAAATGCAATAAAATCTAACAAAACATACCTGTATCCTATTTGAACCCCAGATGAGGTTGCACGGGGGTTCGTTTGACAGCTGATATGAAGCCAGGTGAGTCCCAGAGGATGCAGCGCTTTCCTGTTAATAAATAACGAACCCACTCCAGCCTCACCTCGCAGGAGTGTTAAACACTGGGAAGGTATCACTACAACCTCTGTGAGATGAAAAAAAAAAAAAAAAAACTTGAGTCAGTAAACCATACTGGAGAGCCACTAAAGTAATTCACAAATAAGTCTTAATACTTAATACATAAGTCTGAATACAATTTATTCATAAATAAGTTTTGAGGTAAATGAGTAAAGTGTGTGTTAATCTTCTCCATCCTTCACTTCATTTGTAACATTTTTGAAAGTATCACTTCACCTAAGATAGTTAAAAACTCAGTTCATCAACCATCTCTGGTTTGACCTCTGTGAGATGGGGGGGGGGGGGGACTTGAGTCAGTAAATTATTCTAGAGAGCTGGAATAATTCATATATAAGTTGTTTTTAGAATATAAATGAAGTGTGTGCTAATCATCTCCATGCTTCGGTTCATTTTGACAGTGCTCTATCAAGTAATATTTAAACCTGAAGCCATTTATTTCCATGTCATTTCAAAGTAATGCAACCAAAATTTGTAGATAGTGGCAGGTGCACATGTGATCCTCAAAAGAGGAAACGCTGAGTTCATAGATTAAATGAGCACAGCTTTTGAAAGGTACAGCCCATGAATCTCAAGTTCATGGATTTTTGTCTCTCAGGCAGCTCACCTGTCTCCCTTTTCATCATTGACCAAACCACCATACAAATCCTGACCTTGACAACTAAATCTGTTTACATGCTTACCGACTACCCCAGACACATCATAAAACAAGCTTTTATCTGTTTAGAGTAGACGAGGATTACCCTGATCGTGAAAATAGTGCCATCCAGAGGCTAAATATACATCATGTTTTTATGGACTGGAAAAAGGTAAAGGTGACCTCTGCATCTACATGCAGGAAGCCTTTAAAACATACATTTCGAACTGTTTAGTTGCCAAAAGTTATATCAAACTACAGCACACATTTCTAGCATATTTCTCTCTAATCCAACACTGAACCCGCCTTTCTAACACACCTAAAATATATATCTGAGTATTATGACTAAACTTAATCCTGGAGCACAGTCATGTCCTGAGATAAGCCTCTTGTCTGACAGAACTTTTCTTGGCTGTCCCAGATGGGGAGAGAGAGAAAGAAAGAAAGAAAGAAAGAAAGAAAGAGAGATCACTCTGAGACTCCTTGCACCGGAATTTCAGCTCCGGTGAGAAAAGAAAGCACCACTGGCATACTACAATAAACACAATAAAAAGATATAAATGGCCAAATAAATACTCCCCCAGGGTGGCCTGCAAATATTATGAGAGAGTCCATTTTCAGTGACAATTGGAAATGTCCATGCATTTCTGCAGGTGTTCGCCACATTGGAAACCAAGGCAGGAAAAGAAAGCAAAGACAGAGAGACAGGTACTTGGCAGTGTTTTAGGGGGAGAACGCAGCTTAAACAGACCACCACCTCCTTCTTTTCCCCGACCTCCTCCTCCACCACCACCCCCGCCTCCCCTTCCCCACTCCTTCTCGGCAGATGTGAGACACAGATTTATTACAAAAGCCCAAACATCTCCATTAATATGTCTAGCCATGACGAAGTGCCGCGTTAGGCGGCCGCAGTGTGGAGAATGCAAATAGAAGGAGGCAGAAAAATTGTCTGTCTCCCAAAGGCACGCCTTGATGCGAGGAAACGTCAGCCAGAAACATGCGACCTAAGATGTGGACCCGTGCATGCCATTGATCCATTAGCCTTCACACTCCTCTTCCACACAGCGCTTTTTTTCGTCTAAACATGATGAAAATCAGTATTGTCTAATCTGCAATATGTATTTCCAGCAGCTAAAATTCAACAGGACAGGTGACCTGGCTACGGTATGAAGCAGACAAAGGCAGGTCTGTGTGGATGGTTGTGTCTGTGTGTGTGTGTGTGTGTGTGATAGAGTACATGTGTGTGATGGAGGAGACTATGCTGAGAGAGGGGAAGAGAAAAAAGAAAGAGACGCACACGTGTGAGAGAGTGCTAATGTTAGACGAAAAGAGTGAAGAAGTGATTAAAGGAATGCAAGAATGTGTGTGTAATAGACATAGCATCACCATTACATACTGGAACTTGCATTCCAGACCACTACCTTGTGATGTTAGTCTGGCCCATCGTTCTCTCTCTCTTGCTCGCTCCCTCTCTCTCTCTCTGTCTCTCTCTCTCTCTCATACACACACACGGAGAGAGAGAGAGAGACACACACATACACACACACCCACACTCGTACCTTTGCTATTCCTGTAAAAGCATTCCTGTGGGAGTAAGTTGCACAACCCTTGGATGAGCTTTTGCCAAGCAGATTCACAGTAGGAGGTCAGGAGCAAGGGGCCAGTGAACTCCCCGGAATAACATGCTCCTATAGCGCCGAGCCATTTGGGTTGTAAGCGAGTAAAGTGTGTCTCAAAACTTTTACATGTGTTCAGAGTGCCCCTTAAGATCCTGGCATTGAATCACTGAAATACAACTGAGTATGCAAGTGTCATGCTCTCTGCCAGATAAAACTCTATGCCGTGTTTCTTTTCCTCCGTAATCCGCTCTGTCTCTCACTCTCTTTCCTTCTCTCTCTTAGCCTCTCTGCCTCTCCCCATTCCTCTCTGGCTCCCTGTCCAGCTCACTCTGTTATACTCACTTGCCCACTCTTTTTTTTTTTTTTTTTTTTTAAATATTGGCCTGCAACACAGTGAAATTCCTCCAACATCTGTCAAGGAAATATAAGACTGCATTTACAAAATGCTAAACACTGGTCCGGGAGGCCGTGCCAGATCTGATAATAAACCAGCAAAAATGCAAAGCTGCGGAGGAGAGAGCCCTGGGACAGGGAACACTCGTTCTGGACAAAGCCACAGAAAGTCTATAAAAGTGAGTGTCTCGGGAACTGGGATTACTGAGTGTCCTTTAGAAGCCTATTTGCACAGACACACACACTGTTGACCAGCTTCCTGAAATACCACAGCGAAAAAGAAGGATAGCTTTGCAATTATAAAGTTTTGTTCAATTAGGTTACTCTACGAGAAAAAAAAATAACCGCTGGAATATGACCGAGCACGTGTTCCCGATTATGTCCAGAAACATAGCACCACTTTTCGATGTCATCTGATCCTGTCTGATTTAATGCAGCTTGACACTTAGCCACATTCCCGGGCCACTTACAGTGACAAATGAAACAAAATCCTCTAAGTAATTTGTGCATTTGGTAGTGCTGACATTTTTGCTTTCATAAAAAAAAAATATACCACATATAGCATAGAGCATAATCGCATTAAGCCTGGCTCTATCAGGGGAATGTATGCACATAAACCTCCTCACTTGGGCAAGTTTTGAAGAACCACCGTTGAGTGAAATTACTTGTTGATATGTTTTTATTTAGGGAAACATAGGCATGTCACAAATCGTTAAATCCTCACTGTATGTGCAGAAACAACCTGATGAGTGCAGGAGTCTGACACTTTCTCCTTTCCCTTGAACACAGGTGAAACAAATTAGCAGCAGCAAATCTCTTTGCAATCATGAGAGAATGATGCTGGACTGTGAAGAGATTCCTGAACAAAAAGACTTGTTCTGATGGCCAGTATCGATCGAAATTGTAATCATCGTAATTGTTCAAATGGAAACAAAAAAGACATACCATCATGAGTCTTCAGTGAAATCTGCTTTCACATACAGTACTTGTTATAGTTGCATATAGGAGAACCTCTGAGAAGTTGCCAATGATCAAGTATTTCAAACAGAGTGTGTTATGAATCTTGCCACTATAATTGATGTCTTCACAATTCACTTCATTTTGTTCTCATTTTCCTCCTTTTCTGTCTCCAAAACAAGACATGGCTGAGATGATATTGCCATGGGCATTCATTCAGTGCACTCTTAAAAGCCAATGGAACATAAATGAAGCTAATTTGATCCAGTGTCTTCTGGATCATTCACTGGCCTTTTCCTGTGATGTAAATGACACTCTGCTAAAGGAATAGCACATTTCATAGATGATGTGTTTGATCTTGACACAAAGTGCATTTGTTACTCAGCTGTCATCAACTCACATTATTCAGCTGGCAAAGTTGAAGCGATATTTTAACAGAATGTGTTTCAATGAAAGAGTAGTCCAAACTGAAGAGTTTAAACAGAAACTGACAACTGCAAATTGGTGCATATTGGCGACGAGAGAACCATTGGATTCTCAGCCATTGTTACCTAGGTGACAGTGATTTGGACTACGACATACAGATGTACACTTTTCCTGGTCCAAGTGCTTTAAAAAGTGAAGAAAACAGGTGTGCTGCTAACCTCCGGTGACAATTTGGAACACTGGCCCAAAGCACTGTAATGTTTTCCATTATATAAAGTAAGAGCATGAAATGTTTTTCCATAAAAAAAACTGTTTCCTCCAACAGTGACCAAATGGTGGGTGACATGTACACACAGACACCAAGTTAAATAGATTTATAGATGATGCTTTGAGAAGTATACAACAGTTTTTGTACATATGCATTTCACATACAGTATATTCGTTCTATCAAATCAGCTGTCAATATGGCAGAGACACAGCCATGGTCTGCTGACTCAGTGGCTTCGTGCTTCTTGAAACTTCTACTAAAGTGTCCCCAGCTACTCATAAAATTGTAATTTCTGCCACTTTAGTAGTTTGGCTTTTTCAGTTTACCATAGTAACAGACAATAATCTGTTATAGTATACCATAGTATGAGTCACTTTCTTTAGCTTACACATATACCAAGTCCAGTGCCCTAAAAAAACACAAACACAAGTTTACGATGTCATGAAACTCATATTTTTTTCTGTTATTGTGGGTGAAGAAGGGAAGGATAACAGTCATCCACCAATCAGTTTTTATGACTGTTAAGTATGGCTCGCTACCTGCAGCCACAGGACTCCACCACCATGTCCTCATATTGTTTGTACACCACGTTGTTGGCAGAGTCTATGTAGAGGATGCTGATGGGGCTCAGTCTGGTGGGCACGCAGCATGTCGGGGGGGTGGACCGGGGGTCCATAGAGTTCATGAGGGTCTGGATGATGGCGTGGTTGGTAGGCTCCAGGTGCGAGCGTATGGGAAAGTCGCACACGCCGTCGCAATGGTACGCCTCGTACTCCAGCGGCGCGATGATCCAGTCGTCCCAGCCCATCTCCTTGAAGTTTACGTGCAGCTGCCGACGGTTGCACCGCGGCTTGGGGCTCTTGACAGGCTTCTTGCCCCGGGGCAGTGGGGCCCGTCGCATACGCCGCTGGGTGAACAGGTACTCATAGACCGTCTTGTTGTCGTGGCCTGAGCGCGCCTTGATCTCGTTATAGAAGAGGCCACGCTTCTTTGTGCGGCTGAACACCACGAAGAATGCCTTCTCCTTGGTCTGACGGCCGACACGGGCAAAGCCCAGCTTCCTCAGATCCGCCACTCCACGCCCCTGCTCCACAGCCTCCAGTTCAAAGCAGACTTGCGCCATGTTCCGGAAGCTCTTGAACAGCTTCCAGATATCAAACACCTCCCACTTGGAGATGCTGTGGTCCTCAATTGGGCGCGACTGGAGCAGGGAGGCCTTCTGCTTGCCTACAGCACAGGTGTAGAGCCTCAGGACAATGGGGCTGCCCAAGGAGTGGTGCTTGTGTGGCTCGGTCAGTCGCTTGCGGAGAATTCGGAGCTCTGCGCCTAGGAGGCCCTCCTTTTCCAATGAGCTGATGTTGAAGGAGTACCTCTGTCTCCGCAGCTGGGGGAGACGATCATCTGGAGAGAAACAGAGTGCACTGTCACCTATCACATGTTTCAATTTGACAGGCCAAAGGCTGTCATTTTCATGTCTGTGGTAAACATCAGATGTTTAACCTTTGCCCCTTTTTTCTTTCTTTCTTTCTTCTAGCAAGAAAATATGACGGTATAGCAGTGTACTAATGAAAAGTCACTTTCATCCAGGCAAAGTTTGCTTTCAAATGTATATTAAAACCAGACATTTCCAGAGCACAGACCACAAACTATTGTAAACAGACCATTATTATCTACCTGCAGCTGTTTACCAGTGGGCCCACCAGCCTGACATATGGCATTTGCAGTAAGAAGGAAAAAAAAAACATACCTAAACCAACAACTCAAAACGTCATTTTGAGGGGCCAAGTAATTGGCTGTTACCAATTGTGTGTGTATTTGTGTGTGTGTGTGTGTATGTGTGTGTGGATGTTTGTGAGTGTGTTGGTGATTGGATGCTCTGCCTTGATGTGTTATAGAGACTTGGAGTGAAATTGAGGACGTTTTGAAGAGATGAAAAACAGAAACCCCTAAGAAATCTATCCATGTGTGCTCTCAGTCAAAGCACAAACATATGCAGGCTTCAATTTTCTCTCCCCCACCTCATGTGAAGGAGGTCATCTACTATTTTCAAAGGACAGGCTACACAAATAAAGTGCAAATTAAGAGTACATTAAGTGCTTGAAATGTAAACCTTTAGCAGCTAGGAATATTAAACTGCCGTGTTTTAACCATCACTTTAAACAGTTTTACACAGAAAAGAAAACATTACACAGGGGCCACCTACTTGTAGCCTCATGGAGAGTTTATTTACGTTTGAGAAGCCGTAAATCTCTCGTCCGGTGGCTGTGCAGAGGACTACTGACTAAGGACAGCGCCAGTCAGAAATGGGCAAGTAATTCGCAAAGCCAGAGGTGTGTCTAGTCAGCTTACCATTTACAAAATACTTCCCAAAAAACTGTTATGGGCTGCCTTGAAAGAAGGTTCGCACTGGTCTAAATCAAGCGACCAGTATCTGGCTAGATATAAACATTGGTCTGTGTGTCAACTTGTGCACATTGAGAGTTCAGACACCTGTGTATTTTCAGGGTTTTAACTATTTCAAGACTGCTTCAAGCTTAGAAAACACCACATAACTGTCTGTCCATTCACTACGAGACCAGCGCTTAAGCTAATAGTAGAAAATCATTAGAAGTCCACTTGCATTTAACAATAATGGTTATTGCGCTTTCTCATACCTTGTCCTTTATCAACAAAACTGGTGATGGTGTTGGCCAGGCCGGCTTCGTGTAAAACACTAGTATTAACTTCCCCTGTTGATAGCGACCAGTATAACGACAGCATGTAGTCATGTGGCGTCACCAGCGGGTGCTTCGGCAGGTCTTTGACAGTTTTTGCTAAAACTTTAGAACTTCGTTGCGCCACGGGCGAAAATCCTCTCTGTGCGGTCATAGCGCTCGCCTGTGCCGTTCTCCCGACAGCCGGTACAGTCCTCGCACCCGCTTTGCCATTCGTCTGTGCAGCCACATTCTTTCCTAAGTGCGCGCTGAGTGCCGCGGGGGCAGATGCGCCACCGGAGGCAGGTCGGCTCCCATCTCCGGGTACCCAAGAACGCGCAGCTTCCCTGCGTCCCAAACTGATGGGTGCTGCAGAGCGACTGTCCCCCCAAGTCGCGGTTCTCTTTGCGCTTGTCACTGATGTCACTGAACGCGCTTTGGAGGACTCGCCCTTTATCAGTGGGGGTCCAGTTCTGATCCGTGTGATCCTTGCTCCACTGGAAGACTTTCCACCCGTAGCACCATAGTTCCCCACCATTAAAGATGCAGTACTCCCGCTTCGATCCGCGTTGGTGTGAGTGCCTGGTCTCCCAGCTGAGCGCTGTCCCTCGCCTGTGAGGCCCGTAGACACTGAGACGAAGTTCAGGTATAAAAGAGCCCAGCACCCCAATAAAAGAGGGAGACGTTTCAATACTTTCATCCTCTGAACTTCCTTTGAATTTTGACGGTGGAGAAATGCACACTGTCTTCTTCGGACTTAAGTAAGTGATCATAAACAATTTTGGAAAGGAAGAAATGTGGGGTAAAATGAAGTATCAGGGGATAAATTAAACTGTGCAAACCGTTATCCTCTGCCCCGTTCTTCAGTACCATAGTGATGCAAATTGTTAGCCTCTGGATCTGCTTTCTGATATGGATATCCGAGAAAATAGTTTGCATTGAGAAGACCAACCTGACTGCTTAACAGCCCAGCAATTCTGCTCGATATCTTGTAAGAGACTTGTTTAAATCCCTCTTTTTCCAAGAGGGAAGAATGGCGTAATGCTGTCGGTGTTTTTTTTTCTCTCCCTCTCAAAGTTTGAACCACGTCCAGTGAAAATATCTCACTCACTGAAACCTGCAGGTGCTCAGAATTCTCCGCAAACCTGAACTCAGGAATTGGAAACGGAATTCCAACGAAAACCAGTTTAATTACTCTCTGATGTCATGCTGTCCAAACTAATTTAAGTGCAATACTTCTTCTGAAATCTTCTTTGCTCTTTTTAACCACTATGAGTCATACGCTACATAAAAAGGCACTAAACAATTCTTTACATTAGGTTACTTGAAGAAGTATTCACACAAGTATGTTAAAGTTTATTCACACAAGTTTGTACATTCACATTTACATGCATTTACATGCATTTAACAGACGCTTTCACGCTTTCTCGTATAGCGAGAATTATAGGTGGAGGGATTTTAAAACCCAGTGTCAGGAACACATTAATATTATTACCAACAATAAAATACCATTCTTGTCCCTGAAAAACGCACACTTTTTAAAGATCTGTTTTTTAATAGGAATTGTTACTACTTTACATTACACTGTCACTACTGAATATTTAAACATTATAAGTTAACACTGGATATTATAGGCCTATAGACTATAAAATAACAAAAGACTGAGCTATCCATTAAAGCAAACTTCTTGTCACTGCTGAATGTAGCTGTTCAACAAAGAAAATGCACTTGCACACTGATGGTGATTAGTTATTGTAATAAGTTACAGGCACAGTTATAAGCTCGCTCAGTAATGGTTATCCCCAAAGACATTGGTCACTTCTGAAGACATCTGATACAGTTTCACCCAGTTACATTTCAAGTGGCATTTGACATTGAGAAGCCATGAGACCTGAATTTATAACGTCATTAAGCCAATCTGGTGAAACAGTGTCGTAAATATCGAAGTGAAGGGACTGAAATAATTAGATGCCTAAAAGCAGGGCTACACGCTAAAATGGGCAGGCTGTTTTTTATGTTTTCAAACCTGGAGCACGACGTTTGGCGTTTGGGCTTTTTGCAAGCACTCCAGACATACACACAATGCTCAAACTGTGAAACTTACATTAGTTTCAGGGGTGTGGGTGCTTTTGGCATATGTGGTCACTTTAGTTACTCAACCACAATAAAAAAATACTCTGTAAGCAGGCGGAGAGCAAAAGCTAAATCAAATTCACAGATTTACAACCCATAGCATCTCTACAACGGTATATGGCTGACCCTGTGGTCATCATGCAGGACACATAGCCCAGTGCAAGTCTGGGGAACACATGATACATAACATTAACTTAAGCCAGGATTCTTTAGGGTTTTATAGTTATTGAAACCCCCTCTAATGGCATTTACTTTCTTGCTGATAACCATCAGCTCCTACCTCTCTCCCATCTCCTCTCCCATCATGTAGTTGGATAATACCACAGCTTCAGTCATGTAGACTTATTGCCATTGGAACACCTCACATGTCTTACTATGAATGCCAAACCATATTAAGGAGACTGATTCAAATTGTCTAAGTACTTCCTCTTGAATTCATTCTGAACGTTACATTACTATACTTACTACCACAAGCTTCACCTGTTGCAGGTTGCAAGGCCAAACTTGTCAAATTGAGCTGAAGTCAGATTAAAAGTCATTCTTACTCGTCAGTACTATTCATAAGTCAACAGTCCCTGCAGTCTGAATAGAATGAGGACCTCAGCTTGCAGAGACAGTTTTTAGAGACAGAAGCATTGACTTTGTCTTTGTGGACAAGGACTCAGAGAGGAAGCTACCTTGTACATGTGCTTACATGTGCTTGAAACATACATACACACACTCACACACATATACAATATATGTACACACACACACACACACACACAGACAGACACGCACTCACATTCTCACACACACATAAACATTCTCATCGAGGGATGAAAATGAAAACCTCATTGCGCAGGCACACTATTGAAAAAGGTGAGCACAGCACATTCTCAGGCTTACTGTCCCTGGACCAGCTCTTCTCAGGATGTTTTAAGAAGCCCAGGAGGAAAGCTGTGACCAGCTTGTGGTTTACCTCACGCTTCACCAGCACGCAATGGCAAGAACATGTCTTTTGTACATGTGCTCCATTGCACCCCCAACACACACACACACACACACACACACACACACACACACACACACACAACACACACACACACACACACACACACACATACACACACCATCGGCAGCACCGCGACACGGTAATAACTCTGCATGGAGAAATGTGTACACTATCTGTATTGAGACGGGAGGCGGTTCAAAACCCGCAGAAGAATTCTCCGTCGCAAGGCCAGTTCCCAATAAAATAAAGAGACCACTTGTTACCAAAAGGTGGACAGAGTTTTGAAATGTTACTAGGAGACCTGCCTGCCATTGGCCTGCCTATTAGTCAGGCTGAAGCATTACTGTATTACGGGAATATCTAGAACAGTCTGTGCCTGAGGATTGCAGATCATTTCTGAAATATGTTTGGGAAAGTTTATAGGACGTGTTGAGTAGCCATATTTTATAAATAATGTGGCAGATTGCATAGTTAACAGATGTTGCTTTGGACATTTATTGATACAAATAAGATGTGATCACCATGCAGGCATCTGGTGGTTGACAGAGGCTGACAGGGAGAACGCAAATAGCTCACCCACCACTGCCCCCCTCAGGCAACCCTCTGTCATCCCCCTTGGAGAGGGGACACTGGGAGATCTTGATTTGGGGAAATGTCAAAATGTCTTCATGCTTTCATGACTTTTTTCAGTAAAGTTTGTGTGTCTGTAGTTAGTTAGGTATGTGTGACTTTACTTAGGCAAATTTAGCAAAATAAACATGTGAATAATAGCATGATAGAATGAGAAACATGATGATGAAGGTAACTTATCACCTGCTCCATTTTTGACAGACGGAAACGTTCATAATACTGACATCTTCAACAGGAGGTCTGTGAACTTTGCAGGAGACCCTCTGGGTCACTACAAAATCTTATGGCCCTTTTCCACTGACTGATACCAGCTCGGTTCGACTCAACTCCACTCGCTTTTTTTGCTTTTCCATTACTAAAATCTGTTACCTGGTACCAGATACCTGGTACCATTCTTAGTATCACCTTTGTTGAGGTTCCAAGCGAGCTGAACTGATGCCACAGATAGTTTAGAGCTATAGCAACCAGTTTAATTAAACAGTACTTTTATGCAGTGGAAAACGAAACATCCAAAACCAAACGAGTAGAGTTAAGTCGAGCTGAGCTGATACCATTCCGTGAAAAACTGCCATAAGTATTGTACACACAAAGTGTTTTTGTATATGCCCTAGAGTCCTATTTTAACATTTTTATCGGCCTGGTTTATTACGCCACACCGTTTCATACAATAAGCTGACCTCTCAAAGGTTCTAGGCCCTTAAATGTTGTCTGCATTAGTGCATAGACACAAAAGCCACCTTATGGAGAACTCCACAGGCATTTATACACAAAGAACACAGTAGGGGGCTGGCTGGGGAAATCTCAGTTTTGACCTTCTCAGTTCTACCCCCCCACCCCCCCCCCCTTCCTGCCCCTGGAAAACTTCATTTTTGAGTAATTTTCGCATGTGGATTTATTTGGCCATCCTGAGGGAGCATACATTACAGATGTAAAGGCCATTTCCCGAAATCCTTCTACTGACCCACAGCAAAGTGAGCAGCCTCATGCCCGCTACGCCCCTCTAGCAGATAATGAGTGCAACTCACTGAAGTGCTCCACAGTGGGACGTCAAGAAGAAAGAGACTTCTATACGCGAAGCATAGTTTTCCACCTGAGCTGCAGGTGTTTGCTTTACGTGCTTGTGGCCATGAGTGGCGAGGCCTCATTTATTTTAAATTTGGGATGGAAATGTTTACCTTTCGCTCCACAAGCAATTGGTTCGCAGTGGATGCATGAAGCTGATATTTTTATTATCTGTGTTGACTCTTCTCTCCTGTTCTTTCCGGCTTAAGTACAATTGACACTGTTGTGTATGTCATATAAAAATGGTCTTGCTGGGAAATGACAGACAGGCTCACTGATATTCACATACAGAAAATAAATCTCTGTGAGAAATACTGTTTGAAGGTCTGTACGAAGGTTCATGATTTTGTCATTTACATCAATGAAAAAGAGCAATCATAAAACTGACTGAAATCTGAAAATAGTGCATTTTTACCTGACGTTTAGCTGCCAAAACACGTTTTAGCTGCCAAAACACGACTTTCAATGCGCAGCACAAATATTTCACTTGATGCATGTTTTGTGTCTGAAGTAGTTAAAAATTGTTACATGTCAAGTGTTATTAATTCTACAGAGTTGTTTTAGCCCATAGGTTTGTGAAAGTAAATCATGTTAAAGCGAGCAAAAACATCAACGCTGAGCCATAATATTAATCAACACATGATGTATTTCAAGACATTTTTTAATGTGAAATTAATGACTGATTTTTTAATTGTTGATCTGTATTGCTTAGTAATGATATGACAGCAAAAGAAAAGAAAAAAATTAATTTTGTGGGATTTATATCGGCAGTAGTTACAACTCCAAAAGCGTGGCATCTAGTTACTATGAAATTAGAGGAAAATGTGTTAAAATTGTTCTTTACAGCCTAACTTTCATATCGACCTCCAGAACATTTCTTAGAATCCATTTGTAGTTAATTGCAATTAATTGGTCAGTGAATCCAGAAAAAAATAGCCTAGGCCAGGCCAACTGGTAGCATAATGAGTGGGCATTTGATTTAAGCATGTTACATGAAACCACCTAAAACTTTTCTTGGTTCTCAGCCACGTTTCTCTTTCAGTCATCAGGAACTTTTTTCAGGGGAAAAAAATTAAACAGGAGCACTTCAGGGACTTTTTTTTTCAGGAAAGAAAAATGAAACAGGAGTACCACTTTTTTAAGATCTTGTAAGGCATTGCATATTACAGATGAGTTTGACCTGACTTTGAGGGTAAACTTACAACTCTTCACACATGTAACCAAAGTGAAATCACCTTTGAGGCAAGCAAAAGCCTGCAGAGTTGCTCATGGAGCGTGATACATGCGGCAGCATGACAACAGCAGCCTCCAACGTTTGCACAGCCCTTCTGTTACCCAGCTTGCGGATATATCAGTTTGTTTATGCGGGGATACGTTTTCTAGCATTCTCTGCCAGACACAATATTATGCTGGAAATATACAGGTATTAACTGTTAAAGTTACGAATGATAAAATAAACCAGAGTGCCGGCTCCTGGCACTGTCAGACAGAGCTTAGATTGTGTGGGCTAGCCACTAATGAAACACTGGAGCAAGATCTCTAATGATTACCACACCCTTGAAGTCCAGGTGTTTATTGCATGTCATTCATCCTTGTCTCTGCTTAATTTCTGAGTAGTCTGTAATGGTCTCATTTTCTTCTAAAGGCACAGTTCCTTCGTTGTAAAGTAAATGTCATTACACAAGTTAGTTGATTTGGGTTATTGATACCTGGTCTTTTCCACTAAATTTTCCTTGTTGAAGAATACATGAATGATGTCTGGACCCCAGTATTTCCTGTGCCTTGGCTGTGTTATGCAATTGTCAGCCATCTTTTACAATCAAGGTCTATTTTGCGTCTGTTTTGTTATTCAACCAGAAAATGTGTTCCACTTTCCACAGACGAATAACATTTGGTCTTTGAATTTGTTCACAAATGAGCTGTGTTAATAATAACAGGCAGTGAAACTGGGAAGCCACAGGTTTACAATGCCATCTTGTGGATAAAACATACCTTGGGGTAAATGTCAAAGTCGACACAAAACAAAATGTAGGCATCATACCTAAATAAACTGATTAACCTAGTCAGGTAACCCTTTGTTATGTCTGGAAAGTGGAACCTTGTGTCAAGGTTGGGAGGAATGATAAAGGTAATAAATTCATTTAAGTGATAAAATTGACTGCCAGCGTTTGCATGTCATTTTCATTTTCTTTTGATTTTAAGTGGTATATATGATGTATAACATTTCATTTAGAAATTTGGAATGTTATTGCAAAATATGTAGGCTATCACAATCAATGAAGTGGTTTTAAAGACTTAAAAACTATGAAGAGTTGTTCTGCAGCCTAGAATATAATACAAGTGTTTATTGTGCATTTTTGCACATAACAAAAGTAAACCAAGTAACCAAATTCGTCCGTATTATCCTATTCAACCCTTATAAGGTCCTCAGGTCTGTGGGACCTGTTTTCAGTTTTTTGCTTGAGAAAAATGATACATTTGCCTTGGCTCATCTGTGAGGAACTGCGAGGAACATAAATCAGAATGAGGAACATAAATGTGTGTGTGTGTGTGTGTGTGTGTGTGTGTGTGTGTGAGAGAGAGAGAGAGAGAGAGAGAGAAAGAGAAGGAGAAGGAGGGGTTAAAGCAGGTGAAAGGGCCATTGGGGTGAGCCACTGGTGCTGTTGCCGCACAAGGTTGCAACACTGTTGCAAAATTGGAGCACCCAACACGATCTGTGTGTGTGTGTGTGTGTGTGGACCCAAGATGGACAGAAAAGCACAATATACATGCACCCAGTGCAAGAAGCACATTTGCAATACACACACAGTGAAACTCTGCCCTGATGTATGCTATAGTCTGGCAAGAAAATGGCCATCTTCAGTGGGACTAATGTGATGTTCAAACTGAGTAGGTTAAATTTGTAATGAAATTCAAATAAAAAATACACTATAGTTTTGGAAAAAACTTGCTTCATTTGCACATTTGTATATTTTCCAGTTATGCCTTATTTTGTTATATTTTGATTAAAAAACGAATGTCATTTCTATTCATAAATGTGATTTAAAAAAGATTAAGGGAACAAAGGTAAAGGGATTTAACACTGTTTTTTTTACTTGCAAATAAGATGAAGTAAGCATCCACTAAGTATTTTAACAGAAAAGGTTTGAATATGTTGAATTAAAAGCCCTAAAATGCAATGGTAACAAAAAACTAAGACCCTAGTAAGGTTAATTTGATATCATGTAAATGATTCCCCATCAAACAAAACAAACAAACAAACAAAAAACAAAACAAAAAAGCTAGACTAATGTATAATCACCTGCTTCTTTATGTGGCTGCGAATGATAATTACAGTGTCACATTTTGAATTCATGAAATCAATTCATTAGATAACATGGCACTTGCTCTTGGCTAGACATGTCAGCACATGCTGTTTTACATAACAAGGAATATTTTTCTTGGCCTGTCAAGGTTGTAGTAACCACTTTTGGTCAGCAGAGGACAACAGCTCCATACACAACATAATATCAGTGGTTTTGGACCGAAAATCCCCTGAATTCTATCAGGTGACCAGTAACATAAAACAACTGTTGAACGGTTTGATTGGTGTATTAGATATTCGTAAGATATATTTGTAAAGAATGACAAATAAACAGAAGGTCATGTCATGTCATATTGGCCTAGAAATATGACATAGACTGTAGGCCTATGTAGATAAAACAAATGTAATCAAACTGCTCTGGTGTGTGTTCCCTATGTTTTTATGGTCTTAATAAAAAGGCCTCCATCATTTTTATAGCCTTATCTCAGTTGAGTCATTTCCTTGTTTTTGTTCTTTGTTCAGGGGCGTTGTGACACAGCCAGCAGTCAGGTATGCAAACAGCCAGGTGCTCATGACTGTTCCACTGTGTTTCTTACTGCAGGGGAAAGTCAGGGGTCTGTGTTGTCTTGCACAGTGTGCGTCACACTTCCTCATCTTCTTTTCAGACATCAAAATGTTTATGGTTCAAAAGAAATGAGCTAGACCACAGTCTGAGCTAGAGCTACAGTCAATCTGTAAACAAAACCAGGAAATCCCCATTAAATTTCCCTATTCATTATTACAGTTTTTTTTTAATGCTTAAACACTGATTCTTTTGGCACTTTTGGCAGTTTTGAAACTGTTAACTCTTATAGCCAATCTATTCACAAAGTCTAGCAAACTAAAAGCCCAATCGGCGCTTCACACTTAGTTTGAAATTTTGTAACACAATTTTTGTTAAACTAAACACAACACACAGCACAGCCCACTTTTTGTAAAATTATAAACACAATTCACTGCATAACACCCAGTGTGCAATTGCATAACACTCAGTGGTCACTTTTGTGTCTTCTACTCACACTATTCTGAGAATTTCCTTCCCACACTGACACATGCCAAGGCACTTTTTGTTAATTACTTCACTCAACATCCAGACCTTTAACACTGCAAAAAAAAAGATGAGTAAGGATTTGTATGTATTGCACTTTTGACCCCCTCTGTTATACACCATAGGCCTATACTGAAATACATGTAAACATTCATAATTTGCACATTTGGATACCTGTGCATATGAATGATACTAAGATACATGTATTACAAAGTTATAAGCTACTGAAAACTGACATGCCCTGCACATAGAGTAAGCAAAAGCCAAATGTGTTTTCCATTCTTACTGTCAGTGTGCAGTTGGTGCTTTGTGTGCTTATGAATGTTATGGGTTGTGTGTTTGTTGTGTACAAAAATACCATTTTGAAAAGAGTGAGAACAGTTTAGCAAAAAGTGTGTTGGCAAGTATGCAAAAAGTGCTTTTGCAGGTAATTTATGATGTTTTGCTAGTTGGGTGGAAGTTCATGTGATTTGTGTGTAGAGTTTTGCAAACATAGCCAAAAGTTTCAGAAATTGTGCCTAGGAGACCAGAAAAAAACTGTACCAGAAGCTATTTTTTTCATTGCAAAATGACACAACACCATAATGAATCAGTAGGTCTATGATGTTTTGAAAAGTAGATGAGCTAGGTACAGTGACACATTTGAAGAATGTGAGCCTTACAGATACAAACCATGAGAGACTCACTATTTGTTTTATTTCCATTTTCCCATGATGAAAACTGACTGCAAAAGCAATGACATATCATTTAATCATCATCTAAATGATTAAAACATATCTTTAAATACCCCAACTTTTCCAAGTGATTTAAAGCTAATAACACGATCTGTACATTCTGAAATACGACCAAACATAACAAAACTGACCTAACTGAAAGTGCACATACAGGTCTATTTTCAGCCATGAAATGTTATCATGTAATGTGATTGTGCAACATTTAGTGCTTGGATAGTTTTTTTCTTTTTTTTTTTAGCTAGGAACGTTCCTACCACAGAAAAATCACCCAGGAATATATAGTGTTGAGAGTTGTTGGATGCTAAATGTCTAGGAAAGGTACTTCAGTGCTTCCAATCCTTTGACAGCTCCTTTAGCATAAGCGACACAAAAGAAACCATCTTTTGAAATTTGAGAAGTGACTCCTCAACAGTTCCTTGCACCAGGTGACGACAACCAGTCAACTTGACACGTCAGTAACACCATCACCTACCTACCAGGTCCTCTTAACACCATGGTTCTTTTCATAACTCCACAGGAACACAGAAACATCCTCAGACATTTTCTTGACATAACAACGTGGATAGGTTAAGCAGACAGAGATTCTGAAGGCATCCCCTGAATTTTCCATCTTCAGGCTACACTTGCTACACATGCTACACTTCTTCTGCATTAGCTTTCTTGGCTGCTGACTTCTGTTCTGTGTTGGCTTGTGCACTGAGTACAACTCTCCAGCAACAGGCAAACAGAATGATTGGTGGCTTACTAGACTGAGGTGGTAGAAGACCACTGTCAGGTTTGAAGGGAATTCTGCCCAGTACTGCCAGTGCAGTCTCCTACACCTGTGCAGTGTGCACAAAAGGTGAATAATGTGGTTGGATGTGGACCGGTGTATTAAGAGACTATTCTTCAAACATAAAGGACCTATCAGCCTTATGTAGACTGTATAAGATATTGAACTGTAATCATACGTATGGGTTCGTGTGGCTGGAGGGATTTGGCCCCATTTTTGGTCCCATTTCTACAGCCTGGCCTTCAGCCAGGTGCTCCAGGAATTTCAGGTGTTGCAGGTGTCATAGCCTCCTGTAATGGAGCTGTAGAGTGCTACTGGGAACTGTGTGTCAGAGGTGCCCACAGATGACGAGGCATTGCTATTAGTCAGTGTTGGGGAGTAACAAGTTACATGTAGCAAAATTACGTAATTTAATTACAAAATTAAAGTAACAGTAACAGTAATTTGGTACATTACTTTGAAAAAAAATTACAGTTACTGTCAGGAAATATTCAGGATTACAATTGACGAATTGACGAATTGATGAATGACAATCTGAATATCTTCTGCAGAAACATTGCCTATGTGTTCAATAATTAGTTTTGTTTTGCTGTTTTTTCATGTGCATTCTCCATTTACAGCTGAAAGTCTGATATTAATCTGATATGTCTAATTGGTTCTCTTAGCAACCCCACCCATTTGCTGCTCTATCTACTGCCTACAAGCTGTCTGAGCTGCAGTTGCAAGGAGTCCTGCAATGCCAGATAGAAACTACAATGTAGGCCTTGCCCTTTATAGAATAAAAATTAGCTGTACTGAGCAGATGCACATATGCACAATGCACATAGACAACTGCTTATTCTGTAATGTTCCCCAAATGTTGAATGTCAGATATTTGATTTAGCAGGCATAGCTATTCAAAGATCAGCTTGATCTTACAGTAAAGCGGTGTTGAGGGGTTGAAGTCCGACACTGCTGTGGCTGTGTTAAGGGAGTTTAAAAGGATTTTGACAGAAGTCAGTGCAATGGTGTAAGGTTAACTTCCAGGTTTCAAAAACTGAAAATAAGAAGACAGTAGAACAAAAATCCAAAAGTAATCAAATGTAATTAGTTAGATTACTGTGTCAAAATGGGTGCTGACCATGCAGGCAGTATTTAAATAACCATTGTAGTTAATCAATATTGCTTTGTTGTTTGAGGCCACTGAGGTTAGTAGCCTAGGAAACTGAACAAGAAAATTTTTTCACAAACAGACTAAATTGTGAATTGGCAGCTAAAAGACAGCACTGGGTGAGGGCTATGGATCGATTTACACGGGATTTCTTCTTTAGTGAAGTGAAGCACAATTTAAAAATGGGGGGTTGTGGGAAGGGGGTTGAACGATGAGGCTAAGGTCTTAACAGAACACCCTTACAGAGTATCCTTTGCCACCTGTCTCACTAATATGAAGATTCCCGTCACAAACACACACACACATGGATCTCATGGATAGACTCATTGTGGATTGTACAGCTTGAGATAGATGGCAGTGTCAGTAGGGGCGGTGGGGTATTTAAGGTCTGAGTGGTGTGTGACTAGGAAGACATCATGTTAACCTTGTGCTGTGCTGTGCTGTGTTACACTGACTGACCTGACATCCTCCATCAGCAGGACCCAAACACGCAGCCTCTTGCTCGCCCCATAGTAATAGGCCTAATGTAAACCCTCTTCTAGCACGCCATTGCGTAACCTGAGCTTTTGCCGTTGTTTCAGACACCTGTGATTTTGGCATTTGACAAGTAGTGATGAGGGTTAAATTACTGCAGAGCGATATTGATTTATAGAGTTATTGTGAAACCGTGGACCGCTTCTCAGCAGTTCAGTGCTAAAGGTAGCAGGTGTAGGTAGCAGACAGGGTAGAAGTATGACTACTGTATGAGTGTTTACGCCGCTACTGGTAGTACCCCACAGAGCTGCTGAGACAGGCTGCGGCACGCTGCCACATTATGTCTTTCCAGATCTTTGCAAACACGTCTCAATACAGGGTGGGGTTATTCCCAAGTTTCAGCTATGGCTGATGACTAACTTTCATCCATTATTCAGTGTAAAACTAGCTTCCAGTAAACAGGACAATGAAAGGTGATATGTGTGTGCAAAATTTAACTTGACAACTAGTCTTACACAATTACAGTTTTTTTCGCAAATGCTAAAACAGTAAACCTATTTTTCTGAACCAAATGCTCAACTGCTTGAACACATTTTTTAATGCTTTAACACTTTTTTTTGCAAAACTGTAAACAATTTTTACTATTACATTGTTATTGTGACCATGTTCTTGTCAAGGACTGATATTCAATATAAACTGCATACAGTATTTTCTGTATGCAGTATCGAGAAATTTTAATCTAGATTTTTTTTGTGCGTTTTCCTGTATTGTAAATGAACATTTCCTTTCTGCATGTCCCATGCTTTGAGTGGTTCAAAAGTAAGATCTGAAAATGTCTTTATAGTATTGGTTTGCGTTTGAGCACAGTTGCAACTGTTTTGGGGTGATTATTAAGCTTTGATTCAAGGGTTGTTGGAATGTAGATTGAAACTTGAGGTTTGTGCTAACACTTTTAAAAAAGAGGGTGTAAGGCTTCAAGAAATGTGTTTTAGCAATCGTGAGAAACTGTAAAAACAAGATAAAAAGTGTCAGGTGTTGTTATGTGTTTTCTGGATGTGCTTGAAATATTAATTATTTATAATGTGAACGCTTACAGCTTGTAATGTGATGCAATTTCACAGCGTGTAGTGCTCTGTCTGTACCATAGAGCATAAAGCCGGAATGACTGCTGGCAAAGACAGGCCTTCATGGGATCACATACCATACAATGAATTTGAAGGTGATACAGGTGATCAGCTACGCATTAAAAACATACATCAAAAGAGAACAAATTGTTGCTTTAAAAAAAAAAAAAAAAAAGACCCAAAACCAAGACTTAAGAGGTTCAACTTGTGTGCATAAAAATAGCTTTATTTCCAAACAGATCAGAACCTGCATGCAGAAATCAATGATTCATTGACTCCTCCACTCGATTGGTGATTCACATCTCTTGTTATGACGAAAAGCAGCAGATTTATTTTTCCCATGCTAATGAAAACATGGCTCAATCCTGTTCCCCTGAACAATTACATAGCAATCCTTCTACAAAACATAAATATATACCGCTCAAAAACGTCTAAAAGGAATAGAAACTCTTACAAAATAAAACAAAAAACTGCTTCAAAACTATTTGCTTCAGAAATCTTAAAACTAGTGTATAATATATATATAAAAATTAAAAATCACATATACAACAGCTTAGAGCGGGGGAAAGCCCCAACCTGAAAGAAGGCAATAAAATATTTGACAGTTAAATTAATACATAAAAAAACCTGAAACATGTTATCTACCGGAACACTGAACACAGACAAAGAAAAGTTAGTACTAGCATTGGTCATTCAGTTTGAAAATGTTGAAAAATGAAGTTCCCCAACTGAGTTTCTGAAGGAACTAAGCATTGTGCAGTGTATGTGTCATGTATTATGTTTATGTTCAGTAATAATATTGATGTGAAACTGGGGGGGAACAAAATCATGGGGGGAAAAAATTAAATAAAAAAATTTGGCATTTAAATATTTGGTTACTAACAGTTTGCCACAAAATGGCCAAGTACCCACATTTTTTTAACCTTTTCATTTTTAGAATGACGGCTATTTACAAATCCCTGGAAGTTCAAAGTCCGTGTGCAGAGAATGTGAGTCATCAAAAGCAAACATGTACCTGTTAAAAATAGCTTTGCTGACAAAGACACCAGCATCCAGAGAGAGAGCCTATGTGACTGAACATGGCAAATCAGCTGATGGAAGAACACCGCTTTAGAGTATGTGATCTTTCTCACATCACAAACTGATCCCTGTTATAGGAAATCTGACACTCAGCTGACAGAAAGCACAATATTCACCCCCATTACACCTAAAGCAGGTTTTTCCTTTGAGTCCCTCAGCTACATGACAGCACAGCTCATAGTACCAACGGATTTTATTTTGTATAATCGGTCAAGGCATCTCTTTTTTCTTTATTTGAACCACTGATTTTTAGCCTTCACTTAAAAGGATAAAATTAAGCAAGGTCACATCTGTCATCCTACATAGGGATTCTTCAAAAAAAAAAAAAAATTTCAACACGAAAGTACAAATGCCACAGTAACATTGACTCCTGTAGCACCATTACTGACATCAGGACAGGCGTGGGTGATTGGATGGGAGGAAGTAAATTACTTTACCAATGATCTCTGTACCATATAGTATCACATCTGAGACTGAGCACCGTAGTACATCTTTTAGTGTTATAGCTTAAAAACAAAAACAAAAACACATCTCCCGAGGCCAGAGGGGTGTGCACACTGATGGGACACATTGAATTACAGTGCAGCTCAGGACATTTATCATTTCACTTTGGGTGGAGTTATTAAATATTTAAATTAAAAGGAAAATAAAAATATTTGACGTTTGGCAACACCTCACCTAATTGCCCTCTCATAATGTTAATAATAGTAATGAACATGGCCCCCTTGTTACAAGGCCCACTAGTTGGGGCACATCTCATCAGATTTCAATAGTATGACTGAGGAAGAGTATTTTTAGTCAGTCCTCCTTTTTTTCATTGTTTCAGAGAGTTTTATCTCTCCTTCCTCTCTCTCTCTGTCTTTCATGGTATTATGGAGGATCAGGAATGAGGCAGTCCAGGATATAGAGAGATTGAGAGAAAGAGAGAGAGAGAGAGAGCTTAGCGGCTGAGTTTCAAGAGGCACTGTGAGAAAAGGGCTCTGCCCTGGCGTTCAGGCATAGATCTCTGTGGTGGGGGCCTTTTTGTAGATGGGCTTCTTGCCAAGGTCGTAGCTGCCCTCATCCTTCTTCTTCATGCGATAGATGAGCAGGAGAATGAGGAGCACTGAGAAGAGCAGACCGACGGCCCCACCAGCAATCAGCGCTGAAACAGAAAGACATCAACATCCATTCAGACGAGCCAGCGGGGAGAGTTGCACAGGCACGCAGTCACAATTACGAAAGAGATTGGCCGGCGATGCACAACATTCTTATACGCCATGCTTGAAGAGTTACATAATGGCACATTGTGTTGTTGTTTTGGAAGAGGCTCTTACCTGCAATCACTTCAATCCTGTGAAAGAATCGCTCCTCTCCTGCCTGGGACATGAGCACATTGGGAGGATTATCATTGATCCCCGATGAGCGGACGCCGACCTCATTCTCGGCCACAATGCTGTTCTCGTTCACTGTGGGCCGAGGCTTCACTGGGCCTCCCTGCTCTGGAATCCTGTTGTCGATGAGGTTAGGCTAGAGGGAGGAATGAACAGGCGTCAAATGGGGCTCAAGACAACAACCATTGTAACAGACCATGTTCATTAAATGAGTGACAGAAAGAACGAGGGAAAAAATACCTTAGCTGTTGGCTCAATCTTATTGTAGGACTCTGTAAAAGTAACAAATAAGATAACAGCATTAGACACAATGAGGGTGAATGGTTACATGAAGACTGTAAAACTTCAAGAACTTGTAAAGCACTATACAAGGTAAATTGAATAAACGGACCTTCATCCCCAGAGCCTGAAAAATCGTCATCGCCATAGTCGGAATCATCCGCATCCTCGTCGTCACTGGTGATCTCAAAGTCTGAACCGTTCTGGGAGTCACCTGACGACACCAGGTCCTCATGAGACTGTTTTGGCTTCGTGGGCATCCATGTCTCGGTCTCTCTTACCTGCTGAGCAGAAACACAAGTGAAAAAAAGCACAGTGACAGTACAAAAGCATGAATTCCACAGAGACAATTCATAATAGACAAACTATCCATTATTTCACAGCTATCTGGTGTCACATACAGTATGTCTTTCTTTTTAATGGAGGAAGAAACAAGACAACTGATCCAGCATATCTATTTTACAAGCAACCTGGTTTTAATGGACTGGTGCTAAGAGACTCAACTCTAGGCAAACAAAAAAGAAAGAAAAAAAAGCCCCAAGAGGGAAGTATCCACAAAGGTCACAGCAGATGAGGAAGCTAGTAACCTTTGGCCTGTCTTATCAGAGAGAAAGGCAAGGCAGGAAGTGGCTGATAGCAACACAGCGACATGGAACAATGAGGCACAGTGGCTGAAACTCATTTCAGAGAAGAAGACACATTACACCTAGAATGATCTGGTTTTGTTCACCATTTGCTTTTGGCCTTTTACCCTTAACATACCCCTGAAAACAAACAAGGAAAAGGCTGTGGTGTGTGTGTGTGTGTGTGTGTGTGTGTGTGTGTGTGTGTGTGTGTGTGTGTGTGTGTGTGTGTGTGTTTGGGGGGGTGGGGGTCTATTTAAGTGCACCCTAATAGTTATCTCCCCATATCTACAGTCATCACAAGGCGGAGCTTAATGTAATTGAAAGACATTACCCTTGCTAATCATATTATCAGCATTTAACTTCATTGCCCTTTGCCAAGTAGGCACAGTCAATGAGATTAAACAAAGGCAATTTGATGGCCTGATCCAATTATCAACCCTCCACTGGCCTGGGGAGGCTGAAACATACACTTGCAGACACTCTGGAACACAGAGCGATTGCCCGCGAGGTGTAAAAAAAATTCTCTTTTCGCAGCAAAATCGGAGCCAAGCCATGTTTGGGTTAAAAGTCTCCTGGCAGGCAAAGTCGTGCCCCGGTCAGATATCATCGCTGTGCTGGGTTTTGCACTGATTGCAGAACAGACACCAGACACGGGCGTGTGCCTCGCTAACACCTGGCTGGGCTGTGCAAATATGTGGCCTCGTCTATGGTTTAAAGAAACAGTCATGCTTTATTCATTGCTGAGCTTCTGGTTGGACTGCAGAGTGAGAAGGGAATAGGGGGCAGGGCTCTTTTTTATCAGTTCTGGATGGTTGCTCAAGGCTGGTTCAGGAGAAATGCAACTCAATGCCTTCAAATGCCCTCAGCCAGGTGGTCTCCCCCCTACATAAAACACAGCCAATCCCTTTCTTATCCTATTTCCAAAGTCAAGGAGGGAGAGGAAAAGGAAAAACAGAACAGCTAGTCTTTTAATTGTGGTGGACCACTTCCCTTTTGAAAATACTATAAAAACCTATCGTTACTGTGACCTTAACAGTGTCAACTGCTAGCTAACCACATTACTCAAGATCTCACTAGGGTGATAATGCAGAGGGCGTCCTTTATCAGGGGTTGCCAACAAAATTCCGTGCTGGAGGCAAAGGCTTCCA
This sequence comes from Tenualosa ilisha, assembly GCA_015244755.2. NCBI lineage: Eukaryota > Metazoa > Chordata > Actinopteri > Clupeiformes > Clupeidae > Tenualosa > Tenualosa ilisha. The sequence continues at coordinate 3,065,929 of PYXC01002417.1, forward strand.
CTGATTTAATTGGGCTGAAATGCTTTGTTTCAAATTGGGTGGATGGAAGTTAATCCCCCCCCTCTCTCTCTCATTTGACTTAAGGGGAGTTCTCAGGCAAAGCCATTGTTCCAGACTGAGAGCTGAACAGAACAGGAGGCCATTTTATTTGCCCTGTTGCCACAGCAGCAGCGAGGTTCCACATGCTTTCAATCATGTGGTGTGAAAACTACTCCAGAATCAAGACGGCAACCATTCTGGCAGCCTGGATAAAAACAACAACAATAATAATAATAATACAAAAAGCACACCATAGATCTGTGGTGCTGTGCTGAAATAAATTTTATACAAACACACCCAAAACAAACAAACATTATATATATAAAACAACAAAACACATATCTTGGACAAATTGGATACAGCTCAAGGTTGGGGACTTTCCAAGCCCTAAACCTACTACTCCATCTTGCACTGACAAGTCAGGGCCAGCAGCAATCTCTTTCTCAATACACACATTACACACGCACGCACACACACACACACCTGGCAATCCCTCCATTTTATTGTGAACCACCTGCTCCACCCTATTGTAGCTGTGTAGGGGAGAGCCTGTCATAACAGGTTTGCTGGCAGTGAGCTGAACGATGAAAGCCCAGAGCAAGGGGAATGATCTTGAGATGTACGCAGCGGGAGCTCTGTGAGGTCCTGCTCTCATGCCAATTGTCAAACACACGACTGATCAGATTTGACATCAAAGTCAAACATGAACTTACAAGAAAAGGAAGAGGAAAGGAAAAGAGAGAGAGAAAAAAAAAAAAAAAAAAACATCCTTACTTGATTTTCTGACTTCAACACCTTTGCAACTACATGAGGTCACGAAGTTAAACTTTTGTGACCAATAACAATAATTTTGAATAGGCTACACATACGGTGTTGTTTTGGGTTTTTTTTTGTTTCTGGAAAACGGGGCATGCAAAATACCACAGAGCTATGTGATAACAACGAAGGAAAACTGAAACATTTAAAAATAGTCCAAAGGCTTTTTTTGCCCAACCTACACACCCACACAAATTTGTAAAAGCAGATGACAGTCATTACAGGAACACAGCCCACGTTCCCAGGCATGTTTCACAACAATATTAAACCAACTTAAGTCAACATTGATTGAAAAAGCACAGGCCCACATCTCCACAATACAAATTGGGTTAGATCACATGCTATGAACATAATGGTCACAGTCTTGGGTCAGGCAGTGAATTTTTGTTCTACGTTGAATCACCTTCTGCTTTAAAAAGTCCCTTCTTTGTTCAAGCTCATTTCATTTTCATTCAGGCTAGTTTTCCAGTTCTCATTTCAAGTCAAACAGGTCTATTCTCTGAACTTTTGTTGACTGTTACACTGAGTTTGCAACAAAACAGTGCAATACTGCCAGTCAGGAAAAAAAGGAATTAGCCTACAACTCTACAACTGAGATCATCCCTCCCCCAGCTCATTAAATTGAAGTGTGTAATGGCACTGCATGCCTGGAGTCCATGCATATTAAGAGGCTGGCTGGCTAGCTAAACCCAGCCTTCCCCAGGCCTGGCAGACCAGGAGAACAAAATCCCCCCATCTGCTTGCAAATGGCCGAGCATCTGTTCCATTGACTCAATCAGTCCATGCATGAGGGCCTGCCTCTTGCAATGTTTTAACCATGTGAGGGTCACAACCCACTGTTTCTAAGAATGCGGAGAATTTAAGAAATCTTCAAGAAAATGGTCAATAAAATATGACGCAACTTGCACTTCACTTTAACCACTAGGTCAACTATATTTCCCCAAGCCTCCAAAAAAACGTTTTTGTTTAAAGTCACATTTCTGATCATAGTCCAATGGTAACAGGGGTGACAAGAAGTCCCTGCTGGTGAGTCATCCTAATGGCTCGGCAAGATTGACCACGTCCTTTCAGATCACATCCAATTACTACCCTGGCTCTTGTCCCCCGTGTCACTTGAACCAATCGGATTTGCGATGCACAATTCTGTGTCAGTCTGATCTCCTCCTGAGATGCACACACACTGGCAGGAGTGAGACAGCCACAAAAATTCACTTGCACACACACTCGGTCTCACTCGCTCACTCTCTCTCTCTCTCTCTCACACACACACACACACACACACACACACACCACACACACACACACACACACACACACACACACACACACACACGTGCGGTCAAAACTGTTCCAGATTCCAACCATCTTCGCTGGGACTTAAAATAGACAAGGGTTTTCATCTGGCCTTATCTGAGCCACTCTCACCACCACAAACCATCCCACAGTAGGGCAGCCTGGACTCAAACAACACTTACCTACTGTTATTTTAGCCTAGTCAACATTGATATGTTAAAAATTAAAAGAAATAGGAGAAGTCCTTGAAACAATGTGTAGTAAATCAATGATATGGCTACCAATCCCCCTCAACCCAGACATCGCCCTAAGCAAGCACACAAATGAGTCATCCAAATGAGTCTTCGGAAGTGTGTGTGTGTGTGTGTGTGTGTGTGCGCGCGCGTCTGTTTGAGAGAAAGAGTGTACGCGTGCATGGTCATCATGTTCCAGAGAATACTTCTACATCAGCCATTCCTGCTCCAGATGACTCAGAAGAATGTGATCTCTCATCGGAAAGATCAGACCCAGAACACCGATCCTTGCCCACTTCATGGGGAAGTTCTTTCATGTCTTTGAGGATGTCACAGGCTTTCATTAATTAAGCTCCTCACTTTTAAGTGAGGGGATTTCAACACTCAATGGCTCTGGACAAGCTGAATAGCCTGGTCATAGTCCCACCATGCCAAACAATTGGCATTGTATAGCTGTGACACAGAAGTCTCCAACAAAAACTCTAATACTGGTTAGAGTATAACATGGGTCCCAAGGGGAAGGGTAGTCTCTAGCTCTAAAGGCCCTTTCAAATTCTTTACACAAGCTTTTGTTACCTAGGACTTTTTAAAATGTATCAGCGAGATCACAACAATCTTCAAATGAAAGTATGTGTCAACAACAGAAAGGAAATGGGGAGGTAAAAAAAAAAAAATCAGGGGAAAACTGTACAGCACTTTCTTGTACAAGCAATGTCAAGCAACAACGCTGGGGAAACCCGCCTGACTAAAAAAAAAAAAGAAAAATTCCGTTTGCTCAGCCATCTTGTGTCATTTCATAAACCACCTCATGGTTCACATATGGCTTTCACAAAGCGGTTTGTGTGTTGCACTTACATTGGTTGCAACCAGCAGACCTTGAGACTAGGCTTTAGGCCCAAGTGTGGCATCAGACCTCACACATCAAAAGCCTGTGGTTGGGACTAACACATGCAGTTTTCAAAGCAGTGACAGTCATTTCTCTACATGCATGGGGATAGGGGGGCGTAAGTTTCATAGGTTAGACAAATTTCAAAAGTATTTCAACAACAAAAGGTCAACCGTGGGTTAGGCTATGTGTATTGGAAACGGGACATGAAAACAATGCCTCAAAAAAAAAAAAAAAAAACTTCACTTAAACTCCACATAAGCCTTCAACAAAAAAGCTGAAATGAAGGCAAAAGCATGTAGACTTGATGTGCCATTCTTTAACTATGGCCAAAATATAGCCTCACTTAGGCCTTAAAAGAACACATTTTAATGACAATGTGTGTTTAACATCTCCCACGAGTTTATCTCACCACTTTAAAAAAAGTCCTAAAGAAAAGCTGAAAAGCTTTAACAAACAAATTACACACAAAACAAAACAGCCTATTCACAAAAACAACTAAGGTAGACTAATGGTCAGCTAATGACTTTGAGGACAATTCAGGGTAAGACGGAGTAAATACATAACATTCTTAACATCTTTCAACCAAAAGCCGATCAAAACCCTCTCTCACACTGCCAACATTCCAGCGTCAAAAAGGGATTTTATAGCCCAGTGGACAGCAATGCCCAAACCATTATTACATCCTGGTGAAAGTATTTATCATGTTCTGCCTGTGGTCCTTTCTCTGGGCATTCAATTCAACCCATCAAGAAGCAGCAGAAGAAAACACAGGCTCATTCTCGTGCAAATGATCTCACGCCTAATTCAGAAAACCACATTCCTACAACACATAATAGAGAGGCAAGAGTAACAAGATTTTTGAGAGAGGGAAAAATATTTTGATTAGGAAGTGTGGTCAGTTCGGCAGCTAAAAGCACGTTGAGTATCTTGTGTGAAGTCTTCAGGCCAAATAACTGGTGGTCATTCACTGCACTGTGATCAAATAGCTAAGTTCTACTGAACTTAACTAGGCTATTCCATGTAATAGCCTATATAAATAACTATGTTAGTAAAATTAGAAACATTTAGCTTTACCACCTCACAAACTCACCTAAAATGTAATAGAGTTAACTTTAAAACCAACCAACATCACTGGCCATTACTCTAACATACATAGTAAGCAGGAAAGTTATGAAAATGTGTCAATAATTTGAAAGAGGCTAGCTAAGCATTCTGTGCGTAGAGACAAACAGAGTGTGGGTCATGGCGAATGAATGCCATTCTCCTGTCCGCTGGCCTGGGAGGAGGCTAACGAAAGAACCCTGACCATTTAAATCCGCCCATGTGTGCAAAATCCCAATGAGGGCCGGTCAAGGTCAGTAAGGGTCAAATTCCACAGGAAAACGCAAAAGGAGGAGGGGGCCAAGAGAAAAGGAGATAAAAAAAAAATGAAAGAACGAGCAGCAGCTTCTGCATGGTTTTGAGGAATGTAGCAGTCTCTCTTGCTCTTGGCCTGGGATGTGCTTCAGAGTTCAGTGTGCTGTGTGGAGCTTTTGATGTATGCCAGTTAGCCACTGCTGCTGCACTTCCAAGTTGCTGGGAAAATAGTCGCGCCATCATCTACAAAGTTGGCACAGGAACAGAAGCACAGGCAGACAGACCAACATGTGGGCAATGCTACTAGCCTGAGGAAATACTCGCATTTTGGCAACCAACTCACACTGACAGCATTAACCATGTAACAGAATTCATCTTAATCTACTTGTTCAAATGTTGAGTGTAGCGGAAAGTGACACAGGGGATTTTGCCTATGTGAAGATTCACTGCTTGAGTCAAGCAAAGTACATTTGGGTATAAGATTCACTACCAGAGAGAGATAGATCTACACCTTTTCCAAGGGCAGGGAGTAGAGTGTTGCAATCCCTCCATGACGTTCATTTGGATTCTGCTCCTGAGTTTGGCTCCTCGACCACACTCGCACTGGGTGGGTGGCATCCGTCTATTACCATTCCATTCTATTTTGGCCCACCCCCCTATTCAAAGCAGGGCCGACATCTGCACATGGCAATTCTTTCCCATTAGGAAAACAATGACGTTGTGATCAGTTGTGAGGGACATGCCACTCTCAGGTGCTTTTGAGAGTAGGCATACATAGACCTATTCGACTTGTAGATGTACAGCCATGTATGGACAAAAGTGGTAAACCTCAGAGCAACAATTTAGTATCAGCTTAAGTAGGTTCAACAACAACAACAACAAAAACACAAAAGGCCTTCGTGGAAATCTCAATTCAGGTTCTCTCACATATTGTTTACATAATGACTGCGTGTTCATTGTACTTTCAAATCACTTACAAGAACACAATGAACTCTCCCCAAGACAAGAGGGGCAGGACACACTGGAAAACAATTTACGTAGGTTTCCTAGTGAATTATGTCAACATTTCGACAGCTCTGTAAACTACATAACCAATGCCAGATCCAAGATTCACATTTTAGGTTTTAAGCATACCACTGCCACACATGAATTTACCAATAACAGGCTTGGATGCAAGTTAATACAAACGAAACAGATTACCTGTTATTAAACATAGACACTTTTACATCAACTAGGGTACACTATGTTAAATTGTCGCAACGCCTGACATATGTAACCATGGTTAAGACTGGGGAGTCACTGCTCAATAGTATTACAAGTCCATATGTCTTTGAATTGGATTACCCTTCGTAGCTAGCTGGCTAAATGGCTCAAGAAGCCCTGGATATAAAGCCAAGTCATTCTCCATTTGTACACACATATATCTACAGGCACAATACTTTATAATGTATTGTAAACTAACATTACTCTGTCTACCAAGTGCCTGACATTCGGCGCTACAAGTCAATTTGTATAATAACCTTAGCTAATGCTAACATAACTTAAATTGCGCATTTTAAAACATTTCGCTCAAGTCAGCGTTATAGAGGCAAAGAAAACATGTCAAACTGGCTTTTAACCCACATTGGAATTCTGACAGCCACAGGACAGCAACTTCAGGATCAACAACAAGAGGAGAATTACTGGTCATACCAACTTTGTAAAATACAAGCTTTTGGTTTTCCAGCTATCGACAGTTAGCTAGGAGCTAGCAGCTCACCGTATATTAACTCACTTACCGATTCAGAGTAGACTGAAGCGACTAAAAACAACACGAGGAACAGTTTTTGCATCTTTCTCCTATTGACAATGTCGAAGGCAGCAATTGTTCTTGTGTGTTGACAAATAGGTAGACTGATGTTTTAGAGGAGATTCAGTAACGTTATTCCCCGCTCTACAGAAATTCAATGACAACTTCACAAGTCCTCTTTACGTCCGCTGAAACCAACTTCAGAGTCAATGACCAGCCAAGCCAAGTACGAATTGATTTCTAAGGACTTTGCACTTTAGACTCCGCCTCCAAACCTGACGTTAAACCAATGACAGTAATTTTCGATTCGTCAAGATTACGGGAAATCCACAAGCCACTGCAAAAGGTTAATTCAAAATGGATTTATTGTTGCATTTTAGAACTTTTCCCCCCGAAACATTTTACTATCACTTGAAGTATCACTAAATATACTATGCAAGCACAATCGACAAAAACTTAAATAAAGTTGAGTTAGTTAAAACTATAGTAGACCTACTTCAAAAGCAGCTGAGTGAGTGGTCTGGACGTGGATATTTTAGGTCTACCCTGATATATTTATTATAGCATGTAAATATAGGGCTTATTTCATTTTCTACATTTCTTGTAGTTACTCATAACTATTGGATGTTGTAACCAGGGGAACTGCTACGTAAACTTATTTACATGGATTTTCCGTTGTCGTAATCTTCCGGAAAACTTTAGGATCCTCCCTCCCAAAAAAGGGAACCATGAGAGAACAAGCCCCAGCTCTCCTATCTATGACGTTAGGAGTTATTGAGGGGGTTGGTATAATTTGCTCTTTCCTTTAGCCACAGCTTTCCACTTTAGATTTCTATGATAGCTTATTATCATTAACCTAGTTCTAATTTACCTACTGCTAGGCTACTGACGCCGGAGACTTTCCCCGTGCCTTGACTTGAATGTGAAAAGAAAGAAGCTTTTGGATCAGCACCATACTTAATTTTTGATATTTACAACAAACAAAAAATAGAGTAGGCTACCATAAGGCCAATGACAAAAAAAATCTAAGCGTGAAACGCATATAACCTTCACAGGAAAAAAGGTGTACAGTCCAGGTCAGGAGGAGACGGAACCCTCAAAAATATAAAGGGGATTGACTGGTTGATTTAAGCCAGTTATGTGTTGGAGGGTTTAGGCCTAGGGGAGATGAGAGCCTACGTCTGTTTCCAGTTAGAGCTATCAAATAGAAAACAACTTTTTTTTTTTACATTACTATTGTGTTTATGCACTGATAAGGATTATATTAAGGCTATATTTTGTACATGTGACAATGACAAAGAGATTCAGATTCTGAATAGCCATGGGATCAAGTGCCTTAAATAACCTTAAGATGTTTTCTAGTGGTGATATTGTGAATATCACAAGAATGTAGGTCTACTTTAACTTACTGTATGGGGAATGGAATGATACTGTAGGCCCTTTGTGATTAGCAAAGGCCATAACTTGTGATCGGTTAGTGTGTCACTTCACTCTCGACAGTAATCTAAACTATCTACATGTCTGAGGTTAAAAAAGGCTCATGCGTTGTAAACAGGGTTGCTTGTTGTTTGGTTCAACATTAGTCAGATGGGCTTTTCACTCAATGCAAATACCAAATTCCATGTCCCCTGGCAGTCAGATAGGCCTACACATTCCATTGTAGCAACAATGGAAGTCTTTGTTTGTCTATACAGTGTTCATTTTCGAATATTTCACATCTTCACATAAAATTGTATTACAAATAGCCTATAATGATTCTCTTGATATGTTAACTGCATCATCCAAGCGTGGAGCAGTTTATTCTTTTATTTACAACCCTACAATGATTACAATAATCACAGAAACTGAATAGCCTACAAATGACAACTAAATACTGGTGTCTGCATTGAAGGCTAGAAATTAGGCATGACTGAAATTTTTACAGTGTGGTCATTCCCAGTTTAACGGTGTTTTGGTAAAAACAGCTCTGACAGCTTTGAATGTTTATCTGATAGAAAGGTGTTGATCAAACAGCTACAATCAGCAGCAATTGATTGAGGTTTAGCCTACTTTTACAGTTATTTATGTAAATGACATGCTAAAGCCCATATGCCAGCAGAGTAGCTGTGTAGGTATTCTTGTTAAAGGCACCTAGGCTAAAAACAAATCTATGAAGTCATAACAGGTAACCTGATTAAGCAACAAAATATTGCCTCTGAAAAAGCAAGAATTTACTCCAACGTTGACCTCAAGCTCCTGATATAAGCTCTGGCTTAAGTACATCACAGTTTTGAATCAAATGTGCAGTTCATAATGTCCTCTGTTTTATAACATTAGACTTTGATTTTCTCCAGTGTAAAACTCATCATTGATCTCCTAACCACTTGTTATGGAGTTTTTCTGCTGCTATAATGAAATCAGCAATTCATTGTTTTACTGGGAATTTGTTGTTCATGGATCCATGGAAGTTCAAGTCAGAAATTCCTGGGAAAACAATCACTTGTGTGTAATGACAGCTTGATGAAAAGGGTCATAGTCCATACCTTTTATATAAGATTATCACTATGTTTTGCTTTCTAGGTGTGGCTGTGCTTGAAGTACTGATTGCATTTAGTTGCTGATTGTATATTGACATAAATAGAGTAGTTTGGTTCCTTCATGCCAACCACTAACAGATATGTTACCAGCAGGTACTGTGCGTAGTAATAGTGATCTTCCATATACCCTTCTCAAAAGACATAGTTTGGCTTTAAACAATTTGCATATATGCCTTGGAATGATGTGATTCCCTCAGGCATATTTTTTTTTTTTTTTTTTAATTATTTTCCAAGGACATCTCTCTCCCACTCACTTTTGCCCCCTCATTCCCGTGTCCCTTTCTCCCTCATTTCCGTGACTCAATTTTTTGGTTCATTTGTGTGAATAGGTTCCACCCTCTTAACGTTGGTCTACTGGACTTTGTACCTGTTTACAAATTCAAGGCTTACCTCTATCTGCATGCACAAGCAAGGCTTTATTTCAAAACATAGTTCTGGCTAGTTGCTCATACACAAAATATTAACAAAACATTTTCTGTGAGAAAAACAGAACAAGAAGTTTGATTGGTAATTTGTGTGTGTGTGTGTTTGTGTGTGTGTGCGTGTGTCTGTGTCTGTCTGTCTGTCTGTGTTGGTGAGCGGTGATTTCAGTTCAAGAGTTTGTGTGGGGGAGGAGACAGGAAACAGCAAGTAGTCATGAGCTGTAGTCACACCAAAAAAAGAAAACAAGAAAGATGATGGGAATTACCCTGGAATTGGCGGAATTTCTGAAACATGAAACAGCACTGCAATTAGTATGGATTGTTTTGATAATAGGAAATATGAACTTAACCATGTGTATTATTCATTATACAGAAAAAAATGGCTGTCTGGCACATTGATGATGATGTCAGTTTGATGGATGTTCTGCTTATTATATTCTCTTCTTCTCTCCTGTGCCCATCTTCTAACTCACCATCATCTCTCACCTTCTAGTCATGCCTCATTCTTTGGCAGATGATATTTGCACTTGTGCACTGTTTTTGCATTTAGTGGTGTGGGGGAGATCCAAGGGACTTACCTGGATTTATGGTAGACTACGTTAACTGGGTTTATGAATGTTATAATAGATTTAAATAGCGGAAGATAATTTTACCACATCTTAGGACTCAGTTATTCAGAAACAGTAAAGACATATGATACCTCCCTTTATATACCTTTTCAAAAGTATCATAGATGGACATGTAGTCAAATGATGATCACACTTTTGAAGACATACCAGTATCATTGTGGTATCTGAGTGGGCTACCTACAGCCTTTGTTAAACTAATAAATACTTAACCCTCTACTGCACAATGTTGCCCTTGGGCAACATAAGGTTTAGTTAAGTTCCATGTCCAGAATTTGCCTCTTTAATTGATCAGAATTGTGAAAAAAACTATCAAGGCACGGTCCAATGAGGTGTGGTGAGGGACTTCCTTTTCTGATGGGTGGTCGCAGGAGCACATGGTGTGACAAGAAGATAAGATAATTTGCATTGTTAATGTTATTTAAACTGATACAAACTAAAAATAAAAAACATGTTAGTGTGTCTGAAGGTGTAAAGAAGCCTTTTGTCAGGTTAAGTTTATTAGTTTCATTTTTTAGAAATACAGTGGTTTTTTTTACTGTTGCCTCAGGGCAACGTTATGCGTCAAAGGGGTACTTTGTGGGAGTCTTTGTGAACTTTGTTTGTTTGGTGTCTTCACTTCAGTGATAATAGTCACCAGCCCACGAGAGACACGCCCAATTATGATGAGCTCTACTAAATTCGCCCACTCCTGGATCACATCTTGCCTAAGCTGAAAGAGCTTCCAATGAAGGAGACCTTGTGTGTGGATGAACAAATGGTGCCATTCAAAGGCAAAAGCAGGATAAAGCAGTACCTTCCCAAGAAACCAAAGAAGTGGGATTATAAACTACTAGTCATTTGTGGGTCAGATGGCATTCAACACAATTTTGAAGTCTACATCGGAAAAGCAGTCCATCCACCAGGTTTGCCAGATGTAGGGGCAACTGGGAACGTGGTGTTGCGCCTGGCAGAACCAATTCCCTGGGATAGGAATTTCAAGTTGTTTTTTTGACAGTTGGTTCACATCTATCCCATTAACCCTTGTCTTGGCACAACAAGGCATCCACTGTGTTGGTGCAGTACGCTTGAATCGCTTACCAGGCAGTTCTATGGTACATGATGACGATTTGAAAGCATCTGGCCGTGGCTCCTTCCAGGAGAAAACTGCACTTGTCGGTGATACCACACTCCATGCCATCAAATGGTATGACAACAGGTCAGTTGCCCTCCTGAGCACGTACGTTGGGGCTCATCCATATCTGAGGTTGACAGATGGGACAAATGTCAAAAGAAAGTCCTAAGAGTCCCGTGTCCTGTAATTGTGTCAACATATAATAGACACATGGGAGGTGTTGACCTACTGGACTCTCTGATTGCTTTGTACCGAACAAACATAAGGTCCAAAAAGTGGTATCATCGCCTTGTCTTTCACTTGATGGACATGGTGGTGGTGACATGTTTGCTCATCTACAGGAGGGATTGCATCGACAATGGAATGACACAGAATGAGCACATGCGGCTTTATGCCTTCAAGTCACAGATTGCCCACAGTCTGTGCAGATACCAGAAAGAGGGCAGAAAAAGAGGGCGACCCAGTGCTTGAACTTCCCAACTGTCTGAGGAGAGAGGAAGGAAGCAGTGACCCACCGCTCCAATCCCCAACCAAGGCACCCGCTTTGACAAAACCTCCCACTGGCCTATGATGTCTGAGAGAAAGGGAAGGTGTAGAGTTCCAGGGTGTACAGGCACACCAAAAGTTATGTGCCAAAAGTGTAATGTGCACCTTTGCTTTACTGCACAGAGCAATTGCTTTGTCAAGTTTCATATCGAATAGCAGAGTTTGAAGTACTAGCACTACCTGTGCGTAGTACTGGTAAAGTCATAGAAGGTGACTGTGGTGACACCTCTATGTGAGATGTCATTGAGTGTTGTATTTCATCTGTTGCATTTCATCTGATTTGCAAGTTCAGGTTTTTTGCCTTTCATTCAGGTCTACTGAGTGTGCACACTTACATTTAAAAGAAAATAAGCATAAACTGTTACAATACGTTAACACTGAAAATAAACATAAGCATAAACTGTTTGTAATCTGACAAATGTCAATACATTTCATATGTTAAAAATGATTTCTCTTTACATAATAGTATGTTAATTTGTTAAAACTGCGATTTACTGCTGCTGAATAAGCATTGTCTAATGTTATGTGAATGGGTAATTTCCTGTGCGAATTTGTACCCTAAGGCAACAATATTTTGAAGAGGGGGGATCCAGAAAATAATAAAAAAAATGTATCAATAAAATATCCTAAAATAAGCCAACATAATAATGTGTGCAGTAGAGGGTTAATAAAAACTTTCAAATACTTAAAAAACTTTTTTTTCAGGATTAACCAGCCTGAAGTTGTTTATATTGAGCAGGAGCAGGAGGGTATCAAAAGGGATCAAAATCGTACAATCCATCGTACACCTCATATAATCCATTGCTGAGGTCTTTATGTGTATATATACACGTGAATGGCTCTTCAAAGAGCCAGTGAAAGACTGCGAAAATATTTTTCTCTGTGGAGAAAATCTTGTAGACTAAAGCAAAAATGTGAGGCTTTTTCTGTAGCGAGAACTACTGTATGCAGGCTGGATTAGAGGAATGTGTCCCCTTTAACAGCTGTTACTATTTTCCACTTATACATGGAGTGACATGGCCCACTGTACTTCCCTCTAATCTATGGATCCACCAAAAGGTGTCCCGAAGGACAAAGTGTTATCATGTGCTATTGTTTTTTTCCATATTGAGAAACACACAGTTTACACTGACTGCATACAGCTGTTTCTTGAAATGGTTTAAATAACTTGATTGTTATTTCAAAGTCATAGGGCAGTAAAACTTGGTAAATTGTAGGAAAAGGAGGCTAAATCTGGAAAACACGCTACTGATGAAAAGAAATGTCATTGTTTACAGTAACCAAAAGAAAAGAAGGGGCTCTTGCTACAGTTGACAACTGATAACAGATAATACATTTATAGTGCATGCTAGAAAATCACTTGTTTGTTTAAATGGAATTTTACTCAGAAAACATAGCAGCATACATTTTATAATGAACATATCTGATATTAAAACAGGGCTATAAAGGACTCTGATACACATGATGGTTTTAGACTTTCAAAAGATTTCTTCATTGTGTTTTGACAAAGTAACAATATATTTGAAAATAACAAACACAGCTGCCTGTTGTACTGTTGCAGGTCCATAGTGAAACACTGACATAAAGACTTGCATGGCTTTTTCATGTTTGTACTGAAGTGAAGGCAAACATGGTCTCTGGCCTTTTTTGTGCCTGTGGAGTTCTTTACTAAAAAAAAAAAGTTAGGTGGCAAACTATCCCCAGATGTACAACCTTATAAAGGAATGATATCTTGAACAAAGCAGCGCACTGTGCTCTATAAGATATATTAATCTACAAAAATCTGATTTTATGCTTCCAACACATGATTGACCCCAATCTGTTGTGAGTGTCTGAACCTCTTTCCCAGAGTTAGGGAGCAGTTAGGGAGTGTCATATGGAAGTATTTAAGTTGTGTGGCTCTGAGTAGCCCACCCTCAATGGGGCATGATCCTAGCAACAAGGGGTGAGAGGTCATCGAGCCAGAGTGAGCCCAGATAGACCCCAGACCCTTAGAACAACACTAAGATCAGGGGTAACGCAGATGGGGTTTGGGTATGGAAGAACCCAAAGGAAAGACTGAGTTTTTACATTCCCAACCTCCATGTACACAAACAGGTTAGACAGCTTCTGCAGTTCTATACTGGTTACCCTCAGGGCGTCCTCCCACCCAGCACATGTGTAATTCTTACATCTATGTACATACACTGTGTACATATACACTGTGGAGGTCACTTTGCTAACAGTGGCAGAGTTAAGAAGACACAACACATTAGACACCATGTTAACCTCACCCGAAACAGTGATAAAGCAGCAAACTGTCATCAACAGTTTGCCACTTGCTGTGGCACATGTGGGATACACTGCCGTGTTTAGTCCCAGTGGAGCACAGAAACACTCCCAGTGGGAAATGTGTCCAATAAGGGCAGGACAATGGCGTTCCTATTCCAGAATCAGCCATTGAATTGACTGTGAATTCAATCTGCGAGCAAACATTCCATCTCACAAAAGGGGGGGAGGGAATCAGTGCAGGTGAGAGAGCAAGTCAGAACATGACCAACATGATCATGTTACACAAACCAGTTTGATGTGTTCATGACTAGCTTCACTGGCAATCTATAGGACCTTAGTTTTATTACACCTGGGGCAAACTGTTTTTGCTTATTAGAAAATAAGAACAGACAGGAATCTATGTTTGATAAAATGTAAATTAAACAGTTTAAAATAATCATTTTTTGGTTATTTTAAGTTCACCCTTTAAACATTCACTGGTTTGTTACACAGAGAATGATGCACAGAATCTAATCTTTGTTCAGACAGAGGGAAATCTGTGATCTTTCATTCTTATGAACCTTTCTACACTCACAAGAGAGACTTCCTCCACCTTGTGGGCTCAAAAGATGCGATTATTAGGCAAATTGGTTAGCCAAGCAGCCCCCGTCGACAGGCAACATCTAACAGATGCCTTTGTCTGTTTCCATAGCTCTGAACGGTATGCTTTGATGCAGTTGCCCCTTTGTGTGCCCCATACAAGTTATAAGCACATGGAGAGGGGCAGAGTTGCCAGAGCATGAGCAGCAAAGCAGACAAAAACTTAAACACAGTTGTACAAATTAGAGGATTTGTGGAGGATGAAAAAGCTGCTTGACCAGTTGGCACAATCTGTGAGAAAAGTCAGTGATAAGGAACACTGCCCATGCTTAGTTGGAGGACATGGATATTTTGTTTCAGTGTTCAATATGTCAAATGAATAAATGAATGTAGGCAAGTTTATTTAATAGGATGGTGTATTGCTATGTATATCTTGTGGGTTGAATAGTGATTTTTAAAAAATGTTTATTCATTAAGGACATTGAAACCATTTCAATGATTTCTTCAGTCCTATGCCTACTGTATGCCTAGTTGGCAAACCTAAGAAGTGCTTTGTGATTTGACTGAGCAGAGTTTTCTTTTGCCCGCTTAAAAACATGTCAGATGATCCTTTACAACAAAGGGCCATTACAGGTTGTTTGTCTGCTGAAATCTGATTCACAGCCCAAGGGTATAGAATGCATGCATGTCAGGTGACAAGGAATTGCCATGATTCTACTGTAAAAACTCCACAAAGCAAACGCTACTGCAGGGGCAAAAAAAAAAATCAACGACAAAAATGTAGTAGCCAAATAATTAATCTGAACTTGCCTGGCCCCGTACCCCTAGGCCTACCTTCCAAAATGTGTTCTCAGCACGTCATGTTGTGAGGACTGAAGTCTGGTAATCCTCATGGCTGTATAGCGTTTTAGTAGGCTGTTGCTGAAACACATTTTTTCAGGTCGGCTGATGGCTTCCTGATGGAGTTCTTCGGGCACACGAGCACTGGACCTGTGTTTCAATTACAATATCACGCGAGGAACACCCTCTGCAATAATTCAGCCTTGTTGCTACCAGTCTGGAAACACTCTAGAACCGCGAGTTAAGTGCATCGGGCATTAACCCAAACCTCTGCTCTTGCGCCCTCTTGTGGTAGATGTAGTGCATAGAATTCGCTTGTACAATTACGTAACACAGCCGTTGTTGTGAAAACGCAAATGAATGCGGTAAAAGAATACAGCTTCTCAACTCCTTCATCTGATGTATTGTCCTACATGATACATAAATGTGAAGGTGGACATTTTGCTTCTTGTGTTTGGTGAGCTTGGATGGCCTATTCTTAATTGTTAAAAAGGGCTAATACTTGTTTGAGGAGCGCAAGTTAAATTGAACGGTGAGTGAACAGAACACACCTTTCTTAAACAAACTTTATTGAGACAAATGAAAACTCAAAAAAGCAAAATGGACAACCTTTTTTCTGTAAAACATAATCATAATTGGCATGACAAGTTTGCATATAGCAATAAGTCAAACTTGTAATATTAGCAATAGAGCTTTGGCAACGTGTGTACGTCAATATGAAATCAGAACAATCATAAAAATACCAAGACAAAACAAAAACAAATCTGATGGAAATATTATGTCTGTTAGCTCTAATGCAGGAAATTTATGAGGTGGAGAAAAACTTATTGAGTGAATAGTTAAGTTCTGCCCAGTTATAACCTAATCTCTATTATAACTGCTGAACCGGCGGCAATCAATCTAAAATCTTAAGTGTACATCATTTCAGCCATATGTGACATTTTCTTGGGGATATAAAGGTAGTATTCCATATAGCCAGAGAGGTCCTCTATTGTGATGTCGTCGACGTATGCCCGGGCCTGTTCTGAGCAGGAGCGCGGGGAGCCAGAGGTTCCAGTGTTCTGAGTTCTGCGGTGGGCTGCGTTTTGACTGCTGGCTTCCTCTGGGCTCGGGAGACCCCTCTCACACTCAGAGATGACATTCCTTAGGCCAGTGAAGGAGTACACTTCCACACCTTGCCAGCTTGGACACTGGCACTCACCCTGCCCACAGGGACACGCTCTGGTTTCGTGAAGCCGGGACAGAGACTGAAAGTCTGAGGCGGTGGTGGTGGCAACAGCAACGGAGGGGGCAGCACTGGCAGTAACTGCACCAGGCTCTACTGCGTGGTCCTCCAGCTGCTGTGCCTCTGGGGAACTTGGACACCCGAGGGGACAGGCGACTGCCTCGGAGCTGCTATCCTCATCGGACTGGTTCCTGTGACAGAGCTGTGGTGAGCCAAGGCTTTCTTGGGACACACGGAGGTCGTACCCTGTAGCTCCGAACACAGGCGAGCAGTGACTGGAGGACAGGAGCTCCTTCTTGGCAGGGATTCCAAGGGAGGCACAAGTGTCTTCAGGCTCAGGAAGGTTTTTATGCTTTAAGTGGCCAGGAGATGTGGACATTTTTGAGCTGCAATAGGTAAACTTGGGAGGGTGGAGGATAGGAGATTTGGAACGTCGCCTCCTCTGGCTTCTTACCACTCCTCTAGTAGACTTCCGCGTACACCTGTTCAGACAGGAACATGGTTTTATTGTCAAATACAAGAAAGTATTATGAAACATAGTGTATATTTATAATTAATCAATTTATTAAGGCATATACAAAATATTTTGACAAACATACCCATGCCAGTTCTCTTTAGGACAAGTAATTTTTGCCTTTGCTCCATCTAAGTTGGCACGAGGAGACATCCTTGAAGACCCAGCCTCACACACAGGAACCACAGACGCAGCACTAGAGAAGCATACACACCATAACTACAACAGTCAATAATTTTATCTCTCTCAGCAAACTAATAGTTTGTCATTAATTCTTTGGACAAAAGAAAAATAAAACTCTTTAACAAAACCAGATAATACAAGCTGCAGTTTCCTTAGTTCAGTTCTGCTATGACATATTGTAATGTATGAGGTAGCCAACACACAGGTAATAAAAATCAGCACCTCTCAGCATCCACTCGAAGCTTCTTGAAAGCCGTCTGCAGGATCTCTTCCTCGCATTCTTTGCCCCCAGACTCCATCGTGGCCATAGAGGTGCCTCAACAGCCTCTGTGCTAAAAAAAAAAAAAAAAGGCAGTTTCGATTTAAGCGCAACTCACAACTTTCATGACAACACAATGCTATGCAAACATAAAACTGATCCTCCAAATCTCTATGGTGGACTGAATAGATAAAGTGTATTTTAGAGTGACAGTTGCTGGGAATAACGGAATAACTTGTCATCCAGACCACCATCTCAAAGGTATATTACTTCAACACCAGGGATGTAAAAATCAAACCCCAGAGGCCCTAGTACACCATTTCTTACTTTTTTTTTTACTGTTTATTTTTCAGTGCCGAGAATAAATAATAGCAACTACACAAAAACGGAAAACATTTCACCAATACTGCATGGTAACCTCAACATCAAGGCACCAGAATATATTGCTATTTATGTTGAACATTTTTGTTGGCATGTCGGTTTTATTCAGTCTATCATGGTACATAGCATTAGCAATAGAACAGGTCATAACAACCATTATAGTAGCATAGCATGCTATCTAGCAGGCAACAGGCTAACGATAAATAACTATTTTTTGAAGCAAACGCTCACATTATACGATCAAAATTGACACCTATCCTGACTACATAATATAGGTCAGGACATCGCAAATATAATTAGCGACATGCAATAACACAACCATCACAATATTAAAACAAATTGTCCTGTTACGTTAGGTTAGCCAGGTGATGACTAACGTTAATGTCAACTCTTTGCTAGTTTGGTAAGCTATCCTGGGCTAAGCAACACGGCTAGCGAGAGCAAAAAGGGCCCCGAGCAAACAAACGAACAACGATAATGTTACTGTCTGCTAGCTAGCAAACGTAACTCGTAGAAAATATAACAAAACATTTTGTTGCTTTCTTAACCACTTGTCTTAAAATTGGTAGTGCTATGACACTAAAGTTAATTGCAATCATAGTAGTTAAAACAAAATATCTGAAGTGGAAAATACTCACGGCTCAGGGCTCTAGCCCGTCGACCTGGCTACACTGGGCCTATGCATGCAGGGGCGTCTCAGCCTCTGCACAGCGCCAGCTGAGACCTTGAATGCGGACAACCAAGCAGTTAGCCACCTAGCTAGCTAGCAAACTAACTAGCATTAGCCAAATAGCTCAGTGCGTCGTTTCAACGATTATGAACATGAAAGCCCGTTTAAAACATTATATTTTGGCACACAAATCGTTACACAAACACGCCTAATGTATGTTCTTATATAGGAGACAATGATCCTAATTTAACTCGTCAGTTATAATGGATTAACTAATTCTCAGAGTTTCCCTCTGCCAGTCTCTTGTTTACACTCGAACCACACGGAGTGACTCTGCAACAACGCAATTTTGTGGTGACGTTATACGCACGAAAGCGTAACGTACATAAAACGTAGACTGTGGTTCAGAAAGTTCTCGACCATAGAGGTATGATGCAGTCCTTTTCCCGGACCATAAATACAATCTAGAAGGTATTCACAGGCAGTAACATTTGTTTTAGTAACATTACTGAGCGCGTGGAAAGCCTTAAAATTATTCGTCTGTGCTCGTTATTGTTGGTTTGTCGCACTGCATTCCTCCCTGACACATCTGGAGAAGAAGGACATATGTAAAGATGCTGTTTGTAGACTACAGCTCTGCATTTAACACCATTGTCCCCAGTGTACTTGACAGCAAGCTCAGGTGTCTTGTTCTACACACCAGTGTATGCCGCTGGATCTTGGACTTGATGTTAGGCCTATTATATTCAAAAAATAAAGCAATATAGCCTAACATTTCCACACATAAGGAAAAAAATCAGAATCTCAAAAAATATGTGCCAGGATAAAGTCCCTTTGCCATGTATGGGCTGTATGAGATTCATATTATGCTAATTTCCTAGCATAGAAATACTAGTACTACTACTACTACTACTACTACTAATAATAATAATAAAAACAATAGGCCCAGGCTTAAAGTAGGTTTTAAGGACCAAGGAGTATACCTCTACATAGAATATTTTCAAATAAGACATTGGAGGATTGAGCAGGATATTGGCCTTGTTATTGTTTTTGATCCTGGTGACCATAGCTGGTCCTATCTACATGATTGGAATGTGTAAGGTCTGAAGATTAACACAGTTGCTTGTGTTCTTGTTTTGACAGACTTTTTCTGACAGATGTAAGTCTAGTGATGAAGCATTTGCCAGAGTAGACAGACGTCTCTTGCAGACTGTCTGTGACCTATCAGGTTATCTGCATTTGCATCTCCTAAAGCAAATGTCACACTCATGTGAGAGATGGTGAGTTAACAGAACATTTGCACTTTGACAAAATCATGAAATAGGTCGGTGATGTATTTAACAGGCTTACATTTGCTCTTACATTCAACACTGATATATGTTTAGAAAGAAACCGTAGCTAGACCATGTTATTTGCATTCTTCAGCCTCAAAGAGCAGAGAAAACAACCAAGCAGCCAAATATTTTTCTTAGTTTGTATTGTCCATAGGTGGTCAGCAGGTGGTGCTAAAGCTGTGGCTATGAGTGCAGCGTTATTGTGCACACAGCACTGTCTTTTAGACAGGTGAGACTAATGCAGGACTCATGAACTATGTCACTTTGATGCTGAAAAAGAATAGTGATGGTCCTTGGCATTTAAGCCTGTGTTTACATTCCTACTTCAGTTCTTCTGCTGGAGGAATATTTTACATGATAGGGTTTGAGTGGAGAAGGTGGTATAATATTTGTCAAACTGAATAGCCTTTAGAATAAACATGAATAACTGTGCTCTTAAAAATCAAAGCTGGAAGTGAATAGTAAATGCCAAACACAATACTCTCTGGTATCTTTATCTTGCGGTATGCTGGCATGTTATGTAACGTCCTGCAGAGACACATGGTGCATTGTCAGGCCCCCAGACTCTGCGGGGTCCTGCATATCTACAGAGTGGAAACTCTTGTGCAAATACAAACCCGTGCCTCCTAGTATGCCATTACTCAATTTATGGAAACACTGCTGAGCTATATACAGGTCTCCTTTCATTAACACAATGCTAGCCTTTTCTTCCCATTGCGGTCACCTTTCAAATCATAGACTAAGAATGCTTGTGGATAGACTGGAGGCTTTGAGGTAGAAAGGAGTATAATTGTGCTCATGGAAATTCCACGATTACAGAATTTGTATAATTGTTGGAAGACAATTCTGTGCTACAGTATAATATAATGACAGTTTAATGATATAATTAATATTTTGCCAGGCAGTTATGTGTTTTCTCTTGTAATATGATTTTAGTTTTGACCCTTTGTTTATTGTTTGGGGGATATTTAATTTTCACACATAGGAGAAAAATTCAAAAAGAGTGCTGATGGCGACAGAAGTCCCCTGCCATTTATGGACTCTGTGATGTTAATATAATGCAAATTTCTTCTAGTTGCTCCAGACTTCCTTCATTCTTTAGAGTCAGGTCTTCATTTCCTCAACATAAGTGTGAGTTCCTTAATAAACAGAAGAAGTTAATTCCATACTCTAAAAGATTAGAACATACAATTTGCCTGAGTCAACAAAGTTCAACTAATGTTTCTGCTGTGTTTTCTATATTTACACTTTAGTTGTTTTCTCAGTTGTATTTGTCATTAGAATCAGTGTCATTTCTATGTTTGGTAAATGATAGCCTATACATTTCTATTACTTTGAATCCCTGAATCTACTAACTCTTAGAATTTAAAGTCCTCTCTTAAAACCTTGCATAATTATGTGATTTCCTTTAACCGGTACCAATTTCACTCAGTTCCAGTCCTTGGCACATCACACTTTGCAGACATGCGGTCCATTATATCCTTACAGGTCAGTTGAGGAATGGGCTTCACTCCATGGCTTTACTGGTCTTCATTCACAGCACATTTTCACCTGGGAATTGTACTGAATAGTAAATGGACAGTGCATATGTAGGGTCCTGATGCATATGGTCATAATGTTTACTGTCATCTGAGAAATTAATTTTGAAATAAAAAAAGATTTTTTTGTGCATAGTCATCATGAATATCATGAAGATGTATAGGACAACTTTAAAATGATAATTTTGTCCTTTGGAAAAGTTAATTGTTATCAAATGTCCAAGTCTATAACAGTGCTTCTCTAACAGTGCGCCTCTAAGTATGAGACTGATGAGACTGATCTAAAAAACACTTCTAAATTTGTGGAATGTATTCTCTGTTCTTTGCCATTGATATTTGATTGAATTTGAAAGGCTTAAGCATGTTGTTTTCCATCCTCTTCCTCTGTGTGGACATGGTGTGGTAATCTGTATTTTCTCATAAACACAGAATGTTCTCATGATGGAAGTTCTCCATCTGTAATGCCGCAGGCTCAGTGTACCAGAGCTGCAACATGACAAACGGAGGAAACATCTGATTTTGTTTCTAATGAATACTTGGGAGTGTTCAACCTCAAGGTGTGGTTGTTCTTCAGAAACCATCTAAAGCATCCAGACTGGAAGACTTCAAAGTAGTCTTGTGATTGGGCCCAATTCCAGTGGGGATCTTTTGCCATAACAAGAGTTGGAGTCGTACCTGAGGGCCTCTTAACTTCAAGGGAGGGATGCCTTCACCATACTGTGTTGCACGTCAGGAATAATGAAACACAAATGCTCTTGAGGTCCAATATAAAGTGACGGCATGGTGTGCTTGACTGTTGGCATTTCTATTAAGTACTGTCTCGAGGCACAAGTAAATTTCCATGCAAAATTTGATCAAGACTGCGTATCATCACACATGAGAGATAACCATTAAAATGGACCGGATTCAATCACTGTTTTTCATGACGGCTGAACACAATATGAGACAGGAAGTCTGAAACAATGAAATGAGGTCAAGCGATCAGTGGTCAGTGATTTGCACGAGAATCATATCAACACCATCCTCAAAGACTCTCCTCAAGCCTTTAATGTATCACAGAGAAATAAATTGACCTTGAGTTGAACTTTTTGGCTGCTTAAAGGATTATCATAAGAGGTGGTCCAAATTTTCAGGGAGTGGCTAGATATGCTTCAGTGAGCTTGATAGTGTTTTAAATACTGAATGAGCAATTAAGTATACATTTGAAATAGCTACATTTCATTATTTCATTCTGACGGCAAATATTACTTAAGGTGCTGCTCTAGTGAATTGTTTGGTATACCTTTTGTGATGTCTGGTCTTTGTACATGACATCAATTTGGCCTTTCCTCCTCGTGCCTTCTATTGCCAGATCTGTCCTCAATGCAAGTTACAGCAGTTCATCAATAAAACAACTTTATTCACCCAATAATATTCTGTGGCAGACTGGACCATTTCCCCTTGAAAGTACTTTTTGGAGCCTTAGACTGCAGTGCCAGCCAGAAGGGACCAGAGACAAATGAAGGGCAAGAGAGAAGGGTGGAGACAGAGAGGGAGTGAGGGAGTGAAAGGACGGCACACAATAACCTACACACAGACTGCCTTGTTATTTTTGGCTTCTGCTGGAGACGGAGGCTGAAGCAGGGATTATTTTTCACCAAAATTTCCTGGGCATAAACCTCGCTTTTATCACCGTCCCCCACCTCCCCTCAATGAAAACACAGTCATTGTGCTAACTTTGCAGGAGCGTTAGCGTGGCTTGCAAATACCAAGACACCCCAACACCCAACCCCCTGCTCTTTTTACCTGATGAGGAACAAGCAGTTTCTCTTTTCCACAGCGGATAAACAGAAAAACGGATAACAACATGTCACACTTTGCCACTGACAGACAGGCACTTTGCCGAGCCCAAGAATGTCTGAGGCCACACAGCATCCAAAGCATAAGGAGATCTCTGCTAGTGCTGACTGCTACCTATCTCTGTAGCAGCACTGGTGGCTGAGCTGAGGCCAAAATGCTCCCCTGTCAGCTCTCCCACATGCATCATCCATGTGCTCTCTACCTTCCACGAATATTGCAACGTGATGATGTTGAGTTATGTAATTTTGGTTGGTCTTGACTTTTGGCCCTCTTGGATACACACACGGAAGATCAAAGATGTCTTGAATAATTAATTAAAGATAGCTCACTGCCTATCACTGAAAGACTGCATTGTCTGAGCTTTCGAGTAGCTTTACAGCAAATAAGATGAAAGCGAGAGGGATGTGTCCCTGTGAAACAACTTGAAGAGCAATATCAGATGCTCTGCCCATTTTTCCAGTAAAAGTATCATCTAAATTCTCTTCCTTCCCGACATCGCACCATGTGGCCGCCACCCACATCTAAAGTGAAAACCACAAAGATATCCTTCAATTCTGCAGATCAAAGGGATCAGGGACAACAGCTTCAATTATTGTTGACACACCGCTGTCAAACAAAATCATGTCATGTCAAAACAGAAGATCTGATATATTAAAGTCTGATTTAGCTGATCTACTCGTTGTTTTGTTAGTAGCTCCCTTGGGCAAAACTCCATCCTGTGGCTCTCCAGGTTGCTATTTAAATGGCTATTTTGCATATGGGGTTGCTAGACAGTGTACAAGATAGTCTGAGAACAAGCCTGCTCTGTGGTATCATCAAATTTCTCCCCTTTGGTCTAAAGCACAGCAGTCATATTGTAGTACACAGTGGACTGTATAGTCTTAGCCACAGATCCTTGTCCAACTATGTATCAGTGGAGACATTAAAAAATCTTATTTTACACTGTTAACTTTGGTCAAACATTTTTTTTTAAGCATGGCTCAGCATGGCTCGGCATGGCTCTCATATTGTCATATCACAACCACGACAGGATTCTCAGCAAGGCTGCTATAAACATTTTCAACCCAAAGAGTTCACTGGAACTTTACCACACTCTACAGTGTGAACAACTTAAGATGAACACAGACAGAAAAATACTGCAATACTATATCACCATTAAAATGCAAACGTCAAAAACTGTCATCTAAAGTTTTTTTCACAACATTTTTTATCAAATGTGATTTATGTGACTTACTGTTGTGACTCACAGTGTGTCACATAAAGCAGAAAATAAGCATATGGAATATGCCACCAAAATAATACAATGGCAATAACAATGAAATACAACACATTGTGTGCATGTCAATTAAAATAGGCATCCAGTAAATAGAGGTGTACTGAGCACAGTTACAGTAATAGCCAAAACCAGTCCAGGTCTGTATTTGAATTACAAAATTAGCACTGTTATAGTCTTGTATTATGTGCATTTTTGCTTTTTTTATACAGTGTCATAATTGTAAACATGTGGATCACAGGAATATAGGAGTTTCCAATGCTGTTAACACATCAACTATCACACATCAACAACAACCAATCAAACAAATGAAACACTGAATCTCCTGTAACAAACTGGAATGCAAACCTCATCACTTGTAATAAGACAAAGAAATAATCTGTTGTGACTTCCCCTACTACTGATGTGCATAGGTTAATGTTGTGGGGTCTGGGTAGAGCTCCTTTACCCTTCACACAAGTACCTCCTAACAGACCCTTCATTCATGGGCTCAGATCAGGCTAACGTGCATGTGTGTGTGTGTCAGCAGCATGTGTGTGGGTGACTGTAAACGTATGCAAGTGTGTCTGGGTATGTGTCTCTGTGTGTTTGTACATGTGACTTGGCGTAAAGGGAAGGGTTAGAGAGTGGAGAGGCTTATTGACACTGAAAGGGGACCTACTTCCTGTAAGGAAAGAGAATCCCAGTGGAGTACTGCCCTGGTGAGGTGAGTGGGGCTAAAAAAGAGGGGTGAAGACAAATCAACCCACTCTCTCTCACTCTCTCTAACTCGCTCTACCCACAGACCTCGCAATTAATAGTCCTAAATCACAGACTCTCTTTCCCACAGTCCTGCCTTTATTGTTATAAAAGGGTCTCTAATAATACCTCAAATGCCAGGAATTCTCATGTGCTACTCTTCTCCCCTATCACCATGGCCGTTTACCCCAGGCCCACTGACTCTGCGTCCTATCTGATCTCTGTTCTAGCCGTCCAGAGCAGAGGAGGACGTGAGGGATTCTCCCCAGGCTGGCGCAAGGATGTTAAGGTCATCGCGTCCAAAACAGGTCAGGACTCATTACAGGCACCCAGCAGAGACTAGAAGCATTTTCACAGGGAAAAGGCCCTTGCACTCACTCTGCTAACAGTGAAAAGCTGACAGTGTCTAAGACATATGATACTGTGGATCGTGGAAAGGAGGTGTCCTCCTTAGGAAACTAGGAGGACTAAAACACTGTAGTGTGTGTGTTTTCTTCCTGAATAATTTATTACACAGACACACATTTTGACACAAAGTGTTTTTTTCTAATCACAGGAAGATGATTAATGGATCTCTTGCAAGCTGTCTGGTCTACAACTTGGTGCGCAGAAGTTGAAAGAGATATTCTGGGCCTGCAATCCATCTTGTCAAAAATTTGCAAAATTCTTCAAGTACAAGTGAACAACTGGAATCGGTAGCTGTATTTACACTTGTTGAGTGCCCTGTAATGATGGCTTTTTTGACCAAAACCTACAGATTTGGGATGTCAGTTAAGTGATATATGAGCATAATACAGGCTTCACGTTAAGAAAAGCACCATTTTACGTATATACAGCTATGTTATTGAACATTTGACCTGGTCACACATGTTAGACCTTTTGGACAAGAAAAGATGGTTTGATTAGGGCATTACTGAAAGAATATAATGAATGAATGAATTGCAATTAGTCATATGTTTTGAGTTTGGAAAAATGAGAACCCATAGTTTGAGAACTTCAAATGAAAACTTTAGCCAAGAAGGGCACAGAGTCCCAAGAGCGATCCGTGCAGCCCTCTTCTTTTTGTATGGCTTCCTGTGTGCGTCTGGGTTCATGCAACCGACGTCGGGCAACAGGCCACATCCGCGTCCAGCCAGACCTCCGGTCAGTGCCTTACAGTTTGATAGGATGGCGTTGATGTCTTGGAGAAAGGCCACTCTGATATAGTGGTGCAGGCAGACAGAGGGCTCTCTATGCTCAGAGCCAAGTGGAGCGATGGAGCTTAGTGCCTTGCATGGCTCCAACCTCTCTCTCTCTGTCTTTCTCTCTCTCTCAACTGGGGACAAGGCTGTTGACTCTGCCAGAAGAGGGCATTCTGTTCCCCTTCCCTGCTGACCGGTCCGGCCTCTTCCTTCCCTCAGTCCCTCTGCACCACCGCATAACTCCACACTACTTGATACGGCATCTGCCATGTGAGGGGACAGGGAAATACAGCTGGCTTCCCTTTGAACGTTTCATGATTATTACATAAAAGACACTGGCAGAAGAATGGTCTCTTTCATGTTCCCCTCATACCAGAATGGTTCCCTCTGTGTTCCAAAGGGTGAATTTCGAGGGCCTGTAATTCCCAGACACGTGATGGAGATTAGCACCGGTACAGAGGTGTGCTATCTTGCCAGTCTCACGCAAGCCGGTAAAAGTGAGAACCTAAGGAGGAAGCTGAACCCCATACCGCACTATTCCCAAAAGACAATCAAAACTTCACTCACCAACCCTGCCAGTTACGTAATGAGCGAATTTGATGACATTCTCGAATGTGATGTTTATGTATGGAAGAAAATGACCAGGTAGGCATTTTAACAACAGTCTTATGTAATCTTCACTGGCCACAGTGCTTTCCTTTCATCTCTCTTGCACATGAATGACTAAATGTCATAAATTAATTCTCAATTCTTAATGTAGTTCTGTTAGTTTTGGTATTGTCTTTGTAGTCATAGTTAGTATTTCATCAATTGATATTAACAAGGTCCAAGTGGAACGGAAATGCTGAAAACCCCTGAGTTGAAAAAACCATGATCATTTCCATTTTATTTCTGTATTTCTTTATTTCATATTATTTAAAAAATAAATGATATATTGTTTTTCACAAAATCACATTGTTTTATATCATAGTGGTGCTTTCAACTCAAATTTGTGGACATGTAAGATGGATCTTATTAACTCTTAGTTGATTATTTAATGATGGCAGCAGTGATATTTTAGGAAGGAGATGTAGTTGTGCTATCCAACACTATCCCTCCATCCATTTGTTTCAGAATTCGGCTAAGTGCCACATGTGTCTGAAATGCAGGAGATACTGCTCTAGAGGAGTGCCAGCCACCTTAAGCCTGGGTGATCTGTGCTACAAGGCTGCATTGTTCTGAGGTACTGGCCTGCTGGTCTTCCCAGGTCAAGCGATAGGTATCAGAGGCAGCTGGAAGCCAAGAGCAAAACAGCACAGCCGACTGAGGCCCTGGCTAAGGCACTCTAATCTTCTCCTTTGTGTAATTGCTCCAGCACTGCCATCCAATACTTTTGATGGGTGCACAGATAAGGGCAGGTGAAGAATGACAAACATGCCAAACATTTAGATTGTACAGAGCACATAAAGAATGTGGAATGTGATGGGCAGTTTTTGTTATAGAACTTTTTTTTATGTTATTTTCATACATTCATCCATCTAAACTGTTATGATGAAAAAAAACATAATGCTAAACTGAGGTAATTGACAGATTAATGTGCATATGTCTATCAATCAAACCCATTACAGACTGGGCACGTTTGTTGTCTTAATACAACTTAATGTGGAAACTGTTACTCATTTTTACTCACCTATATCTCATGTATGTCTCACACATTTAAAGCATCTTACCTACTCAAAACGGCACACACACTCTAGGTATATGGTCATACATCCCTGCAATGGTGTTAGCTCTGCATGAACAAGTGGAAGTTGGTGCGAGTGAACTCCTGGTGGATGGTGTCGATGAGTGAGTCGGAGTCAGCTACGTGCTCAGCGCCGGGCCGTCGTGGCTGTGCCGGGGCGCTGTGCTCAGGGGTGTAGGTGAAAGAGAAGGGGCTCCGGTAGATGAGGCCATCCAGCCTGAGCAGGGACAGGGGCACGGTGACGGGGTGCCTCAGCCATCGCCACTCCCCACTGAACACCGACACGTCGGGCACAACGCATAACATCGACTTAGGGCCTCTAGATGTACAGGAGACAGAGCAGACAGGGAGGGATTAAAAAGTGAAATATTTAAATGCTCCTATTCCTTTACTTTTATGCACCTAGCTGACTTTTTCTATCCCAGAGCAACTTACATTTGTTAATTACTTTAGGGCCAGTCTTCACTAGAGCAACTTAGGGTTAAGTGCCTTGCTCAAGGTCACAACGCTGCAACTGAGATACGAACCCACAATTTTGGGGACTAGAATGCTAGCCTGGTTTGTTAACCGCAACACTACCACCACCCCATGTTCATACATGACATATTGTATGAGATAATAAAATGTGGCAGTATTGGATAGTCTAAGTTAAAAATGTTTAATTCTTTAAATTGTAATGTTGCATAATTGCCATAGCTATCAACCACCTAAGAGCAGAGAAAGTTCTTCTGTTCTATTCAGAAAGCTCTGAATGGTTATGAATGTGTGGCCAAATAGATACCCATCTGGGAGGAGGCAAAAATGTCATAACCACATCCTTTACAGGTGCAGATGCACCAATATATGTCAGTCAGAAGATTCATTGTCAGCCTATTATAAGCCCTCAGTAATTTTCAACAAGCAAACTTTGAGCAAATCAGGCTTTTACAACAAAGTGATTCTGGCAGTGTTTATGAGCACAGTTTATAGAAACAAAGAAACTACAACCTGGCTTGCACATACTCTCATGCCTTTGCACCTGATTCCACTGTGTAAATGCTTACCACACTTTTCTTGTTAAATAACTAAACCATATACTGCAGCCCTATTTAAGACACTAATACTGGATTGCTGTTGGGACGGTACCCCGAGGCTTTGGACTCTCATACTGTTTCCTCATTGACACTCTGACTCTCTCATGTGCCTGGCAAAGGTTAAATGACCTGTGAAAAGATTTAAAGAGCTCTCTCCAGACCACTTTTCGTCTGGTATTTTGTTATCTTTACCAAATATGGCTAGTCTTTGTTCTGCTTCGACTGCATGGCCAAGGGTTTGTGGTGTGGCCAAAACAGAGTACTGCCATCTCTCTTGTGTTTCATTCTGACACATTTTAGAAGTTTTGGCAAGTTATTCCAGGTATGTGAGCCAGCTCTAAAAAAGTAGCACACATATCCCACATGGTTATTTCTAAAGGGTTCCTGCAGTTTACAAGAAGAGGGAGCGGAAGTTATAAAATGTGCAACAACCCTCTTTAAGTGCACAGACAAGACAACACTCAAAGTCACACACCAGAAAGCTTCACCTGGGCTGAGTGCTAAAATATGTTGACGTCGTCCTTTTACCACAATAATATACTTATAGGAGCTAAAGCAACTTGCTTCAACAGGTTTGCTGTTACATGCTTGTAAATGCATTTAATGTGTTCACTATGTCTGGGTTGGGTTACTTAATAGCATGCGTGTAGCCACATGTACTAAAACCATACATTTTTGTCATGTGAGTTCTCAAATCGGTGTATGACAATTTGCAATGGTACAAACAGTTGTTATACATTCTTATTTAAATATAGCTCCACACAATTGATAAGGAATTACACAGTTTTCAGTACACAGTGTCAGGAAAGGAAACAATGTATATGTCTTCATGGGTGTCTTAGGCCTAACAAGGTCTTACCTGAACATTGTCTCTGCCTCCACATCTCCAAACCAAACCTTGAGGTGGGGGCCAAAGTGTTCACCGTGCAGCTCCAACATGGCCACATGGCCTCCCCCATTCAACTACATATGTAGAGACAGACAAAAGTTTTAGACATTTATACTGGTAAGTATGACTCAACACACTTGGTGTGATGTGAACAGTGTATCACATTTGAAAGAAAAGAATTTATGGTGAACATCCATCAAAGGTATCTTTCTAATTATAATATTTGCAACAGGTTCACGAAAAGTCCTTTGAATCTTCACTGTATTTGAAACATGGACTAAAGTGTTGCACTGCGCTCCTAATTTACACATCATGTCCACAATCACATGGCCACACATAATAATGACATTTCACAAAATGTGTTAAATTGCATGTTGTTGAGAAGATGGTGAAAATGACAGAGTGGAGTCTGACAAAGTGGCTTATTTTGCAGTGAGAAAGAACACATCACAACAGTCAATGAACATGTTTCAAGTAAAGCATCCTCCATCAAAGAAGCTTACAATCAGGTGGGCAAGTGGCAACTAGTTAGAAAATTCTGGGATCTGAAAATTAGAAATTCTAGTACTTTATGTCTAACATAGATTTTTCCAAAGAGTATATCTGTATGTTCCGAAAAGGGATTTTGTGCAAAACCATGCAAATTCTTCTCTCTGAAGCACATTTTTTTGCCTTGTCATGTTCCACAGAAGGCCTTGTCATTACAGGGACATACTTTTGTGTCCGAATAGGCCCCTAATCTCATGTTCTCCGTCCTCACCTCCAGAGCCGTGATGACAGGTACGGGGCTGATCGAGTCCTGGCTACAGGTGAGACTCTCGCTGAAGGTGTACTCCACTGTCTCCGTCCCGATGATGGTCCAACAGGAGCCATCGTTCAATAACTCTCTACTCCGCTCTTTTGGACATGGAGAAGCCTTTGCAATGGACGGATGAAGGTAGGTAGGCACAGTGATATATAGATAGACAGATAGAGAGAGAGAGAGAGATGATAGGAGACAAGTTATGGTGAGAAAAATCATCCCTCCAACTGTTCAAGTGCAGCATGTCTTCAGACGCACTGTGATTCACTGCATTTGTTCTATTGCTCACTCCAAATTGATATTTTGACACAGGTCCATAAATTCCATACATGTTTCACTGACGCATGTCCCACTATGCCTAATGAAGGGTTTCTCTGCTGACCCCACTCTGTAGACAGTACTTTCAGTAGTTTATGGAAAACTACGCTTTTAGCTGAGGGTTTTACCACCCCATCAAAACAGACAACATGAGGTGGGGAAAAGGGTTTACGAGACACTATAATTTAAGTTGGAAAAAATTCCTCTTGATCAAAAAATATTGTGTAGGTAAGATAAGCATGTATCCTCTCTGTGTTGAGATGAGCTCAACCATGGCTAGTAATATTTACCTGGAACTGGATGATTTTCTCGTTGGAGAGACATAAGTACATCTGGTTGTTGTCCTTGAACTGGAACGCGCACTTGTGTAGCTGAGACACTGGCTCATCCACATCCAGAATGGCATGCTGCTTATTGACTTTCCGAATGACCTTCATAAAAAAGAAGGGACTGTGGGAACTTCACTCATTCATGCTTCACAGCATTTAGAGATAGCCCATAAAAAATAAATATAGTACATGCTTTATAGGTCTTAAACTTGATACTTAAAATTTAATTCGGAACTGGAACATCAAAGAACTGAAAGATGTCCGTCTGTCCAAGATATACTGATGGCTTTATAGACAGGATGGGCACCAGATATAACAAATCATTTTTTGTGGCAGACAGAAGGCACACGTTTTTTATGTACACTGTAAGGCCTTTTACTCATGCAAAGAAAGCAAAAGAATATTCATGTTGTTCAAGAAATTGGCTGTTCTGTTGAACATTAGAATAGATATCCAAGGCCAACGTCTACGATATTCTTTTGTGACATCAAAGGTTTATTTTATCCAATTAACACTGCTACACCAATGAACATGACATGACCATCATGACATGCATGCTGCTTGAATTGAATAGATATGATTGCTATGGCAATGTACAAAATCCGTAATGCCCTTAGCTTTATTGATACGCACAAAAGAACCTTGACTATATAGTCCATTAGTCAGCATATTGCAGGACATGCGCTATGAATGAGGCTGCTTTAGCTTTAGTTTACATCAGTATTTTGCTGAAGTGCAAGACATGTCTTGCTGTGTTTTTTTTGGAATAAAATCATGGTTTCTGTCCACAGAAAAGGTGTGTTATAGGTCTACTTGGCAACCCATATGAAGCATCTACATGTGCATGCCATCTGTTACACTTCAGATGGTCCTGAGACCCTACAAGCATATTTTGTAAAGAGTGTACACTTTCTAATTAAGAATGGTTGATCCTAGACCACAAGACATAAGTTTGGCCTTGCGGGAAACCTTAGTTACAGATACATGTACCCACTCACAGACTCTTCAGACTGCCTGTCTAGGCTCTCTGTTTCACTCCACACTACCACTTTAAATCGTAACACAAACACTGTACACCTGCCAAGGCTATGGTGAACTTTACATACAAAAATACACTCTCACTCTGGAAACAAACCCATCAGCAATTTGCTTCCCGAAAAAAAAAAAGCTCACACTGATGGTGCACTTTACCCTAAATCATCCAGTGTTTTATTAGAACACCACTGTGGTCTTAAGATTAAGTGTTAAATCAGCAAATAGCCAGGTGGGAGAGGACAAAGAGATCTCCCCAAAGCTTTCGCCACGGCAGACGTCTACATAGCTGCCGGGTCTTAGGACAACTGTGATGCCGCCCAAAATCCCTATTTTTCTAATAAAGCTTGATATACTGTACACTTGAGTCAATATTAGGTTAAGCAGCAATTAAATCTTTGTATATTGAAGAATATCTGTACAGGACATTTGCAAAGGCCTGTTATGCAATATTTCAGCTGCTGGAAACCTTCAGTTCAACAACAGCTCTGAAAGTGTGAAAAAGGAAATATGAAGAGAAAGAAGAAAATAGGAGACAGCACAGGGCAGGGCTTTTCAATTACAGTTTTCACTCAGGGAATGAGAAAGTCACTGCAACTCTGCGATATGTAGCAGCTCACTGTACCATTGGAGGCAGAGCCACTCCTGAGTCAGTGCAGACTAACTGCACCACACAGCCGTAGCAGATATAACCCTCACACACTGAATACTCCCCATGCTCTGACGACTGGTCTCCCACTACAGATACAGACAGAGAGACAGACAGTCAGAGTTACTGTTACCTTCCTCAAGATGGAATCATAATGGTATTTGGCTATTAAATAGATTTGCAGCCATGTATGAGAGAGCTGTTACTTGATTGTTCCCACCTAAGGTGATGGTAAAGGCAGTCCACTGCCTGGCACTGGCCACAAAAGCGCCGTCCTCCACAGCAAGGTACCTTGTGCTAACCGTCTGAGACCGCAGGCGGTTGAACAGGGAAACACGAGATCCTGAGGAAATGCACACTAAAACAGACAGAAGAAGAATGTCAGGGGTGTGTGTGTGTGTGTGTGTATGTGTGTGTGTGTGTATGTGTGTGAGAGAGAGAGAGACAGAGAGAGGGAGAGAGAAAGGGTGATATTTATGAATGCTGTGTGCAAATGTGTTCTACTACACATAAGCTCATTCACTCACACACACTCAAGCGTACAAGGTATAGCATGACAAACGCGTATGTGCTTCCTGTCACAGATGCTGCACATTGTTCGATCTTTGGCGGTGGTGTGTGAAATTCGACGTCACCTCACTTGTGATCGCAGCTGTCAAACACTTATGGCACCTCTCTTTTTTACCAATGCACTGCCGAAGTCAACAGAAAGTATGCCTCTCGACTGTGTTCCAGTGTCAGGAGGTCAAATGACTGGACTTGTTGGCTGTGGCAAGCTTGACCTCTGGCTGTGTTCCCTTCCCTACCCCCTCCACACATACGGGCTCTCACACACGGAGCACACAAACACACACACACACACACACACACAAACACACACACACACACACACACACACACACACACACACACACACACACACACACAGACACACACACACACACAGACACAGATACAGCCCACTTCTCACAGTCAGCATTCTTCATGGACTGTCTCTTCTGTGACGGCTTGGAGATGACTTTGATCAGCCTGCTGTAGAAGGAGCCCACCTCCTGGCCATTGCTGAAAAAGAGCTTCAGGACCAGGCGGAAGTGTTTCCGTTTGTCCGTGTCGGATATGTACAGGGTCTTAGCGCAGGCAAACATCTGTTATAGAGACATACAGAGAAAAAGAGAGGCAGTGTGTGTGTGAGTTATCTACATGTAACTAAAACCTTGTCTCCCTAGTGTCTGTTGACTGTGTCAATAGTGCCCTCAAATAAAAATGCAATTTAATCTAGACTAGGTAAATATATCGACCAGTCAAGACATTCACTTTCAAGCATCGTCAATGTGCTTTTGCCCATAAAAAAGTGTCCCCTTTAACCTTGATCTAGTCACGAGTCTCGTCTCTCACCCTGTTATCAGACTGCTCTTCAAAGGTTAACTTGAAGCTGTCGGCCTGGCTCCCTTCCGTACTGTCCAGGCTCATATATCCACACAGTCGACAGCTAGCCTCCCCCAGTCCAGTAGCTGAGCAGGACACGAACAGAACAACATGAACAGAATAAATGTTCCGTTCAGTCACAGGGAAGGGACGACAAGGGTGATAAATGCAGAAGGTCAGATGACTTGTCTACTTTTCCCACTTTTGAGTGGCAGAGGTGCTGACCTTTCAGATGCTCCTGTTTGAGTTTCCAGCCCGATCCGCTGAGGTAAACACACGGCGGGGGGCAGAAGAATCTGAGGGCACACACAGAGTTTATTTACCACAAAAAGCACCTTGTTTTGCGCTCTCTCTCTGGCCGTAGTGGGAGGCCTTGAATCATGTGGGTGGACTAGACAGTGATGATTTGGCAGTCCTCACCTCACCATCGTTTTGGCCTCATGGTAAGTCTATGGTGATGAGATGATGTGGCCAATGTTAATACTGAGGGGCTTCACCACCATGTTTTCTTAGTGTGACTAAGGTGGGCTTTGCACATTTCTCAGAAGGATTCAGCTGCAGTATTACTATTTGACTCAGCAGCCCTTGGATTATTGACTGTTGCACCAGGCAGTGATGGTGAGCCAGAGTGGTAAAAATATATAGTCATGGGAAGACCACACACACACACTCACACAAACACGCGCACACACACACACACACACACACACACACACACACACACACACAGAGAGTACCGTTTCTCATTGCCATAGGACTTCTGTGCCACCCTGGCATGGAGAATGCGAACTGTCTGGTCCGGGTGAAACTGCAGGTATTGTCTCACCGAATCGCGGGTAATCCTGGGCAGTGCGGAGAAACTCTGATCCACCCTGGGAGGAACACTGCATCATTAAACCACCAGATCACTGGCCATTTGTACTGATACAGAAGACACTAGGTGCCTATATTTCCCTTGGGATAAATAAGGTGTCTTTCTGTCTGTCTGCTTAATTATCT
The DNA here is from genome assembly GCA_015244755.2 of Tenualosa ilisha. Lineage (NCBI taxonomy): Eukaryota > Metazoa > Chordata > Actinopteri > Clupeiformes > Clupeidae > Tenualosa > Tenualosa ilisha. Next base: position 3,101,692 of record PYXC01002417.1, read on the forward strand.
ATCAAATCTATTTACATTAATTGACTCTATCTAATGAGAGTTGCTGAAATAATTACGTTTTCCTGAAAATCCCCTTCAGTACACATGCATGGTGCCCACTACAGTGGACAGACACTATTTTAAACCACACGATTTGCAGCATTAACTCCAAACGAATATAGGGGGTTCTCCTAAGCCTTTATTTTTTTGTTGTATGACTGTCAGGTCTGCATCGGACCTGGTCACGGCCACGCCCCCTCACTCAACGCCACGGTCTCACAGCTCATCTCCTCGTTTGCACTCACCTCATCAAGCACGATCACCGTCACCTGAGTTTTAATTAGTGTCACCTGGTCTCCACTCTACTTAAGCCTCCCTCCTGCTTCACTTGTGGTCTGGTCTCGTCGCTATAACCTTGTTTCCTGTTTCCTCGTATGCTCCCCTCGTCTTCCGTGATCTCCGGCATCACCACCCGCGTAAGCCTAGACTTCCCCGTGAATATTCTCCCACTCGGTTTATCTTGTTCGTGTCTTTGTTACGGTTGTGTTTAGTCTATATCTCCTGCGTGTTAGTTTTGCCCCTTGCCTTTGTGCATTGTATATCTCCTGAGTGTTAGTTTTGCCCCTTGCCTTTGTGCATTGTTCTTTTCGTTTCTCCGTTAGAGTAACGGACACGGCTTTTGTTATTCCCCCAGTTCTTGTGTTAATAAAAGAATCTGAGTTTATCTACTGCCTCCGCCTGTCTGTGTCTGACAGAAGACCAGACCGAACTGTACCAATGGAGGCAGAAGCCCCCGAATCCCTTCGGACCCTAGTCAGGGAAATATGTCAAAGCCTGTTGCCCCTTCTAGCCTCTCATGTCGGCGTGGTAGCGGCCACCCCTGATCCCCCGACCTATTCCGGAGATCCGGAGGCCTGTGGTGGGTTCCTGCTGCAGTGCACTCTCGCCCTGGAGATGGACTCGCGCCGTTTCCCCACTGAACGTGGCAAGGTGGCGTATGTCATCTCGCGCCTGGACGGCCGGGCCCTCCAGTGGGCAGAGAGTGTCTGGCAGCAGGCGGGACCCACCACACAGTCTTTGGACGCCTTCCTGAAACACTTCCGGGAGGTCTTCCAGGCTCCGGTCGGCGACTCCGCCATCCAGGAACAACTACACCACCTGAAACAGGGTAAGACCAGCATCTCGGAGTACGCTCTCCGCTTCAGGACCCTCGCCGCCGCCAGTGGGTGGAATGAACCTGCACTTCTCACCACCTTCCGCCTGGGCCTGGAACCCTCCCTGCGCCTCCACCTGGCGGCGTGCGACGACTCCATCGGCCTGGAGCGTTTCATCCAGCTCGCCATTCGGGTGGCGCACCGGAGGGAGGGCTGCCTGCCACCTGTCTCCCGCGTCGCTCCGTCTCCCCTCCGACCCGCTCCTTCAGACTCCGCGCCCGAGACCCCCATGGAAATAGACCCCCCCGAGATCCACCGTCCGGAGACCCCCATGGAGATAGACTCCGTCAGGCTATGTCCCACCGAACGACGCAGGCGGATGACACAGGGTTTGTGTCTGTACTGTGGCGCTACGGGTCACCTCCTCCGCACTTGCCCTGTTCGTCCGCCTCGCGTCCAGGTGAGTTCTGTCAGCTTACAACCATCTGTTTCCCCATCGCTATTGGTACCAGTAACCCTCAGTGTTGCAGGTGTATCCTTCTCAGCCCGGGCCCTCCTCGACTCTGGCTCCGCCAGGAACTTCATAGCCGGCTCCCTCTGCCGACGCCTGAAGCTACCACGTCGGGAGAGTCCCCACCCCTACGTCGTGCACTCCGTGGTGGGTCGGCCCATGACCCGACGGACCATCCGGCATGCCGTGGGCCCCCTGACACTTCAGATTGGAGCCAGCCACAAGGAGAGTATTGACTTTCTGGTCCTCGAGGAGGCCACCGTGGACCTAATCCTGGGCCGCCCATGGTTGGTCCAGCATGCTCCGGTGGTGGATTGGGCCACCGGAGAGATCATAAAGTGGGGCGATGAGTGTTCCACCCGGTGTCTGTCCTGTCCTCCTGTTCCTAGGTCCCTGCCTAAACACTCCGCACTGGTGTTGGGAACCACCTTGGTTGAGGGTCCACTTTCCACACACAGTACCACTATCCCCACTCAGCCACAGCAGCAGCACTTTCCCCAGGCTCCTACCCCTGTGTCTGTCTCTGGCCAGCAGCCTCCCCACTGTCAGCTACTCCCTGCCCGGCAGCCGTTGCTTCGGTCAATGCCAAGGCCCCAGGCGTCACAGCAGCCTCATGGTCGGTACCGGCAGCAGTACACCCCCCAGCAACGGCAGCCAGGTCCTCCGAACTCCCCACAGACTTCTCTCCCCGGGCAGGTCCCACCTGGGGCACCAGCCTCGGTTTCCCCCGTATCCATTCACCCCATCAGCCACGTCTCCCCGCGTAAACCCTGTCATGCACCTCACAATGTCTCTCCTCTCTCCCCAGCTCCCGATGCACGGCCTGAGCCTCCTTTGCCGCTCCTGTTGGACGCCGGCCCGGCCGCTCCCCGAGGCCAGGGTCGTCCCCGCCGGCGTAGCCGGCGCCCGGGCCGTCGTACTCCAGGAGCGGCCCCTGAAGGGGGGGGTAATGTCAGGTCTGCATCGGACCTGGTCACGGCCATGCCCCCTCACTCAACGCCACGGTCTCACAGCTCATCTCCTCGTTTGCACTCACCTCATCAAGCACGATCACCGTCACCTGAGTTTTAATTAGTGTCACCTGGTCTCCACTCTACTTAAGCCTCCCTCCTGCTTCACTTGTGGTCTGGTCTCGTCGCTATAACCTTGTTTCCTGTTTCCTCGTATGCTCCCTTCGTCTTCCGTGATCTCCGGCATCACCACCCGCGTAAGCCTAGACTTCCCCGTGAATATTCTCCCACTCGGTTTATCTTGTTCGTGTCTTTGTTACGGTTGTGTTTAGTCTATATCTCCTGCGTGTTAGTTTTGCCCCTTGCCTTTGTGCATTGTTCTTTTCGTTTCTCCGTTAGAGTAACGGACACGGCTTTTGTTATTCCCCCAGTTCTTGTGTTAATAAAAGAATCTGAGTTTATCTACTGCCTCCGCCTGTCTGTGTCTGACAATGACCATTGTCTTTATTATTATTTCCTATCATTAGATATTACATGACAATTAATATGACAAATCCAAAATGGCGGATAAAAGAGTAGGTAATAATTTATGTCTAGAACACTTCTTAAATACTTTCATTCTTTAAAATAATACTTAACCAGAGTTTCATCAACATAACATTTTTACTTCTTTTCTATGAGCAGAAATGTAGCAGGTGCAACTGTCCACTGTAGTGGACACCACACATGAAGGGTTATATTTTGATTCAAGTTTTTTTGAGTACCCTGCCCAGTTCATTAAAGACACATCAAATAAATAATATTATGGTATATTTATTGTCGACCTACCAGAGTGTGGGTGAATCAGTACTGCATTCTAGCAAATTTATTATATTTTAGAAAGTAGCTATAATTGATTTTATACCGACGGTGCGCGGTTACCACTACAGTAGATGTTTGCGTATCTTTGTCAAAAATGTGAATGTATTGGAAAAAAAATCAAATGGATATGTTTTAAGTCTTGATTTGGAGTTAAAAAAGCATAGATAAAAATCCACATCAGTTTTTTAATAATTCATGCATGAAGGGGTTATGAATACAGACAGCAGCTGCAGAATATAAACTCACCTAAATCTGTGCTTACAGCAGTTGAAATATACAGTAATACAGGAATACTTCTGGGAACATGTAGTAACTCAGATTTTCATTTCAGGTCTTTGGACCATTTATATCATCTTTCCTTTAATCCATCTGTAAACATTTATTGTCTGCCTTTCAGCCATGGAGCAGGATTCTCTTCCACTGCATGCCTTCCTTTGAGCTGTGCACTCAGAGAAGCACTAAATAGACTGATGATATTAAGCACTCTGCATGGGGTTAGTCATATACAATCAGACGCCTGAAATGTTTTCCGTGCTTATGTGGCGAGGCTCAGTCTGTCTATGTGGGGGCACAGTACAGTGTGTGCCCGGCCCCCATCGCTGCTTGGCCCGGTCTAGCCATTTAGGCACACTGAGTAAAATAACATAGTCCAAACCAGACGTTGATAGAAAAGCAGTCAGGAAGCCTGGCAGCTTCCGATGGCTTACATTTGGCTCTGACCCTAGCAAACACATTCCATAACGCCAAGCACAGCTCTTGGGAATGATGCAGCATTGTAAACACACATAGTCATTTCTTCCTCCTCCCTAAAATCACTCTTTACTACAGTTCCCTGAGCTTTTGTTCAAACTGTGAAAAATGAGGCCCAGAAACCACAGTAGACATTCTCATGTCAATGCTTCATGAAATATAATGGCTAAAATCTCATCAGATGAATAAGTTCAATGGATGCAGAGGCAACGGTATCTACCATAATATCATTCAGAAACATCATTTCCTACCGATTCATGATTTTGATGTCAGAGACACTAAATCAGGATCTCGGGTCATTAGGCCCACTTCCAAATGTTACCATATGGCATGATTCAGGGAACCAGAGACCTCATGGTTATGTATCACGTGTGAACATACACTCCATTCATGTGAAACATGAATGGAGTGTAAGGCGATAAACATGGGACATTACACCCAGAAAAAGCAGTATGTGTGAGGAAGACACCCGCCCCCCTAGAGAAGGCAAAAGACATCAACTGAGAAAACAAAAGATCATGTAGGGACACACAGAGTCCTCCCCAAAAGAAAGCAAAAGATCATGTGGGGACAACCCCCCCCCATCCCACTCACACACACCCCCCATGCCCACTAGGCATTGCTTCAGAATTAAAGGCCCACAGCCAAGGGGTCACTTCAGTTGGTTGACCCTGCAGCTGACTGGAGATGTGACAGGCGGCAGTTCTCAACAAGTTTTACAGCAGCCTCTACGTCTAACTACAGTGATATAGGCAACAGAACCTGTTATGGCGATGCATGCAGGCATGCTTTCTTGTCTTCTCAGTTATTTTTTTGTGATAAACAAAAGTTATGTCCTTTATTTTGTAACTTGTGTCTTTAGGTCAACCGATTTTAAAGGAGGGTTTCAGTAAAATTGTGTGGCCATACTTGAGCATGGTCTGGCGGAGGACAGGCCAATGATTTTAAGAGGCTGAAAAATATGTAGATTTCCTGTCGATGTACAAAATTTCATAATTAACACTGAAATTCTTATCAGCAATTGAGGACACATTTGGCAGACTTGGAGGAGCAGTGATGATGTCTGAAATGTATTATTTATTAAATTTATTTATGTAACATGAATTAATTGAGATGTCTGGGAAAACAAGTTCGTATCAAAGAATGTGCAAACCCCCCTTGGGAATGACAATGGCTTATTTGAGTGTTCCTTTCATTCCTTTTTTCTCCCTAAAAACCCTTTGCTTCCCTAGCAAATGGGCTTCAAACTGAGGTCTGTTTCTGTTTATCAGCTGCATTTTTAGGCTTGGAATATGGTCCGAAATGTTCTGCATGTCAAACACTGAAAAAGGACAAGCAATCAAGAACAAAGAGTGGATAGATGGAGATATACTAAGCAGCGGGGTGCCATTTTGAGCATGGAGCAGTATTAATTGTTTTTGGCACCGCAGTGCTGCGTGTTTCTCTAAGGGCCTGTTGAACTGTGGAGGACTGGTCAATGAAAAGCTGCACCATGCTGCTGCTCGGTTACACACAATTCCTGAACAATGAGGTGAACTAAGTTCCCTGTTTTTTGAGGAGGGTGAAAGGCTCATAGACTGCTGGAACTGATGATTCATGATTAACCAGGCAGTGAAATTAGGTTGTATAACCTTTTCTTCCCAATGTCAAGACATACGAGTGCCATATGTATGCCATTTAGCACAACTAAACTGACCATAAAACATCAGTGCAAAAGGTTTCCCATATACTTTTTTGTTATGGTCTTGATGATGTGAAAATGGTTAGCTTGTGTAGAGAGAATTCAAAACAAGAGTCAAGGCAGAGCCAAGGCATGGATTCACACTATGCTTGAGCTGTCTGTGCAAACACAGCCAGGCCAGACTAGAGGTTTCATTTGGGATTTCCAAGGGGTCAAGGGGTCAAGAGAGCAGACCTGATGGCATTTCACACATGAGCACGTCAGGGCAAAAGAGCTGTACTGCTATGGCATGCCAAGGGTCTAAAACAAGAAGGTTAATGACTGTTCTAAAGAAAGGCATTTTTGATACATTTCCTGTTTAAAGGTTACTTGCTTATGTTTTCTTATGGGGTTTCAATTATGGTTGTCGATCATTTGCAATATTACATTGCACTAGAGAATTCCCAGGACAATAAATTTATATATGGAATTAACAATTATTCAGTAAATTCCTTGCATACCATGACAGATAAATGAATACATCAACATGGATAATAATAGCCTACTAGGAGCAGAGCCTTTTGAGACTGTCTCTCTGTGTTGAGACTGCATCCTCTGTGCTGTCCCCCACCCCCCATCCTTTCCCAAAAAAAGTCAAAGTCGTCTTGAACTCTCGTTTCACTGGGGGTGGGGACTAGATTTTTAAACATGCTCCTTGGATTAAATACCTGTCCAAAATCTTTGCTGCTCACTCCACATCAGAACATCAACTAAGTCAAAATTGCTCTACGAGGGACGATTTTCCAACTGACCAACACATAAAACCACCGAGGAGAGAGAGCATTCATTTGATACATTTGGAGAGAACTGGATACCACAACTGACTCTCACTGGACTCTAGTTTTGCAAACGGAGTTTGGCGGGAGGAAGACATATCGTTACCTGTCCCATTCAGAGGAGCGCAACTCTGTTCTCCCCTGCAGCGTGCCCAGGTGAGTGATCGAACTCCCAGGTGTGTACAGGTGCGGGACATCAATGGTCTCCAAATGCTGAGGTCCTGGCAGAAAAAAATATCCTGTTTAATTCTTGTCCATAAGAATGATGTGCCTGTATGAAAGTAAATTATTTGAATCACACGAGACTATTTTAACCAGAGGAGCGTTTTATTTGATTCTTTGATTAGACGCACAATCAATGAACGCTATTATGAGCATGGCTCTAATGTCATTCATGTCCGTCACTTTAGCCTACTACAATGGCTCAAGTCATTTTTCTGCTCACAGACATGATTTTCCTAATTGGGAGCTCACAGTTGCCAATAATTGCCTACTACTTCTACTAAGTTACACGAGTTATTGCGAATAGCCTGCCTTGAATCTGAATTTTGAAAAACGAGAATCACTTCATCAAGCTAACCATTCACGTTTTAAGTTAACAGAACTGTCGATTAGTAGCGTTTCAACACAATATGAAATGGTATTTTTACCAGTAGACAAAACCCCTAGGTTTTGTGTTAAAAAATTACAATAACAAAAGCTCGTTGAGGTATCTATGGTCAAACTGTTATGTGCTAAATTATGAAATGTAGCCAACAGGCTTATTGTGCTAGTTTGTTGGCTGATTTCATCATTTTGTGTAACCCACCTACAAACAACAATGTGAATCAGATTTAATAACTTAGATTTTTCATAGGGATGAATGAAGTATAGCCTATCTGTCTATCCTTCATTTAGCGTATTCATTTAGATTAAAGCTCTATTCTTTTCACTTTCTCGATTTTGTATTATTGTTTGTCTTTTTCGAAGAGGGCTGAGACTTAGAACTTGTAGAAACCGTTTTTTAGGGATGAACGAAAATTTGTGGGTGCACAGTGGCAGCCTGGAGTTATGTGAGAAAAAATGCTAGCGGTAGCAAAGCACACATCTGCTTTCAATCCATTAGCAGCAAGAAGGTTATGTTTCCTCATGTCAGAGTGGCAAAGCTGTCATTCAAATTTTAAATAGACAGCACTCTCTCTCTCTTCTCATTTTCTCTCTATTGCTGCCATTTTTAACTCTGCGCTCCATGTCAAACTGTTTACGTTATGTTTACGTTGACTATACCCATGGAGATCCCTGGGGTTGAATTTATTTAATAATGTTTAAACAGTTTACCACAGGGACACTGTGAGGGTAAGAGTGCTTTCTCTATATCTTCCTCATCTTGCCACTGGCCAGTACTGTTAATGGTCCCCTGTGGTATTCACAGGTGCTGTCATTCGACCTAATGCACAAACTCTCCCCTCACTCTTAGCCTCACTATATTAGACCAGTAGTGCATATGCAGACACTCACCCCTTATACTGTCCGTGGCAGTGTCCAGACCTCTGTGATCCTGCATCACACTAGCAGAAAAATCCACCTCAGTAATTTTTGTGTCAGAGAAGCACAAGCTTGAAAATAAGCAAAAAGAGCTCTGATCTGTCTAAAGGTGAACCTTTTCCTGACGCGGTATAACTTGAATAAGATAAAGAGGTTGAACGTGAACTGCTCCTCTACATGAAAAATCTTTAGCATGGCGTGTCTATTTCCCTGTGACTGGGTTTCCTGCCCCCCCCCCCACCCCCACCTTCATATGTTTGTTTTCAGAGATTGTCACCTGTTGAGTTCTCACCTGTCCTTACAGCCTCAGCAAACACTCCCAAAGATAAGACGCCCTTGTAACCACTACAGGGCCACACAAGGCGAGAGAGAAGGTAGTCATTGCTTGGCTGTGACAGTAATTGTGACAAGACACATCTTAAAGTTCCTCTTCAGAAGTAAACATGCCCAACACCTGCATTATGTATTAAGTTACAATAACAGCAAGCTGCACTTCCTGAGAAGTCCCCTTGGCCAGAAATGATAACTGACGGTTTACTGCCTTCCCTAGGCCTACTCCGCTGCAGAGTTTGATGGAGGCATGGAAGTTGCATTACTGCTGGTATTCCCAAAGGGGGAGCTCTGCTAGTTGGGGCCATCATTTTTAACTTGTCAGCAACATGTGCTCTTTAGTTTCCAGTGGCCAGTCTGCAATGGCTGAAAACAGAAAACATGCTGCTCATGTGGTTCGTGTCACTGCAGAAAAAAACAGATACTGGCAAACAAACTTCACCCCACTCACCCACCTACCCACATGCACTCGCTATGAAGTCTTGAAGATGAGAATCAAAAATGTGATACCCCTCAGCTCTATATATTGTGAGAAATAATGTGGGCTAATTACTGGTATGAAATGTCAGTAATATATTGCAAGGAAAAATCCTGGTGTTTTCTTGATTACTGTATCACTGATAAAGTCCACATTTACTTGAGTCGATTTCAGCTTCTCCTCTACCCTCACCAACTCTGGTTTATACCTTTGCTCAAAAGTCAATTCTTTTGGCTTGCTGCTGAGCTTAGTACTAGTCCTTTCACTGAAATAAAACATTAAGTAAACACAGTAAATGGATTTGCATGGTTTCTTCTCAGTGTTTAATTATAGACTGTATATTATGTGGTAGTGACCTCTGGTGAAGGAGCCCTCGGTGCTGAAGTAGTGCTGGGGTTGGAGCACACTGGGCTTCTTTGTGGTGAAGGGACACATGTGGGCATGGGGCCAGGCTCTGGTTACAGCACTTGCTTCCTGAGACAGGCCCCAAGTTATTTGCTGGGGTCTCCACAGAGGACCGTAGGGGCCACGGCGTCCAGGGGGCCACTGCTCAGAGAGAGAGAGAGAGAGGCTGATCTGTGCATCTCTTTCACTCAGACTACTTTCCTTTTTTCACTCACACATATTCTCTTTTTCAACATGTTGGTGTGGACTGGGCACACTCCGCTCACTGCACATTTAGCACATTTTACCAGGTTAGGACAAATGTGGTCTGTGTATAGTATGGGGTCGTATACATACAGTGTGTGTGTGTATATGTAAATTACACTATTCTTCAAAGACACAGTTTATATGGGTCTACTAAGAATTTCACTGAACTCCACTGAAGCCCCATTGTAGAGTTGAGATCTGATTAAAAGGCCAGAGCCTGCTGTCAGTGCTGTCTAGCCTTTTTTTTAAGTGGACATTGAGCACTGAGCCAGTGACAAAATCTTTGGGAGTTTTTCAACTCTTACTCATTGAGAGAAAAAGAGAAAGAGATAAACTGTCACAGCCCCTGTTCTCTGACCAGGGGGAGAGAACAGCCTTTTGTTATGGCTGTTAGATCTGACAGGAGGTCTTTATGGAAACACTTCCCAGACATTGTTATTTTCCAGCAATTACCTCACATAGTGTTTGAACTTTTTGCCTGCGGTCATGTGAGTGATTCAGTAGCAGATTATTCAACCTTTGTGGGCGTCTGTCAGGAATGGCCTCTGTGCAGGCTAAGCCATCTGTTTGGCGTCGGGCGTTTTTATGAAGGGGCTGGCCAAGGAATGCGCCGGTGTTTTAAGTGCACATTGTGACCTGGAGCTGTCTTTTCCCCTCGCAGGCCTATTTGAATCCAGGACAAGTCTTCAGCATCCAGGTCTGAACATGAGAACCCTCTTGGTTGTCACGACTCTACTCTTAACCCAGGCTGTGGTGTCACAGGCAAGACCAAAAAAAACAGGTAAGCCAGTCACAACCACAACACACTAATGCTAATGTTTCTACCAGGTCCATATTACAGATTAAAGCTATTGAATATCATTAGGTCATATGAAAATAATCCAATAACACTGAAAATGTTATAATATTCTGGCATTAACAAAGCAATTGCTCTCAGTATTTTAGTGTCTTAGTATCTTATTATGACTAATAAAGTTTGTACGTCTGGTGTCCATGCCACAAAGTGTCATTCTACCCTTCTGAGCTTATTCAGTCCCTCACTGAATAATGTCTGATGTTTCAACCCTCTCACATTTATAGCCGCTAAGGAGAAATGTAAGTCTGGACCAGTGGATCTCGTCTTCATCATTGACAGCTCGCGGAGTGTGCGCCCCCATGAGTTTGAGACAGTGCGGAAGTTCATGATCGACATCATCCACGAGATGGACATCGGGCCAAAGGCCACGCGCGTGGGAGTGGTACAGTACTCCAGCCAGGTCCAGAACGTCTTCTCACTGAACGCTCACTCCCGCCTTGAAGACATGGTGAAGGGTATCAACGAGATCATCCCGTTGGCGCAGGGCACCATGACTGGCCTGGCCATCCGCTACGCCATGAATGTGGCCTTCTCTGCCGAGGAAGGCGCCCGCCCCAACGTACCCCATGTTGCCGTAATCGTGACTGATGGGCGCCCTCAGGACCGCGTGGCAGAGGTGTCAGCGGCCGCCCGTGAGTCAGGCATTGAGATTTTTGCTGTGGGTGTGGCAAGGGCTGATATGACCTCTCTTCGTGCCATGGCATCACCGCCATTTGAGGACCATGTCTTTCTGGTTGAAAGCTTTGACCTTATCCATCAGTTTGGCCTTCAGTTCCAAGACAAACTTTGTGGTGAGAGTGCATTTCACATTCCAGTCTTCATTGTTTTGTACTACCAACACTTGTACATGTTGAACACCTTCACTGTCTTGCATTCTGTTAAAATAAATAACAGCATCGCAAGTGGGATAAAATGTACTTTTGTATTTTAAGGAATCGATCTGTGTCTGGACTCTGACCATGGATGTGAGCACATCTGTGAGAGCTCGCCGGGCTCCTACCACTGCCTGTGCATGCCCGGTTACACGCTAAATGAGGATGGCAAGACCTGTACACGTAAGTCACACTGCATTATGGGAATTTTTTGACCGTCGAATACGGCTTTGGCTAGTCTCTGTCACGTGATTACCAAAGATGGTCAGAATTGACTCACAAAGTGATACTATGTCCAATGAACTGCTATGTAGAATTTAGCTAAACACCATATACATGATACACTCAAGGCATCTGCATTGTATTTCAGCAATTGACCTTTGTGCTGAGGGCAAACATGACTGTGAGCAGATCTGCAACCCCACGCCTGGTGAATTCACATGTGCCTGCAACCCTGGATACACCCTGAATGAGGACAAGAAGACATGCACAAGTTAGTGATGCCAACAAAAGGGAGCGGTTCCTTAATCTGGAAGACACACACACACACACACACACACACACACACACACACACACACACACACACTATCAACCAGTGTACAGATGGGTACATTACACCCATGGTCAGGCTTATAGCTTGCTAACTAGCTAACATAATGGCAATAACAGTAACGGCTGCATTAATGGCATCAGGCATGCCAGATGTCTCACATATTATTTTGTGAGAATTATGTGCATGTTTGCTCAATAATGTTGAAACTTGTCCACAGGCGCTAAAGTATTAGTTGGGTAGGGTCTTTATTACCAAGCAGCAAGAATTTACATATAGCGTTACATCTAAAAATGCTTACAGCGAGGTTGTCATATATTTAGATTTTCCTTTCTTTTGCAAGTTCACTGAAATTCCACAGCTTTCATTAGCCTCAGTTCAGTAGCTTTAGAAGTTGTGTTTTTGTTCATCTTCAGACACCGTGCTAGACATCCTGTTTTAATGCCTGGAGTGTCCCAGTTATCTAGACATTTCATTTACTTAACACTCTAGACATTTGCATTGTGTTCCAGTGATTGACCTCTGTGCTGAGGGCAAACATGACTGTGAGCAGATCTGCAACCCCACGCCTGGTGAATTCACATGTGCCTGCGAATTTGGATATACCCTAAATGAGGACGAGAAGACTTGCACAAGTTAGTGATGATGAGGCAAACACAACAGTTTGTGCTATAACTATGAAAATGGCTCAAGAGTTACATTTTTGGGGTGGGCTTAGCTCGTGATACCTTCTTGATAGGTTTGATTCCCCCGGAACCATGTTGAATTCTGATGGCACTTCATATACAAAATCATTCTAGCATTTCATTCATTGCACACCACTTTAGACATTTGCATTGTGTTCCAGTGATTGACCTCTGTGCTGAGGGCAAACATGATTGTGAGCAGATCTGCAACCCCACGCCTGGTGAATTCACATGTGCCTGCAACAAAGGGTTCACCATGAATGAGGATGAGAAGACTTGCACAAGTTAGTGATGGCAGGGCGAGAAAATAACCAATGTTTGTCACAAACAATTCTACTTCATGTCAATTTTAGTGTGCGTGTGCTGGTAGAAACATATAAGCACACACATGCACACACAAACCGACAATGTCCATCAATGAAGTCATTGCTACCTTGGACAGATGTTCAGGCTTTAGCTTGCTAGCTGACTAACTAGCCAAGGCACCATGTAATAACTGTAATGGCTGCAAAATTGGCATCAAGCTTGCCAGAAAACTAATATTTAATTTGATAAAATGCATGTTTTGCTAGTGTGATTTTAACATTTTCAAAAGGTTTGTATAGTAAATCAATTTGAAAACGCAAATTTTGTCAGAAATCAGACTGATGTAAAATGTCATATAACAAATTCATAATTTTTTACAAATTTGATAGAGTCATTGGCTTCACACTTTAGACATTTGCATTGTGTTCCAGTGATTGACCTCTGTGCTGAGGGCAAACATGATTGTGAGCAGATCTGCAACCCCACGCCTGGTGAATTCACATGTGCCTGCAACAAAGGGTTCACCATGAATGAGGATGAGAAGACTTGCACAAGTTAGTGATGGCAGGGCTAAAAATAATAACTGATGTTCATCACAAGCAACTCACTTTTGAGACTTGTATGTACTGTTCACAAAAAATGGCTACGCTTGGCACAAGTTTAGGAGTTTGGCTTATTAACTAGCCTACCTAACAAATTCCATGCCATAACTGCCTTAACTAAATTACAGTAAATTTGGCCTGTCGTGCTATATATCCCACTTTTTATTTCTGTCAACAAAAAGAAAGTGTTTTTATCAATACATTTTGAACATGTCCAAAAACGGCTCAGGTTTCGTTAACTAATATCCCAAATATCCCAAGCCATTTTATTCATTGCACACCTCAGATATTTGCATTGTGTTCCAGTGATTGACCTTTGTGCTGAGGGCAAACATGATTGTGAGCAGATCTGCAACCCCACGCCTGGTGAATTCACATGTGCCTGCAACAAAGGATTCACCATGAATGAGGATGAGAAGACTTGCACAAGTTAGTGATGGCAGGGCAGAGAAACTAGGGGTTTTCCTCAGTCACTTAATTCTTTACCACACACAGACACACACACATACACACACACACACAAATTGTCCAGCACTAGGGGCATAGTTGCCTTAGATACAAGTTTAGGCTTTTAGATTACTAACTAGCTAAAATAACATGCAATAACTCTAGAGGCTTCATAGATTTCACTGGGCATGTCAGGCATCGCACATGTAATTTACTTGAAAAAAAATGCATGTTGTATGTTTATTTTAATCTTCTCCCAAAGCTGCCAATCCTCAGGCCCTGTTTACACATAGCTGGGTATCTGTCAAAATTAATGTTTATTTATGCAGTTGCACCTATCAATGCGTAAACAGAGGTTTCACTGAAACTGGCTGCTTTTGAAAACTCCACTCAAAGTGGAGATCTCTGAATACTCTGGCTCCAGGCACTACATGTAGATTGGGAGAACAGAGTTTTAGCATTGTGATGTAATGGCCCCTCTTCAATTTTCAGATCTCTGGTTGGCTGTCTATTTGTTTGACGTGTTTTTACAGCCTTCCCTGCCTCTTTTCAGCATTGTGTGAAAGGAATTCTTTTCTAATACGGAGGAGAACCTACCTGTTTTCATGAATACCCGGCTATGTGTAAACTTTGTCTCAGTCAGGCAATGTCATAATTACCTATTGAATAGATCCGACTTAGACTTAGTCTCGTTGAACATTTTGAAGCACACAGACTAAAATCTCATTTCATTCACTTAACACTCTAGACATTTGCATTGTGTTCCAGTGATTGACCTCTGTGCTGAGGGCAAACATGATTGTGAGCAGATCTGCAACCCCACGCCTGGTGAATTCACATGTGCCTGCGAATTTGGATACACCCTAAATGAGGATGAGAAGACTTGCACAAGTTAGTGATGATGAGGCAAAAGAAAGAAAAATCATGTCATTCATAAGTGACTCCACATTACATCACTCTCAGAACGTAGACCAGTGGTTCTCAACCTGGGAGTCAGGACCCCACAGGTATCATTAGATACGGTAATTTCTGGGGCGCGCGAGATTGTGGGGGGAAAAAAAGAATTCTACAATGTCATCAATGACATTAATACTATTTCTAACACTCTTGGCCTGCATACAAACAACGTTGTTCACATTTGCCAGTCTGGCTCTAAGCCTCAGTAAAGATGGCAATAGTGAAATTGCAGACTTGGTGGACTAACTATATGTCATGGATGTAGTTTTGGCTGTGATGTTACATTAGCTTTTATGGACAGGAATGGCTGTGATGTGGCCTGGTTCTTACACATACTGATCTACCATGCACATCAGTCTGGCCAGTAGGCCTACCTTCACTTGTTCCTGTTTGCCTGAGATAGGGAGCCAATCAAAAACTGTCTTTTACCCCAACATGATAGAGGCAGGCGTCACAATGTGTTTTGCTTCAAATCCAACTCTCTTTTCTCTGCAATCACTGGTCTGATTGGTTATAGGCATATTCAATGCCTGCAGAGGCATTTTGATTTATGTCATTTAATTCCGCCTCATGGAGGTTGGAGATGACACATGCATAGGAGATCAGTATGTGTGAGAACCAGCCTTGCTGAGATGAATAACACTGTCCATATTTCACTTGTGATAGTTGGTAAAGTAGAAGAATCATTTTCTGCTTAAGATCCCACAGTAAATCTAATCTAAAGAAGTAAAGGTAAAATTGATTTTTTGTTCTGCCTGTAGGCAGAAGAGTGCAGACAGTATGGCAACTTTAATAATCAGGGGGAGGGTGCTCCAAAAAGGTTGAGAACCACTGCTGTAGGCCAACATTCTACACCTGTAAGATCTGGCTGCTCAAGACGCATGTTCCTGCTCTACGCTTGCCAGCTAACTAGATAATGCATCAAATGCCTGTATAGCAGACAAAAAGTAACCTACCCTTGACAACCACAATGATCTACTGATACTTTTTCAATATTCCCAAATACTTCAGATGGTGCGGATGTACAGGACTGTCATCCCCATACAAAATGACCACTCCAAATTTCCTTATTCATCTAAAACTCAGCTTTCATTATTTACCTATTAGATTTAATCTTAATTGTCAATTAATCCTAATACTCATGTTCAAACACAGATTTTTATGACTTTAGTCATGAGTGCAGGCACTTCATATTTGTGATGTATCCAGGCATTTCAGTCACAACAAATTTTAGACATTTGCATTGTGTTCCAGTGATTGACCTCTGTGCTGAGGGCAAACATGATTGTGAGCAGATCTGCAACCCCACGCCTGGTGAATTCACATGTGCCTGCAACAAAGGGTTCACCATGAATGAGGATGAGAAGACTTGCACAAGTTAGTGATGGCAGGACACTAGATAATGATTGATGTTTCACAACAGCAACACCCACATCCCTCAATGATGATATGTAGAACTATCTAATGTCTGGCTTTTGCTGACTAACTAATTACATGCAATAAGTGTAATGGCTGCATAATTGGCAACCAGCATGCCAGAAATCTAATATTTAATATGATAAAATGCATGATTTGCTAGTAAGTTCATTCAGTTGGGCAACTGGAAATTCACCCAACAGTCAAAAGTAGATTGTCACACAGTTCAGATACCTGTATTACCCCATAAATGAATGCACCTCACACTTTAGACATTTGCATTGTGTTCCAGTGATTGACCTCTGTGCTGAGGGCAAACATGATTGTGAGCAGATCTGCAACCCCACGCCTGGTGAATTCACATGTGCCTGCAACAAAGGGTTCACCATGAATGAGGATGAGAAGACTTGCACAAGTTAGTGATGGCAGGGCAACAGACAATGATTGACATTGTCAGCTATTAATAACTTCTGGGTGGCAAGCCTAACATGCCTATCCCTCACACACACGCACACACACACACACTATCCATCAATAAAGACATAGCTATCTTAGACAAATGTTCAGACTTCAAGCTTGCTAGTAGCAAACTAACTAGCTTCCAAGCCAGCTAAGGCATGCTAGCCATCTGTAATTTCAATTGACGAGAATGCATGTTTTGCCAATAAATTCTATAATTTACCCAAAGCTTCTAAGGTCTAGCTGGTATTATCTAGCCTGATTTTCACCAAACATTCACTTTGTGAATGGGGTCTGAGAACTCTCAATTGGGAAACATTTCCGATTGTAGCATCCTAATGGAAACAGACATTCTGATAGCTTTGAAATAATTGGTCCAGCCAAAACAACTGCATGAAGGTTTCTTAATGCAGAACCTAGTAAACTGCATTGCTAAAATGAAACAATGTATTTACATTTGGAACATAAATTTACAGATTCTACCAGCTACATTTTTTAACTTTTGCTGATGTCACTATGGTTAAATTGCTTCATTTAACTCTACCTCTGCTGTGTTTGATTTTGAAACTCATGACATCATTCCCCCCTGATTGCTAATTGATTCACCATGCTGGTGTCTGAAGGTAGCGTTGCTACAAAGAGCATTTTCAGACAGATATCTTAGTGAAAAATTTAACTGGGATACAGGTTGGCAGAGCCAGATTAGTTCGTTAATTAGTTAGTTAATTAGATAGAATACTAACTCTATCATTTGTGGGTCTAAACATCATAGGCACTTCCAACTTCCAACAAAAATCCCCCTCAAAAAAACAACTATGTATCTCAGACTTGAGCAATTTGCATTGTGTTCCAGTGATTGACCTCTGTGCTGAGGGCAAACATGATTGTGAGCAGATCTGCAACCCCACGCCTGGTGAATTCACATGTGCCTGCAACAAAGGGTTCACCATGAATGAGGATGAGAAGACTTGCACAAGTTAGTGATGGCAGGGCAACAGACAATGATCAATAGTTGTCAACAGCAAGTCTATGACATTCACACAACCACATTATTATTAATGCTATGTAATGTTTGGCTTTTAACTTGCTAGCAAACTAACTAGATGCTAAGACATCACATGCAATTGTAATGGCTGCATATTTGGTATTTAGGCATGCCAGACAACTGATATTTCAATTCCTTGACAAGCATGCCTGTTTTGTCAATTATTCTGTCATTTCCCAAAGCCTTAGTCTATAGTTTGGAGGGTTTAGAGATCCTGAGTTGTTTTGGCACAGTTAAAAACAAAAATCACCACCTACATTGTTAATGCACCTCACACTTTAGACATTTGCATTGTGTTCCAGTGATTGACCTCTGTGCTGAGGGCAAACATGATTGTGAGCAGATCTGCAACCCCACGCCTGGTGAATTCACATGTGCCTGCAACAAAGGGTTCACCATGAATGAGGATGAGAAGACTTGCACAAGTTAGTGATGGCAGGGCAACAGACAATGATTAATAGTTGTCAACAGCAAGTCTATGACATTCACACAACCACATTATTATTAATGCTATGTAATGTTTGGCTTTTAACTTGCTAGCAAACTAACTAGATGCTAAGACATCACATGCAATTGTAATGGCTGTATATTTGGTATCAGGCATGCCAGACAACTGATATTTCAATTCCTTGACAAGCATGCCTGTTTTGTCAATTACTCTGTAATTTCCCAAAGCCTTAGTCTATAGTTTAGAGGGTTTAGAGATCCTGAGTTGTTTTGGCACAGTTAAAAACAAAAATCACCACCTACATTGTTAACGCACCTCATACTTTAGACATTTGCATTGTGTTCCAGTGATTGATCTTTGTGCTGAGGGCAAACATGATTGTGAGCAGATCTGCAACCCCACGCCTGGTGAATTCACATGTGCCTGCAACAAAGGGTTCACCATGAATGAGGATGAGAAGACTTGCACAAGTTAGTGATGGCAGGACACTAGAAGCGACTGTCACTAGCAGCTTTTTTTCTTCCCTCATAATGTCATTCACAAACACACATACAAACATTATTCTGCTGCCTGTTTTAGGCACCTTTGCACATGAAACATGAAACATAAAACATAAAACTTATTCCAAATTCTCGGCACACTTTAGACATTTGCATTGTGTTCCAGTGATTGACCTTTGTGCTGAGGGCAAACATGATTGTGAGCAGATCTGCAACCCCACGCCTGGTGAATTCACATGTGCCTGCAACAAAGGGTTCACCATGAATGAGGATGAGAAGACTTGCACAAGTTAGTGATGGCAGGGCTAAAGTTTACCAGCAAGGACATGACCACCTTTGGAGACATGATTTAGCTTGCAGACTTTTAGCTTGCTAACTAGCTAACTTATGACTCATGCTATAACATTGATGGCTGTGTAAAAAACACTAGGCATGGCAGAAGTCTTACAGTTTAATTATCTGACAAACATGCATGTATAACATATGTTTTGATATCCAGAAGCTTGACTAATTCAGACTAGTAATTTTGTTCACATAAAAGAAAAGGGAATGTATTCTAAGAAGTTTCCCCATTGGATAGTTATTTTGTGTTTTAATTTGATTCTATGACAACTTGGTTTCACTGGGTTTGCGATTTTTATGTTTTTATCCACAACACTGTGGACAATGCACTTCACACTTTAGACATTTGCATTGTGTTCCAGTGATTGACCTCTGTGCTGAGGGCAAACATGATTGTGAGCAGATCTGCAACCCCACGCCTGGTGAATTCACATGTGCCTGCAACAAAGGGTTCACCATGAATGAGGACGAGAAGACTTGCACAAGTTAGTGAAAAAAATCTGAGGAACAAGTTTCTGAGCTTAGCTCCCAACTCTGAAACACTCCATGTGTCCACTAAATATCTAGAACACATGCTCAGCATCATTAGCATGCTAACTCTCCTAACACATAGCCTAATGACAAGCAATAATAACAGAGCGCTGGCTGGCTAGATTGGCATATTCAAGGCCACCTCAGAGGGTCATGAAAATAACACACACTTTGGTGACCTTGATGTTTGCTTCAGATCAACGGCTATGGTTCCTTTCATAAGATACTTCAGATAACTAACCTCTCAGCTGTATTTGTCTTTCCAGTGATCAACTACTGCTCCTTTGGAAATCACAGCTGTCAGCATGAGTGTGTCAGTGTGCTCAATGGTTATTTTTGCCGCTGCAATGAAGGATACACTCTGCAGGAAGATGGCAAAACCTGCTTGCGTAAGTTTACCTCTGGGGAAATCCAGATATCCACATATTAACCAGCAACCAGCTAGATAGCTGTTAAATAAACACATTTTCACATTTTGATCTAATGGATATGACTCTTTTCTTGGCCTCTTTCAAACTGAAGCTGAAGACAATGGGAGTGTTTTGTGTGTATCTGTATGTGCTTCCAAAAAAACCATGCCCAGCCTATAATAACAGTCAACATTGCCCTTGGTGATTGAATATGCTGGGAATGTTAAACTCAACAAAAAGTCAGTGGACCCATCTGAGATCTTCTGCTGTAATGGTTTTTCCAGACAACTTTGCTGCCAAGAATAACAAGCGCAGCGTTATTCATTTATCACTACATCAGTGGAGAACTTCTGTTGCTTTGAGGTCACATTTTGTTCCGTCCGAGTAAAAGCTGCACTTGCTCTTTTGTAGGAATTTGCTCTCGTTAAATAGAATTGTATAATTGAATTGTGCATGGCCAGTTATGCCATGACATCCTCTTCTTTTGGCTACATAAGTGTAAGTGTAATGGATTTAATTTATTTTGTGTGTTAACCTTTATATATCCTCTTCTCACTGTGAGCTGTTATCCAGCATAACCATCTATAGCCCTCTTATAACATGTGCATCATACCTCTTGGCCATTAGCTGACAACCTGTGTAACACTGTGGAGCACGGCTGTGAGTTCCAGTGTGTCAGCACACCAGGATCCTACTACTGCATCTGTCCTGAGGGCCAGCTTCTGCAAGACGATGGCAAGACCTGTGGAAGTATGTGTCATGTCACACGGTACACTGATAGTAGTCTAAATAAAACACTTTACAATAATTTACAATTAAATTACTACTTGCAAATAGCTGTAGCAGTGCTATTCACGAATAGTTGAAATTTGTAGTCTTCCTATTGTGAGTACAGATCAAATGAAAAATGCACAAACAACTTTTTAACTACAATACAAAACTATTGGAAGAATGAACATCTTTTTTCATATTATGAAAGAAAATGAGTAAAAAAGGCTCCTAAATATAATATCGCAGGTTAGCAGAGTTCAGTGTGATGTTACATTCAGCTTGCAGGTCAGCCATCATTGACTTGGTGCTCCTGATCGACGGGTCTAAGAGTGTGCGGCCACAGAACTTCGAGCTGGTGAAGCAGTTTGTCAATCAGGTGGTGGACTCTCTGGATGTGTCGGCTAAAGGCACACGGATCGGTCTGGTTCAGTACTCCAGCCGTGTGCGCACAGAGTTCCCCCTTAACATGTACCAGACAGCGGACGAGATCAAGAATGCCGTCATGAACGTGCAGTACATGGAGAAGGGCACAATGACAGGCCTTGCCCTCAAGCACATGGTGGAGAACAGCTTCTCAGAGACAGAGGGAGCTCGTGACCCCAGCAGGATCCCCCGCGTCGGCCTGGTCTTCACTGATGGCCGTTCTCAGGATGACATCACAGAGTGGGCCAAGAAAGCCAAGGATGCAGGTATGCATGGATGTACTTTTTTGATAAAGGCAACTCCCTACCTAGCCTGGCAACCCAGACTATAGACAGATAGCGGCAAAACTTCAAATACATCTTTCTTCGCAACGAATGACTTGAGGTCTAATTCCAAAGTCAATGCCAAAGCCGATTCAAACAACTGTTGTTCCTTGGCCACAGCCTTAGTTGTTTTGCACAGTCGCAGGCCTGTCGTCATCGTGCTAAGCCTGTCCAACGACTCTCTACAAAGACAGAGCATTGTGATTGGTCTGACCAAACCTGAGAGAAGATCTACTGAAGCCCTATGCCTCGTGGTTAGACATACCGGCTGTGCAAAACTATTTGCTACTGCTAGGGTACGTCTAGATTTCTAGGCTAGTCCCTACCAATACTCCCTACCAGAATTTCTACTTCTGTTTATGTATATGATTGCTGTGCCTCAGGTATCACCATGTATGCTGTGGGTGTTGGCAAAGCTGTGGAGGATGAGCTCCGTGAGATCGCCTCAGACCCAGTAGATAAGCACTTCTTTTACTCTGCTGACTTCAGTGCCATCAACCAGATTGCAGAAAATCTAAAACTCAACGTCTGTGCAGGTAAAACAAACAAATCCTGATCTTCTTTTTACTTTTGTGTACACTCCTATACTCCAAAGCCCTCACTCTTCTTTTAACTTTTCTACTCCTAATACTTACAGTATTTACTTAAATACATAATTACCTAAATGTTTGATTTAGTCTAAACTTTTTAGGAAGTTCAAGAGGAACATCCAGTGTGGGTTAGATCCAGCATATAAAATAAAATCTTTTTCAGTGCCCTTTAGCACCTAGTGTGTAGGAGTTATCAATGTATTTATTTGACATTTCTATATATTCACTTTAGAAAAGTTTGAACACTATTTGACAGACAGTTTGTTACTGACAGAAATAATGAATGATTAACTACCATTGTGAATGCATAGTGCATGTATGAGTCATCATTTTTTTTACATGCAAATCTGTTTGTAAAATTGTCACTAAAATTGTCAATCTTATCTGCCTTTTGCAGAGGAGAGCCAAGGAGAGATTGAAGTTAAGGACCCATGTGCTTGTGAAAGTCTTGTTGAGTTCCAGCAGGCCACCATGGCAGCCCTGGACCAGCTAAACCAGAAACATATCCTTTACGAGAGTGTGTATAAATTCACATTGTTATCACTCATGCATATAACATTGCCATCCACACAAATCCACACCACTGTCCACTCATTGTTTATGGGTAGTGGTCTACAAATCACAAACCATAAATTACTAGTGGAACAACACAACTCCTATAACTCCTATAACTTTTAACTGACAAAGAGGCACATTTGTTTTATTTTGGATGAGTTAAAAGGAAATGTTTTGGCAGACTGCTCTGTCTAGACGTTCTGTTTTCAAGGGGAGCTCTTTGAGGCCATCCTCTGTTGTGTTATCGTGGCTACTAGTCCACCCTGAGGAAATGGAATGGCTGGGTTGCTTAGTCTCTTCACAGAAAGCCTGAAGGAGAGGCTCAATGGGTCTTTGTGAACTCACGCGTGACACACCTAATCTCTCAGTGCCCCTTATTCATCAAAGCGCAGAAGGGTGCCTTGTCCAAGCATCTCAAGTCTAGAAACAGATGTGTGCGAGGGGAGTGTTTCTGAGAGGACAATTTTGCAGTGTTTGGCTCTGCCCTAGCTGACTGTTTGTTTTTCTTGTAATTGACAGTGAGTTGCATTAAGAGTGAATACAATGCAGGCCTTGTGTCAGGAGCTCCTCCTGTCTGTCCTTATTGAGTCCTTGTGGTACAAATAGGTTTTGATGCAAAACAGATACTGAATTAGTTTTCATGAATGGCACAGTTCCTTAACCAGATCTCACTGTCTACAATGACTGCCCGATTGGAAGACCTGGAGAACCAGTTTCTGACCAGGAAATAAGAAACCCTTGTCCTCCCCGAGACAATCAGGAAATAGAAAGAAGGAGCTGGAGTTCCATTATGATCACAGACTATACCCACTGCACTAAGGAGTTTTAAACTGTGTGATAGATGAAATCAGGTTGATCCCAACGTTAGTTCTGACTCCTGTGTTTAGCAGCAATTCTTTATTTCTGTGATATCACTGTTGGTTTCTTCTTTGTATGTTCCTTGTAGACGTTCAGGAAGTTGGATTGGATTACCTGTGGACACTTCACAGTGAGAAGTGTTATGGTCTAGTTTCCTTCAACCATATCCTAAGCACCAGTGCATGTTTCATGCATACCTATTAGAACAAAGTTATGGGAAGCACATTCAAAGCAGCGGTAGCCATGACCTTTCAACATTATGTTTTATTCCCCTGGAACAGTTATGTTTATATTTCATGGCACCCTATTTATTCTTGATCAAAGTTACAGTTCATGGTTGAAAAAAAGGTTTATTTATGTGAGGTTGTCCATTAGTGTAAGTCATGTCATGTTTTTATCATAAACCTGGTTTCAAGCACTAGAGAACATTCAACTGGTAATCAAATCAGTACTGTATCAATCTTTATAACAATATTTGTTGTAACAACAAAATCACAATTAATTTAGGGCCTTAAAAATTAGAGCGCTTATGCTTCCAGCTGAAGCACCACACATACAAAACCTGTAGTAAGTGATGGAAAATCAAACGATCTAGAGTATAGGAAATATGCAATCGTTTCCCTTATAGCCATGTAATTATGTAGGTCAACTTATCCACAAGAGCCCTTGGAAATGTTGGAAATGGAGGCATTCGTGAAAAAAGAGAGAGAGAGAACTAACCATCTCAGTCGTGAGCATTATTATAACTGAATGTGAACTACTGCTCATTCTGAGTGTAGGAGGGTACTGAGAGGATGAGAAAAGACAATGAAGACCATCAGAATGAGTAGCATGCCCGGGCGCCCCTACAGACCACTTTTTTATACTAAATAAAGAACACTTTGTGAAAGGAGATAATTGGCCTGCCTACATTTTTTGAGGCAATGCCACAGTTATGAGCAAAGAAGCATAATGCTCTCCTTGTTCTCCTTGTATGAAATGTCCACAGTATGAAGCAAAAAAAAAAAAAATATCCCTGTTTTTGGTTATTTGTACTTTTGTATATTTTAATATCCATTTTTGTAAGTATGAGGATTCTCTATATTCTTACAACGGATTAAATAAATATGAAACTTTTAATTAATAATGTGTACATAATTTTATTGTGCATCGTATGACCCAAACATGCCTTCTTGAGCTGTTGCATCACATTTCAGACAAGTACATTTTAAATTAATGTCATCATTGAAAATTGAGAGACATTTCAAATAGGTCACAATATTTTTATTTCATCATCTCAGGTGCGCATTTTTCACTAGTCACCTGTGTATTGAAGGAACACTGGCCAATTTAATAACACTTTGATGTGTTTGCATGGTTGTGTTTATCCCTGTGGAGATCCCTAAAGAGACCATGTTTGTGTAGCAACGGGTCCATGTTGGTGTTCCACATGTTTTTCACTTAATGAACTTTACAGTGTCTCTCCTCAGAGGTCTTAATAAATCCCTTGGTTGCATGATGCACATTTTAAAAAACAACTGTCATGCCTAAGCTGACCTTTGCCAGGGTCTCTTAATGAATGCTGAGGGGATGGATCTGCATTCTCTTTCAGGGGGTTGTTGCTCACCTGACAAGACTCAGAGGAGACTTAAATGCCAAAGAGCATCCTTAGTTTGTGTATAGGAGCACTAATGACCCTAGTTGCTATTTATTTCATGACTATTAACCGAGTTTGTGGGTACACTATGCAAAGATTCTCAGTTAATTTATCATGTCCATAATCACTAGTTAGATGATAGGGTGAGTGAAGGCTCTCTTGGCTCCCCCTATGGTCTCTTAATGCTTGCAAAATCAGCCACTGTCATTTAGTAAATGTCAAACATGTTTATGATATGTTTCTTGTATAATTAAAAAAAAATGTAAGTAGTTGCAGTCATACCTATATCAAAGCTATAGGCCTACATGTATATCTTAAACAATCACAAAGACTCAAGAAGCACAATCACAATTTTTAAATATGGAAGATGTAACATCATTAAGTGGGAAGTGGTAAATTTGAGGTATATTTTACACAAAATCACTAGAAATCTTGTTATGATCAGTTGTTAAACTATAAGACCTGGTTGAAATTTTGCACAAGATGTAAGGCTAAAGTATCCCAGGTTCCAAAACAGTGAATGGACCAATCTGAATGGCTCGATTAAAGCCCAGATCATTAATCAACTAAGAATTTATGGCCTTACTGTTCAGAACCATTATCAATTAGCCAAGGTGTTTCATATAAATTATATGAAGAATGAAGGCAAAAACAATACAGAACAATGAGCAAAACTGATATTATCTCCCACCAAATGAACTTTACTGAAAATGCAATATGTTACAATTACAAGTCAGCCTATCTAAGATGTAATAGTAGTGTAACTTTTTTATGAATATTCTCAACTGTCAACCATTTCAGTTTTCTGAAACCTGGCAGTGTTAACCTTACAGCATTACGCAACACTGACTACTGTTAGAATTCTCTGACACAGGCACGGCAGTGTCAGACTTCACCTCAACACCTATTTACTGTGAGATCATGCTGAGGTGACACAAATATTAACAAAAATTCTAATACTTCTTCCCCCAAAGCATAACATAAATGATTAGCTGTGCCTGCTACATCAAATATTTGATATTCATGTGGGATTGTTTGTGCATATGTACTTTTTAATACATTTATAACAAATATATCCTCTCATCTCCATCTCATCCCATTTAGTGAAGGGTTTCTCAAACTTCATTTGGCCAGGGACCCCGCATGGGGCAGAAATTTGATCAAGGACCCCTCATCGCAACAAAATGTAACCATATAGATTATAGCATTTGCTCTTTCAGATGCTTTTGAACTCTTATTCTAAAAATATATTTTGTTAATACCACAACAGTTTTAAATAGGCATGTTGTTGCATTTGGCAAAACTTGATAGTGCATGAGCAATTTTTAAAAGGTTGATTTTTTTTGACAAATCTAGGCCTACTGTGTTTGTTTCACATCTAATAATAACCAATATTCATTTTGCTTATAAAAGTGTTTTGATAGATTGATATAATTGTCACAGATTTTATGCTGGTGGGAGTTATAAGCATTTTTTTTCTCCCCATATGACAAATTTATGCTTAGCAAAATATAGACAATAGCAAAATGGATATTCATACTATTGAAAAAAAAAATCATGGACCCCCTGGCAACTTGTTGCGGACTCCAGGCTGAGAACCAATGATTTAGTGTACACACGCTAGCAATCATCACGTGTGTATGTCTCTGGGTGAAATAGGTCTGCACATAGGGATGTTTCACAATATAAATCTCTGCTGTCATCCAGAATTCTAGTCTTGCTAGTGTAGTGAGGATCTTAGATCTGATTTTTCACTGTCACCATTTAATACCATGACTCTATGTAACTCCACAGAACATAAAGGAGCAATTGTATACTTAGAGATGCATAGAGTTATTTTTTAAAATAACTTCATTTGTTTGTGTTCTAATAATCTAATACTGTTAATGATCTGAAATGGAACAGATATAAAAGAAATGAACTTTTCAAGCAATGTGACTACAATCACTGTAAGAGACACTTTTGCAACGGCAGTGGCCAAAAATGTGGTAGTGGTGGCACTGTGCATCACCATCAACTACATCAATGGGACGCTTGTTCACACCTTCCTCCGAAACAGAATTTTCACCGAGAATCCACGCTACATCCTCTACATCCACATGGTGTTCAACGACATAATTCAGCTGACCATTGCTGGGCTCCTGCATGTCATCAGCTACATTTTCTTCACCATTAACGTCTCCTTCTGTTGTTTCCTGTTGATGATCGCCATCTTCACCACGCTCAACACACCCCTGAATCTGGCCAGCATGGCCATTGAGCGTTACATCGCCATTTGCAACCCGCTTCGCCATGCACAGATCTGTACGGCAAGGCGCACCTACAGCCTCATTGGACTCATCTGGCTCATGGGTGCCATCAGCATCCTCCCTGACCTCTTCATCCTCCTAGCCACAGAACCAACGGCCTTCTTTCATTCCAGGATCTTCTGCAGCCGGGACTCAGTGTTCCGACACCCGTCCCTGGTAGAGAAAAAGAACATCTCTCACATGGTGTATCTGTCGTTTGTCTGGCTCACACTTGTTTACACTTACTTCAAGATCATGTTTGCGGCTAAGTCAGCTAAATCTGATGCCAAAAGGGCTCGTAACACAATCCTCCTACATGGTGTGCAGCTTTTAATGTGTATGTTCACATATATCGGCCCGCTGCTCGACAGCTTGCTTCTGTACATTTTCCCCATGTTTTTGCTTGAGATGCGTTTCACAAGCTATCTCATTGTTCATATTTTGCCCAGATTAGTGAGTCCAATAGTCTATGGACTGAGAGATCAGGCATTTTGCAAGTACTTAAAAAACTACTATCTGTGCTGTAAATCTAATGTGATACAACTGCGTAAAAATACAAGCTCGTTATAGACACTTCCCAAATTAAGGCCCATCTTTTGGAGGTTTGTGATACATTTTTATGAAACTGTGTAGAACTCTTTTTTTGTAGTCATGTCAAGTTCAAACTGCTGTGATTTTAAGATTTAAATTTGAGAATGTCAGTGCGGAGCTGTGTGATCTGAGACAAAACAATCTGACATAATGGCTTTACGTGATTTTTTATGAAAACTATGGTTCACTGAGTTATATGTTAATGACACCTAATTAACAATGGCTATTAACTGGTAAAAAATACACACAGAGATACAATATATCATTATACACAAATACATACACATTTACACAGATGTAACATGTCAAGATATTTCCAAGTCATATTGTTCTTTTTCTTTTTTGTTCATGTAAAATGTTACTGTACATCAACTATTTCAACAGGTTTCTGTTTATCACCAATTTTGCCTCAGTGATTATTCTAGTCTATTATTCTAACTGTATGCATATTATTTGGGCCGATTTAATTTCCTGTTATACGGAGGCTGGGAGAAACATGCCTTTTCTCACAAGTCACTAAGCATTGCTGGTCGGTACTCTAACTCCACACTGCTATAGTTGATTTGATTTTGCTTGAGGTTGAAATTCATCTAATCTCATTAACCTTGTAGTTTGTTTTCAGCTTATGTCTTGCTATGTAATCAACTGTAATTTTCTTCAAAAATAGTAATTTGTATAATAGACTGAAGACACTGAAAACACACTGAAAATGAAAATGAATTTTTGGTGAAAAAAAATACATTACTTTCCATTGTACAGATGTAGTCTCAGAGTAAACAGGGCCATGTACTCAAAGCTGGATGGCTTGCTGACACTAAGGTTAGGCATGCATTGTAGCGGACCTCTGGAGGCTCTTCAGAATCTTACATCTTGTGGAGAAATGTCAACATGCCACAAAATGAGTCTGTTAACACCACACATCTCTGTTGAAAAGGCAAACACTTGTAAAGGGCCTGTGTGTCCAAATGTGGGTCTTAAGACTATTTTTACTTTCATTAACTCACACAGATATAACTGAAACTAAATAAAAAATTGCACAACTACTGGTAACCCCTAAAACTGACTATCTTTGCTCATGGTCATGGGAGCAATATGATTAACTCACACAGATGTCACTGAAACTAGATCCAAAATAGCTGCTATTTGTAAATACAAGCAGTAATGTGTTAACTATAAAAGACTTGCAAAAAACATAAAGACACACCTAAAGCTCAAACTATATAAAACCAATGAAACACACACACATCACAAAGACAGCTGGCCACTGGATACACAGCTTGCAACACTAATAGTGTTAACCACTAACTGTTTTGTGTTTTTTTTTAGGTATTTGGCAATATCATGTGAAAGCTTCTCTCACATTTTCCTTGACTTCCTTCTGACACAGGTCTATCTGGTCCTTGCATGGGCACACAAATTAGTAGCCTATAAAAACACAAGAGGGGTCACAGACTTTGATGCATGAGGGGTTAGGGCTCTTGTCAAATTCTGAAGTGGATGAGGGTTCAGTCACACTCTGTCTGAGCGCTTTCCTAACGTTGGAATTAGGACAGTTTTGCCAAAGGGAATTACCCAGAGTTCATAGTGTTGTGCTGAATGGAAAAAGACATGTGTTCAACACACTACCATTGCACCACTGCTTGCAGTGTTTGTCACAGGTGAAATCCCAATCCCCACTGTTACTGTATTGTTACTATGATATTAAAATCCAGACAAGAACTCACTATTTATTACTGCTATGAGATGATTATTTGAGAATTATATTGAGCAAATAAGAATGAGAAGGCTGGTGACCTGTAATGAGTCTATGAAATATTTTCTTCTTTTGAATGAGAACCTTTGTTTTATGCATCAAGAACACTGATGGTTAAGGATGCCAGTTCCTCTCCATTATTCTGGATCCTGCAAAAGAGTCCCAGGTCATCCCCCTTTCTCCTTTGTTTAAAGATGAGCTATCCTTTCAAGATGAGCTATTCTCTACATTACAAATGCAGTGTACACACCCATGCAGCACACACAAACGCACACACACTCACACACACAAACAGGATTTGGTGAGTAAGTACAAGAGAATCCAAAGTTTGATGTTGTCAAAGTATGAAGTTTTCACTCTTCACTCATTAAGTCATTAACTTTTCGTGATGTTGTAATGTTGCAGAGGCACATAGGGGATAAGTCTAGCACTGATCATTGAGACCTGGATAATGGCTTGAGAACCAATGAAAAAGCAACATAGCATACGAATATGTCTCAAGACACTTCACAGAGCTCAGACAAAACAATGTATTAATCATGTGTGTTTTTATACTCCTGGGATACCATGCATTCAAGCCTTGTGTATCTCTGCCAAATGACTACATTCAGCTGGTGGTAAAATGTTTATAAAGGGACGCTAACCTTTCCACCACTCTGCTGTGGGCCAGCTGAACTGAGGTGAGTGAGCTGAGGTCTCTGCTGGGTTTTGAGTTTAACACAGTAATACACAAATACACATTAACACAATCTATGTGTCCGTCTATGTGTGTATGTCAGTTAATGTTATATCAGAAGATCCCTATTATGGCATTTATGCGGTTTCATTTAATTTACAATGTTATTTTTTTTCATTAAGTCCAGGATAAAACACAAACCTTTAATGTGAGAATTTTGAGTTTGCAATGTATTATTGTGCATGTATTTCCTGATTCATGTTATGTATTCCCTGTTTGAATTCATGAAAAGGTATAAAGGGATTTACACATTTACACATTATAGATTATACATTATACATTATAGATTACATAATAGTACACATTATAGATTACATAATAGTAATCTATTCATTATAGAATAGATTACACATTACACTGTGTATGCTCTTTTAGTTCTTAATTTTTTTCAGTATCTAAACTCTAGAATTTGTGTAATGCTATGAGACGATTATTTGAATATGTGGATATTTGATCAAACTATGTACAACTCTACTCCCAGAGTTCATGAATTATGTATGATAAAATGTTTCCACTATAACAGGCAAATGGGGTTTTGCCCATATTTAAGTACTTTCTCTGTTTTCTTTGATAGTGACAATAATGAACTCCTCAGCGCAGTCTCTTGTGAGAGACACTTTCTCCACAGCCTTTGTGAAAAACTTTATTGTTGTGCTTCTGCTGGTCATCCTGAACTACATTAATGGCTGCCTGGTGGCCATCTTCTTAAGGAACCAAGTCTTCTATGAAGACCCACGCTACATCCTGTTCATCCACATGGTCGTTAACGACGCCGTGCAGCTTACGGTCACCATCACACTGTTTTTGCTGAGCTACATCTTCTACACTCTCAACGTCTCCTTCTGCTGTTTCTTCATCCTGGTGGCCGTCTTCACCACCCGCAACACTCCCGTCAACCTGGCCGGCATGGCCATTGAGCGCTACATCGCCATTTGTGATCCTCTGCGCCACGCGCAGATCTGCACTGTCCGCCGCACCTACGTCCTCATTTGCCTGATCTGGCTTGTCTCTGTGGTCCCCGACATCACTGACCTCTTTGTGACTCTGGCTACTGAGCCCATTAGCTTCTTTCACAAAGCCGTTTTCTGTATTCGGGCAAACATTTTCAAGGACCCTGTGCTGCTGTACAAGCGGCAGGCCTTCGACGCACTCTACTTCTCACTGGTCTTCTTCACACTTGTCTACACCTACCTGCGCATCCTGTTTGAGGCACGGGCCATGTCCACAAACAGGCAGTCGGCGCAACGTGCACGCAACACCATCCTCTTGCATGGCGCCCAGTTACTCATGTGCCTGCTGTCCTATATCTCACCTAGTGTTGATGTACTCATGACCAATGTCTTCCCCAGCAGGATTGTGGAGATCCGGTATGCCAACTACCTGATCGTTTATATCTTCCCACGCTTCCTGAGCCCCATCATATATGGAGTCAGGGATCAAAAGTTCAGGAAGTATTTGAAAAAGCATTTTGTGTGTAAGCAGTGCAGCTCAGAAGTGTATCACAAGGGAGAGGACGAAACAGTAGCCTAGAAGCTGTTCTTATTTATAGCCAGTGTGAGCTTATGAGGGAGATTCTTCATTATTATTTGGATCAAAACAAATTTGATTGTAACACAATGTATTTCATGACTAAAATAGCCCTCTGGTGTATGTCTAGTTGTCGCCCATCATCAAAAGGTCCAAATGAATACTAGTTATGTGCTGGGTATGAATTTACACTGTATTAGCAGTATATTTCATATCAGATCAAAAAATATACATGTATCTTTGACAAATGCTGAAATGTTCTGAAAAGTGTAAGATATGCTATAGATTATTGATTTTTTGAGATTATAGCCTATAAACTATACTATAAACTGTTCTTCCCTTTTTTTCCTTTCACAGTCATAATCTATATCATCCATATATCTTAATATGTGCAGACATCACATTTAATAGACCTAAGGAGTTATCTGCCAAAGTACAATACTACACCCAGATGCTAATGTCAATTTGAGAATAGATCTTCATACTTAAATGCATACATATTGGTATATTTAACATTTCAGCAAAGATCACTAAATACTGACCCTGATTTCAGTTTTCAACCTGAAGTTGAAGATGTAAAAATATGCACATGAATTTATTTTTGTGAACAGATTTGGTTGAACCTGTTTTAGTCAGCACTTCACCATTCAGTTAGACAACAGCTCTGATGGATAACTCTATTGTGGGTGATTCTCTAACTATGGTAAATTTTGACATGGACATTTTAATAAAATATCTTGGTATATTTAGTTTTTATGTGGTTTTAAATGTATATTGGAGATTTATTTTTTAATGTATATTGGAAATGAATGTATGTCATTTCCATGACATCATTTCCAGTATTCCATTAAAACACAATGGAGACTGTGGGAACGATGGTTGTAGAATTGACATTTTCTCCCTTTTCCTCCCGTCCTTCTAGGGCCCTCTTGGCCTGCAAGTGTTGGTTTTAGTTATCTTTAAACATGTATCACAACTAATGACATTTAAAAAATCCAGTTATTTCTTCATCCCTTCATGTGAAATATTATTGGTGTGGAAATGATACACAATAACTGTCTGCTATTTTAGCTCATATTTTACCTTGATATATCTTCTTTTTTATTACTCACTGCAGGGAGCACTTTTTCATCCAGCCATGTGAGTCCCTGTGTAGTGTCTATTGATATACTTACTGAGAATACAACTCTAGGACAATAAGTCTGGGACTGTATTTTGTTTTGTATTTGTGTTTTGTTTTGTTGAGGAAATGACAGTGAACCTAAGGGATAAGTGTTCTAAATGATAAAAATGTGACAAAATGAGAATAAATATTAAAAAATAGGATATATTTGATTGAAGTGTATGGTAATGCATACTTTGTGTATGAATTCAATATTATTTTTTTTAATTGAGGTATGGTTCAATACCTAAAGTCTGAGATGGTGGTCAACAGAGGCAAAATAGCAAATACAATAATAAACAGTATTATTGAACCATGATATATTTTTAGACGGTCCCCTAAATGTGTGACAAAAACAAAAAACTAGAAATGCACTTTAGTTTTCAAAATATCTGTCAAGGACAAGAAAAATACCATAGTTGGAGAATGCCAATACGTCTAAGAGAATCTAACATTGGTAGGCTGAACTGCTAGTAGGGTGCCATAAAGTTGAATAGTGCCAGTTTACGGAAATTCATGTTAGTGGGTGACACTAAATGATGACAGCTAAATTAAACGGTGATAACAGGTATGACAACTACTAGTGTGTTAGTAGGTTGTTTTAATTGCCAGAAAAAATGGATTGAGAATGCTGCTCTGACCTCCGAAAGGGGCAGGTGCACTCCGTATATGCATGCAGTGCCCTCACAGGGCAGATCGCCTTCAGTCCTGGCTCCGTGCTTAACTGAGGGTGTGCGCCTGGGGTAATACCCTTCCAACCAACATGGCATGCTGAGATGGCTGCCAGGTAAACCTTGTGTTGAGAAGGCATGTCCCTGCTCGAACATACATTGAAGGAAAGACAGAATGACCTTAATACGGCATGACAATGGGTCATAGTTGTGTTCCGTGCACCATGATACACCATGAACACATGCCATTTCAGGGAATATAGACACCTGGTGGACAGGGGTCTAGCACTCTGAATCGATTTTACCATAGGAGAGCCGCTCCTGCTCAGGGGCCAGGCAGTCAACCGTCAGAGCGCAGGTGCCATATTGTGCCCTTCACCTGGTATAGCAGGTCCCTTTGAATTGTCATGTGAAATGTCGGCAGCATTTTTTTGACAGCCAAAAGTGGGAATTCAAATGCATCCCTGGACCCCCGCTTCCGGCGCCTATGCATCGTGATAAGTGAATGAACTCTTCTCGCAAAATGGTATGCAGATGCGAATCTGAAGCAAAAAAGAAACTGCTGCCACTAACAGTGGTCTTTACATTTTCGCAGCGGTCATTATATAGCATCAAATATGGTACATCAAAGTAAATGGAACCACCCACCGCATTCTCGAAAGCCATATAATAATGTGCTGTACTAAATTTCTTTAGGTATGCGGACAATACATGGGGAGGGTTATTCCTGCTAATGTGTTTCCTCCTATTTCTTTCTGCACAATGTGACACTGATTCGTTTTTAAATAATTCTTAATAAACCATGTGGAATACACAGGTGTGTAAACTTAAGAAATTACTGCAATATAACTTCTAATCATTAGTATCTCACAGTATATATTTGTGTTATAGACATACTTTGGGATATTTTACAATGCTTGATATGCAGATGACAGGCATTCTGTTAGTCAATGTCAGGCAAGGGCAGGCGCATCATCTGTCTCACCAGTTTCAGGGATATGTCAGCATCATTTACACGGACAGCAGCACTTGAGAAAAACTTCAGAAGCGTTCATGCATGCTGGCTGTCTGGCAATACCTGTAATGGCTTCAAACCTAACATTCATAGATCACAAAATATCAGCTGTCATCATGGAGCCCCTTTGGTTTGTACTACAATCTCATATAAAATGTACAGGTATACTTAAATAAATAAATAAACAAATACTAAATACTGAAATACTAAAATAAAATAATTGTTGACATGCACTTTTATTTTAACCATTTTTCAGTTTTTCAATTCAATAAAAAAAAAAAAAACTATATAGTTTAAGATCCATTTACACAAATTCAAAAACACTAATATTTAGAAATTATGCTTTAGACATTTGTACAGACACAACATTTAGACCTATACATAAAAATACATAAAAACTTCTGTACATTCCGCACAAATAAGGAAGCATTGATAAGTTCTAAAGAACAGTCTGTATGATCAATTCAGCCGAGACCTAACTGTTTTGGTTTAGTGTTCAGGTCTCATGACACCTGGTTGATCCCAGTCAGGTAACCAGTGAAAGACATCCTATAAAAGATCAGGTAGCAATATCTGCAGCCCAGTCAGGTAACTGACTGAGGTACGCAGTGTTGTATAACCAGTGTGATGTATTAACCAGTGTTCTGCATGTATGCTGTCTTCACAACGCTATCCCATCATGGAAACAGACTGCACTAAACTAGATGAATAGCTTTTGTTTTGAAATTTAATTATGAATGTATTAATGTTAATTAAGTCTCTTCTTCTTTTTCTACCAGTTCATACTGTATGCATGACACCTGAATAGTATGTTCTTTCATGTGTACCTCCACAGATTGAAAATTCTTGCGTTAACTGCATTTCAAGAAGCTAAACCAGGAAGCGTGGTGTACAAAGATGAATTCCACCTTGGGCTCCCTGTCGGCTAACTTCACTGCTCCCATCTACAACTCTCTCCCCAAAGACAGCTTCAGTGCAGCGCTGACCAAAAACATTGTGTCTATGCTTGTATGGCTGGCCCTCAGCATCATCAATGGCAGTATGGTGACAACTTTCCTGCGCCACAGCTTCTTCTATGAGGACCCGCGCTATATCATGTTCATCTACATGGTGGTCAACGATGCAGTGCAGCTGAGCTTGGTGACAGCTCTCTATGTGGTGAGCTACGCCTTCTCCCGCATCCATGCCTCAGTGTGCAGCGTACTCATCATCACTGCCACCACCACCACCCGCGCCACGCCGCTCATCCTGGCCGGCATGGCCATCGAGCGCTATATCTCTATCTGTTTCCCTCTACACTACAGCCAAATATGCACGCTAAGCCGCACACTCTGGGTCATCCTGACCATTTTGGCTCTGACTGCTGCAGTGCCCTTCACAGACCTCTTCATCACGCTGGCCAAAGAGCCGCTCACCCATTTCTACGCCTACATCTTCTGCGACCACTCCATA
This sequence comes from Tenualosa ilisha, assembly GCA_015244755.2. NCBI lineage: Eukaryota > Metazoa > Chordata > Actinopteri > Clupeiformes > Clupeidae > Tenualosa > Tenualosa ilisha. The sequence goes on from PYXC01002417.1 coordinate 3,138,156, forward strand.
CTGTTTGGCAACTATTCCATCTATGTAAAAAACTGCATTGTGGACACTGTCTATTTCTCTTTTGTCTTCCTCACATTGTTTTATACGTACTGTAAAATCATGTTGGCAGCCAGGGCTGCCTCCACTGACTACATCTCAGTGAAAAAGGCCCGCAACACTGTACTGCTGCATGGTGTTCAGCTGCTGCTGTGCATGCTGGCCTTTGTAGTTCCCTCCATGCAGGCCCCTCTCATCCGTCTCTTCCCCATGTACCACCTGGAGATCCGTTATGTCAACTTCCTGCTGGTCTATATCATTCCACGCTTCCTCAGTCCCATGATTTATGGTTTCAGAGACGAGAAGTTCCGCAAGTACTGGCTACGCTACCTGACACGCAGGGTGAAAAAAGTCAGGCCCTCCTTTAAAGTCAGTAGAAAAGTGGGGTGAACAAGTCAGATGTTCAAACACACAGCATGGGTATTAATTTAGGCTGTGGAAGAACCCAAACTGTACAGAAATATAGTATTATACACAGGTGAACAGACCCTGAAAGAAGATATTCCTACAAGTAATTCAAAGAAGGGTGAAAGGGTGTAACATCTAGCTGTTTTATATGAACACTGCTGCAGCCTTTTAACTGTAATGTTTGCTAAACTACGTTTTGACAACTGATCATGATTTAATTTAAGTACATGGAAAAACTTGTCTACTCTCTTCACTTTTCATTTTTTAACTTTTATATTTAAAATTATTATGTGTCTGTCAAATTTTACATATTTTGCCATGAAAATACACATGGTTTTCATGACAGTCATTTAAATTATTGACAGTAGAGATTGACTTCCTCTGTATATGTAAATGTATAGCATATATTAGTTTGTTGATATACTAAATTAAAAATACAATTGTCACATTTACTATAACAATTTGAAATACACTGCCAAACCATGCCTATAACAGAAAATTCTGTCATTGTAATTTTCAATTGATCTGAATTTAATGTTTCTGGTAAGACATACAAATGTCTTATATGCTTTGTATGACATAATTTGTTTGCAACAGTTGGAATTACTTTCACAGGCTGTCTTCTAATGACATTCTACCGGTTCTGCGTTACTTTCTGTGTTGTTTTCACTACCATCGATGGTCAAGTTATCGAGAATTTGGCCAAATGCCAGGGAGACTGCACAGAATAGGTCACTGCATTGATCAAAAGAACAATCAAATAGGATGCCCAAGTGGAAATATATGCAGTTTAATATGTTTGTAGTACATTTAAAGTATCTTAAATGGAAAGCACATTTTGTCTTATATTGAGCATTTTTTACATGCACTTGAATGGCTCTTTGCTTGTGTTCATCCAAACATATTTTCCAAAGCAATGAAAACACACTGGTGTTGCATTAAAGTATGCTTTTTTAGGGGTTCAACAATGCAACTGAAGTGTCCCAGAAAAGTATCTTGAGCTGTCATTAAAGGGTAGGTTCATTAACTTACACTTAAAGCCTTGTTTTCTGATTGTTAATGGTTAAGATAGAAATTTTGGCAAATACCTCTGTTCTGAGAATTTTCGGTTGTTGCAGTAACACCCTCCCACCTACAGAATGTCTACATAGGTGTACTGCTGTGATCTCTCCTATATGCATTAAACTTCAGGTTGTAAAGACGTGAAACTCACTGAGTGGTCAGTAATGTTCACTGATACGCCAACACAAAAATCACTGCAAAGTATAGTTTCCAACAGGTTTTGGACCATTCATTCACAATTGTTGACCTATCTTTTCAAGCCAATCACACCTGTATATAGATTTCTGGCTAAGAGGTTGAAGTAATACAAGCTGACGGAAGTCACACTTTGCGATGATTTTTGTGTCAGCGTATCTCCCATTCTGTAGGTGGGGGGATGCTACCGCAACAACAACCAAAAATTCTCAGAACAGAAGCATTCGTCAAAATTTCCATTGTATTTCATCATTAACGAGACAAGGCTTTATGTGTAAAAAAAACAAGGCTTTATGTGTAAAAAAACAAACTTATCCTTTAAGTGCTTTCTCAACCCCACCGTTACTAGTAAAGATATCTGGAAAAAAAAGTAGTAGAACACGCACTAGTAAACACACGCACGCACTTCAATTACATGGATGCGCTAAGCGCCGTATATTGTGCATACACCAAACACCGAAAAGACCCTTGAATTTTTCCCACTTCCCTCAGTCCACACAATTAAACTAAAAGTCCAAACTAAAGAAAAAGAATGAGTCCAGTCCTCCGCTTGCGCTACAGTGGGTATATTCCAGAGAGCCCCCAGGTTAATGTGATGGTGTCACAGACCCCCCCCCCCCCCCAGCCAGAGGTATCGGAGGCTGAACCCCGAAGTAGGGCTTCAAGTTGACCACATTAACAGTGTCTGTCTTTTTGTTTTGGTCATTCTACTGAATCTGGTAGTTGACAGGGCCTAATTTTCTCATCACCGTGGCTGGACCTGACCATTTAGGGCAGCCAGGTCTGCAAAATGATCAATGAACTTGTGGTACCACCCCACGAGACCCAAGAAACGCTGGAGAGCCTTGACGCTCATGGGTGTGGGATAGGACATCACCGCCAGGGTCTTGTCTGGATCCACCTGAACGCCCTTGTCAGAGACCACATTGCCCAAGAACCTCAGCTCACACCGGAAGAAGGCACACTTCTTGAGGCTGAGTGTCCGTCCAGCCTTATGGAGCTTCCCCATGACGGCATGAGATCCCGGAGATGTTGTTCAGGCATGAGCGAAAGACTATGACATCATCAATGTACACACAGCAGATCTTCCCTCAAAGCTCCCACAGGACCTTCTCCATTACCCGCTGGAAAGTGGCTCCAGCATTCTTAAGGCCAAAAGGCATACACTGAACTGGTAGAGGCCCATAGGTGTTATCACTGCTGTCTTGGCCTTACTGTCTTCAGACATGGAGACCTGCCAGTATCCAGACTTCAGGTCCAAGCTGCTAAAGAATGCTGCACCATGCATGGACCCCAGCAGCTCATGAATAAGAGGCATGGGATAGGCATCAGGGCGTGTTTTGGCATTCAGACACCTAAAATCCACACAGAATCGGATGGAGCCATTCGTTTTTTTGACCAAGACCACTGGGGCACCCCAGGAGGATTGTGATGGTTCAATAATGCCGTCCTTGAGCATCTGCTCCACATGATCAGCAATGATCTGACGCCTGAAAGGGGACACCCTGTATGCACCCCTGGTCTTGCCCAGTGTCCCAGAGCACACCATTGGCCAGGCCTGGAACAATTCCCTGACCTCTGGAGGGTGGTCTGGAAAAGAAGCTGTGGCCCTCAGCAAAGGACATGGGATCAAAGAGCCCGCAGACAGAACAGCCACATAAAGACTGGTGCTGGAACGGGTCTGAAGCTCAGGCGGCCCTGTCCCACTCAGTGGTTGAGACAGGAAAGGATGGTAATTATAGCCCCTGGGTCTCTTCACCCCATATGTTTGGTCACCCATATTGATGATGGTGGAGGTTTTGCTGAGAAAATCCAACCCAAGGACGATGGAGAGTGCCAGGTTCTCATCTACCATGATGCAAGTTTCCAGTGACCACATCATCTCTGCCAACAGTACAGCAACTGAACCTTTCACACTACACCGTAGGTCTTCCCATCAGCTAGGGCAAAGCTTTGGTTGTCACTCGGCTTTAGTCGCTCACCTTCACGAGCCAGCTCCATCCAGAGACTCTGCCGCATGAGTGAGTAGGTGTACCCAGTGTCAAACACAGCATGGCACTGCTTTCCCCTCACAACAATTGGGACATGGAGGAGTACCACTGGAGACCTCTGTCCCGGTGGCACTATGGTCACCACATTGACAGGTTTCTTGGTCTCTTTCGAAGGCCCCTTGTCCTGGGTCTTCTTAAAGCTCCTCTCTTTGGTCTTCTGTTGATCCACTTTGCCCCAGTATTCTTTAGATGAGGTACAGTCCTTTTCCACCAGGGTGCCTATTTGAACCAGCTGGTCCACAGTTGTGACAGTGCCCCTGAGACAACCAGGAATCCATGGGTTGCATTTATTAAGGATCTTGCGCACCAACTCGGTCTCAGTAATGTCCGGCTTGCACCTCAGACAAAGAGCACGGTAGTCATAGGCAAAATCCCTCAGACACTGATCCGGCAACTGCACCATGTCTCTGAGCCTCTCTTCTACTCCAGTGAGGTAATCTGGTGGGAGAAAAGCAATCTTAAAAGCATTTTTAAACTCAGGTCTATTGTGAACCCTGCTTTTTGCCACCATCCACCAGCTCTGCGTCTGTCAATGGCCGAACGGCAAAGAAGGTTTCACAGCGATCCAAAAGTTAAGAACATCAGCCACCTCCCTGGATCCACTAAAAGAAGGAAACTCCATATGAATGGCTGGTTTGGAATAAACCACAGATGGTCTGGTGATGGCTTGGCTATAGGAAGTACCCACTTGGGTGGAGAGGCTGGGGCTTAGGGTGAAAGGCTGTGTAGGTGCCTAAGAAAGTACTCCAGTGAATGGGGTCCGGAGCTGGGCATCCCCAACCGTAGGGGTGGTTTGGCCTGGAGTGAGCTCTTGAGCAGAAGGGATGGAGGAAGGAGCAGCACCGGCAAGACTAGGCGCCATGTCCAGAGTGGTCATGTTGGAGAAATGAGAAGGAGTGATGCTACTGACCAGTGGGTTACTAAGGCAGAGCATGTGTTTGTGTGAAAGCACTAGTGGATGTGTGGTCCAACGGAACCCCATGGGAAGCCTGATCAGGAGTGGAGCGGCTATGAGGCGGATGCAGAGTAGCCCTGGTGTGTAGAAGAGGCCTAGGGAGAGCAACCAGGCTGGCGCGCTTCAGCCGTTCAATGTCTGCCCTCCACTTGTCATCACATCTCTGTAAGCACTCCACTATTTTTTCTTCAAATTGTTTGAGTGTGGATATCATGCTTTGCCCAGTGTATCTACACTTTTGTCCACATAGGTCCTTATGCCTGCTTCTCTGTTCAGGGCACTGTTAACAGAATCTCTGAAGTCGGTCTTGAGTGTATTCAGTCTATCCATAACTGAACCTAAGTCTGTGGTAATGGATGTAAGAGCCGTTATTTCCCCTACCGGGTTTCTTCTGGTAACCCATGCATCTCCCCTTTGTTCATGGTGCTGTTCACTAGGCGCATGCCCTGATTTACGTGTAGAGGCTCTGGTGCCAGGCTCAGATATTTCTTCTTCCTGGGATTTAAGTTCGACAAGTGGTGTAGCCCTTGGTTCAGACATGTTTCTTTTTTCTCTCTTTTTTTTTTAATCAGTCATAAACAGTGTTTGAGTGCAATGCACAAAAGGTGAAGTGTAAGTACAGTGCTTTGTGAAAGTGTTCAGCAAGCTACAGGGTACAATAAAATAAAGCTGACACTATGCGCAGGGGTAACAGTAGACATTACGCACAATCAAAAAATGACATTTCATTCCCCGTACTGTTCTTTTTAAACAGCTGAGTTACTTAAAAGCACAAGGGGTCTGGAAAAAAAAACGTAGAAGAACACCTGCTAGTAAACACACGCACGCAGTTCAATCAAACACGGTAGATGGGACCAGTGACTTATGAGGTGCACATGCCAGACCACCGCAAGAGGCACCAAGTCTTCCATGTCAATATGCTAAAGATGTGGAATGGGCAGCCAGAACTACAGCCAGAAGTGTCAAGTGCCATGTTTATTTGAGCAGTTGAAGAGGAGGAAGAGTACAGCGAGCAGTACCTGCCTGGCCGTGAGGAGGAGAGCAAGTTGGACCTTAGCCACCTGTCAGAGGACCATTGGCAGGAACTGTGCAGAACTGGTGGAACACCGGATTCTTTTGAAGGATAAGCAGCCGGTATGACAGCCATCTTACCGAGTTCCAGAGCGTCTGCTTCCTGTCCTAAGGGAAGAGTTGAACATGATGTTGCAGCTTGGGGTGACTGAGCCTTCCTTCAGTGAGTGGAGCAGCCCCACCATCCTCATGCCAAAGAAGGATGGTGGCCTGCGGTTCTGCTCTGGACTTCAGGAAGGTTAATGCCCAGACCAAGTTTGACCCTTACCCCATGTCAAGGGTTGATGACTTGGTTGAGCGCTTGGGCAAAGCCAAGTTTCTGACCACACTCAACCTGTGCAAAGGATACTGGCAGGTGCCTTTGGTGGGGGACTGCAAGGAACTGACTGCTTTTCGGACCCCGTTTGGTCACTTTCAGTTTACCGAGATACCTTTTGGGTTTGGGTTTCCAGAGGCTAATGGACAGGGTCCTCAAGGACACTGAGGGCTTTGCTGCATGCCTGCTTGAATAACATCATTGTCTATAGTTCCAACTGGGCGAAGCATTTGAAACACCTGCAGCATGTCCTCTCCTTGGTAAAGGAGGTGGGCCTGACTGTCCATCCAGACAAGCGTGCCTTGGCCAGGGAAGAGACGGCCTACCTTGGCTATGTGTTGGGCCGGGGTGTCATCTGGCCTCAGGTGGGGAAGGTGGAGGCCATTATGGCTGCAGAACACCCAACCACCAAAAAGCAGGTAAGCTCCTTTTTAGGTCTGATGGGTTGGTACAGAAGCTTCATCCCCAGTTTCCCAGGGAAAGCAGCTGTGCTGTCAGAGCTAAGCTGCAAAATCCAGCCAAACAGGGTTGAGTGCACTGAGGAGTGTGAAACAGCTTTTAAGGAACCTAAAAAGCTCTTTGTGTCAGGAGCCTGTGCTTCTCAGCCCAGACTTTGACAAGCCGATCACTGTGCAAACTGATGCCTCTGAGAGGGGCTTAGGTGCTGTGCTGTTGCAAGGGGGACCATGGACAGCTCTGACCTGTGGCTTACATAAGCCGCAAGCTTCTGCCAAGAGAGTACAATTACTCCACTGTGGGGTCTCCGGACGGTGGATCTCAGGGGGGTGTATTTCCATGGGGGTCTCCGGACAGTAGATCTCGGGAGGCGAGTCCAGGGTAACTGGTCGGGAAGTTCGCGGGAGTTTGTTGGGGAGCGGTTGAAGACATCCTTCTCTGCGCTTAGCCACCCGGATGGCGAGTTGGATGAACTTCTCCAAACCCATGGAGTCGTCGTAGGCCGCCAGGTGTAGGCGCCGAGCGGGTTCCAAGCCGAGGCGGAAGGTGGTGATGAGCGCCAGCTCATTCCACCCACTGGCCGCGGCGAGGGTTCGGAAGCGTAGGGCGTACTCAGAAATGCTACTTTTCCCCTGTCACAGGCTGTGCAGCCGTTCCTGCACGGAGGAGTCACCAACAGGGGCCTGGAAAACCTCCCGGAAGTGCTTGACAAAGGCGTCTACCGATTGGGTGGTGGGTCCCGCCTGCTGCCAGACACTCTCGGCCCATTGTAGGGCCCGCCCGTCCAAGCGCGAGATGATGTATGCCACCTTACCACGTTCTGTGGGGAAGCGGCGTGGGTCCATCTCTAAGGCAAGAGTGCACTGCAGCAGGAACCCACCACATGCCTCTGGGTCTCCGGAATAGACAGGGGGATCTGGAGTGGGCGTTACCACGCTGACCTGAGATACTAGAAGAGGCAACAGGCTTTGACATATTTCCTTGACTAGGGTCCGGAAAGATTCGGGGACTTCTGCTTCCATTGTTTCGGTTACGGTCTGGCCTTCTGTCAGGCACAGACTAGGCAGAGGTGGTATAAACAAGGAGTATTTAATCAACAACCGAACAGAGTCTTAACGAAAGTCACGTCCGCTACTTATAGCGGAGGAGAACAGAAAACTACAAAGCACAGAAGTTTACGAAAACCAAAACACAGGAGATCTAGAAGGAGGCAAACACAAAAGTACTGATTCAAATGACAAAGAAACACGGAGAGAAACAATACCGACTGGGAAGTCTAGGCTCGCGGGGAGAATGACACGGGAGATCGTGGGAGACAGAGTAAGAGCAACGAACACGTAGGAAGTCCAAGGTAACATTGACGAGGCCAGACACCAGGTGAAGCAGAGGGGAGGCTTAAGTAGAGTGGAGACCAGGTGACACCAATTAATACTCAGGTGAGGGTGATCGTGCATCAGGAAGTGGCTGTGACCGGGGAAACAAGCTGTGAGTCTCTGAGACGGAGTGAGGGGGCGTGGTTGTGGCCAGGTCTGATGCAGACCTGAGACTCTACCACACTCCAATACATGAACACACTCACTCCATATAAATCCCACTGTCATCACAGTTCCTCACAATGTAGGTCAAGGTAAGCACAAGGTACACCCACTGTATGCACTAGGTTGAAAAATGTATATTGCCATGAAAACATTTATGGGATTATGTGTAAGAAATTGTCTTGTCAGCAATCAATTAATGAATGAGAAGAAGAAATAATACTTATTTCTGTGTTTAGCTAAACATTTTAATTATAGTTAGTTTTTTGTTTAAACTGTACTTATAGTGTTGTGCTTTCACTGTAATATATATACATATATATACATTGTAATACAGTATGTCTGACTATTATATTTATGTTATTTATGTATTATGTTATCTTTTTTCAAACATCTTAATGGCAATGTGAACTGATGCTCCTTTTTTTAACAATTTACAGCACACAGCATACCGCTGGTGAAGGCACGGGTGATGAATTTTACTATCAGAGATGACTTTCAGGAAGCCTTGGCAAAAAATCTTGTCATTGTTGCCCTGGGTGTTGTGATAAACAGCATCAATGCGATTATAGTTATGACTTACATCAATAACTGTGTTTTTCACACGGAAACAAGATATATCCTTTACATGCATCTAGTGATAAATGATATGATCATGATCTTTCTATCTGTGACACTGTATGTTTTGACTTATGCCAATCCAATTTTTAATGTATCCATCTGTTGCACTTTGATTGTCATTGCTTCAACAACACACACAAACACGCCACTTAATCTGGCTGGTATGGCTGTTGAGCGTTACATTGCCATCTGCAAACCACTTCATCATGTTCAGATCTGCACAGTTCGCAGGACATACATTCTCATTTGTATCATATGGTGTGTCGGCTTCATACCTGGACTAGCTGATGTGGTGATTCTCCTCATAATCAAACCTGTAACCTTTTTTTCCACCACCATCTTTTGTTATACCCTAAATTTATACAACTCAGAATATTACCAGATCAGAGTGAAAGTCCTCCAAGGTCTTTACCTGTCATTTGTGTGGCTGATACTGATCTACACTTACTTTAAGATACTAGCTGTCGCAAAGAAAGCTAAAGGAGATTCTTCTGCCAAAAAAGCCCATAACACCATTCTGTTGCATGGAGTTCAGCTACTTCTGTGTATGTTGTCTTATGTCAGTCCTGTTGTTGATATGATATTAGTTCCATTTTTTCCTAACCACAGATCAAAGATATCATTCTTTAGTTATCTGACTACAAGCATAGTTCCAAGGCTGTTAAGCTCACTGATATATGGTATAAGGGATCAGAAGTTTTCCAAGCATATGTCCATGTACTGTTCCTGCAAGCTGATCTTAGTTAATGTGAAGCCAAAGACAAAGCTGCATCCTTTAGAGCCTACTCAATAATAAATGGCAAGAATGGTCTACTACATCAGTCTGCAACTATGTTCTGTAAGTCTTGATTAAAGTAGTATGGAATATTGAAAAACTGTATTTGAAGTGATATTGTTAATTAACAACAAAAGGAGGAGAATCTATGCTGGTTCAGTAAATGTTAAATGTGTCAGGTTCTGAAACACAAAAATCAGTGTTTTATAATTCACTGTTAAATGCTTTGCTTCAGTAACTAAGTAGTAACATATGTACTCTGACAATTTAAATGAAAACGAAATCCAATGCTTTATTAGTTTTTATGGTCACTCTAATGTCAATCTTCTATTCTGCATACACTTGCATGAGGCCTACTCCCCTGAAGGAACTCCAATGGATACTATATATCTACAAAACAGTAATTATGATCGTCGCTATCCATTGAATGAATATTCTATTGTGTGTGTATGTAAATATACATATTGATATTTATTGTTAATAATATTTAATAATAATAAATACAAATGTAAATAATAATAAATAGAAATTTAACAGGCATATAGGTTTTGTTTGAGTTCCCTTTCTTCCATTTTTTTCTTTCTTTCTTTTCTTTGCTTGGGGGTGGGGGGCAAAAAAAATAATCACTAAATAGATGCAAACAGGGGTACATCATTTGTTTCAAAGTAGCATTGCCGCTACTCATAAGCTAATCATAGTACAGAATCAGCCCTAGTTAAAGTCTTCAATGACCTCCTTGATCCATCCTCCAGATGATCGCATCTGATAATGGATATATATCAATATTAATCCTTTTGGATCTTAGTGCTGCCTTTGACACTATTGAACATTGTTATTCTCCCTGTACATGTTACCATCTGTTATAAGGAAACATGGCATTACTTTGCACTCCTATGCTGATGATACCCAGCTTTACCTTTCTATGAAGCCTAATGACTATATGCCAATGACTAAACTTGATGCCTGTCTCCTAGAAATAAAAACCTGGATGACTAATAATTTCTTATGTTTAAATTCTGATAAAACTGAAGTTATGATGATTGGCCCTAAACAGCTGACCAACACTCTACCCCTTCACCAAAACGTACTCAGTGTCTTGTCACTGTCAGGTAACGCAAAAGTTAAAGACCTCGGGGTAATTATTGACCAGGACCTCTCTCTAAATAGTCATGTAAAACACATTTCAAAAACATCTTTTTTTCCACCTACGAAATATTGCTAAGGTTAGAAAGTTCCTATCCTTTGAGGATGCTGAAAAATTAATACATGCATTTATTACTTCCAGGCTCGATTATTGCAATGCCCTGTTCTCTGGGTGTAGTAATACCTGTATCAAAAACCTACAACTAATAAAAAATGCTGCGGCCCAACCACTCGCCAGAACCTACAAAGCCCTCAAGGCCGATATATATATATATATACACATATACATATACATATATGTATGCTCAAATTACACATTTGCTCTCTTAGAAGTTTTAACTTGTTCTCACTTGCAGCTTGCAAATTTGGCATAGGCTAATGGATTATTTTTGACATTTAAGTTAACTATAAGCTATGTGTCTGCTTACTGTGATTCTTTTGATTAAGTCATTCACTTTTATGTATGGACTCCACTTACTAAAAGACATTTGGTTTTGTTATTTTCTCCAATGCTGTTTTCTTAGTATGGCTCAGTATGGCTCTGTTGTTACAATATTTATACAAGATATTCTACAGGTCAGTGCAGTACTATTTTACTAGATATGTCACATTCTTTTAGGCTACAGACAGAATCTGATTATTTACTTATTATCAACACTTAAAAGGATACACTTGTCAGGGATGTGGAGGATTACTTTGCATTGTGATGTTAATTAGCTTAAAGATGCAACAACGTTTTTGACTTAAGGCTGAGATTGCAAAAGAATGCACCTTATGAGCACCATATATCAACTCAGCAAGAAAGAAAATACTGGGCACAAGTAATAAATATATTGAGGGATAAAATCATTTTAATGATGATTTTAAAAAATCCTCTGTAACTATGATATTTGTAATACAACTAATCCAAATATTGATTAGTTCTGGTGGTTGAATTAAATTGTTTATGAAACATTGTGACATGACCGTTGCTACTCACCCCGCGTAGAATATGAGCGATGCCCAGGATGAAAAAGAAGCGAGGCGCTCAGAGTTTAAAATAGCTAAACTTTTGAGGTTGCGTTAGCTATTTAGCTAAATCTATGCTGTCACAGCAACAAAATGTACGTAATCAGTTTCAACCTTGCACGTTTTTGTCGCTCATTACTTTAGAACACTTCTGATTTTGGAGGTGAAAATCGTGTTCGGTCTGAACAGCAGAACATTTTTTGCGGCAAGCGCATTGACCACTGCTGAATTTACAAACAAAAAGCACTTTGTTATAGCTAGTGGTGTGTCATGATGCCATGTACACAAGCCTCATAACAAGAGCACACAATGAAATCGCTTCAGGTAGCCCATATCACTGACCGTGCCAGCACTGTGCAACTTACACTGGCCATCCCCTGCAGCACTCTAACTGCTGTCAGGTGCGAATAAAACACTGGCATGGACACAGAGACTGATGAGCCCACATAGTGCTTTGTGAGGGGCTCATTGTCCCCCATTGGAGAATTAAACCACAAATAGGTCACACCGTGGCATGCATCCAGGCCGTCGGTGCCCTTCTGCATGGCACTGAACCGCTCTCTCATGTTCTGCATTGAGGGCCTGAACAGACCCACGCATCCAGCAGTGGGACTTTTTCCTTGACAGAGAGCTGAGACAGCATCAGCCACAAGTGGCACATCAGCGCTATTAGGTGGCCAATTGCTCTACCCTGTGCCAGGACAGCACACTTAGAGGCATACAGAGACAGATCCAGCACCTTCCTCCACTCTAGGTGCAGGTCTGGGATATCTTTCTCAAGCCTCATGCTCACTGCAGTGTAGACCTGCATGTTGGCTATATGGTCTATGCTGAACAAAATTCTCTCATTCTCCTTCCTACCGACAGCACTCCGCAAACACGTACAGCAGGGCTATGATTGGAAATATTCTAAACTATTACTGCATGACATTTCACATGTACTGTCACTTTAACAAAATACAGGTTTGTGCCACATTTTGGGGAAATCTGTTCAAGGTTACCTCTGCAATTTAGGAAAATATGATTCCACAATCTCCTATTACAATAATTTAATGTCAAGAATACTGTTGCTCTCTGCGATCACCTACAGGCCAGTGGATGAAAATGTAACACACACACACACACACACACACTCACATACTCCCTCTCTCTCACACATACACACATATAGAAATTCACACAGATATATGCTATTCATATATTAGATATATAGAAAGACATTTGAAACAGGCTACATTTTACATTTACATTTATGCATTTAGCAGACGCTTTTATCCAAAGCGACTTACAAGTTTTTTTGTCAGCTATCAGTTGTTCAGGGCCAGTCTCCCCTAGAGAGAGACAGAGCACTAATTGCTGTCAGATAGGTTCAGAGTGGGGTGGAGGAAGAGAATACAGAATTTAGCATCGTAGAAAAAGTGCAGGTGCACATTCAATTCAGTGTGAATAAACATGTCATGTCAACAGTCCCATTCTGGAGGTGCAGGCAGCTGTAATGTAGTACCTTTTCCCTGATGGCATTAGGGAGAACAGTCCATGGGAGTGAGTTGACGTGGCAGACAGTGGGTGTAGATGTCGGAGAGCGAGGAAAGAGAGGTCCCTGCGATCTTTCCAACCGTCCTCACAATCCTCTGCAGGGCCTTTCTTTCTGCAGCGGTGCAGTTGCGAAACCACACTGTGATGGCACTGCTGAGGATGGTCTCAATAGTCCCCCTGTATAAGGTTGTCAGGATGGAGGAAGGGAGGAGGCCTTCCACAGCTTCCGTAGAAAATAGTGGCATTGCCGAGTTTTTTTTGCAATGTGTGTGGTGCTCTTGGACCATGTGAGGTTGTCAGTGATGTGTACGTCCAGAAACTTTGTCCTGAACAGTCTCAACTGGAAGGTTGTTTATGGACAGTGGGGTGTGTTTGCCTGGAGGTCTTCTGAAATCAGTGATTCATTTTTTTTGTTTTGTCCACATTGAGGGACAGGCTGTTGTGAGCACACCAGTTGCTGAGCTGAGTCACCTCAGCTTTTCTGGAGCTACATACCCAGAGTGCAGTGTTTTTCATTTTTCATCACTTTTTTGAGAAATGTGTTTTAGCTACAAATAGAATAAATAACATATAAAAACAACAGAATAAATATACTGTTGTGTTTGATGTGTGTAATATATAATTGATATAATTTCTTTCCTTTTGCATACTAATCTTCAAGAAGCAGTAGCCCTGTATAGTCACACAGAAATCCATTTAGTTGTAGATACAAACACTATCTCTCTCTCTCTCGCACACACACACAAAACCTAAATGTGTGTGTTAACGTGTGTATAACTCAAATCAGTAAGAAATGCATTTCAAAAGATGTGCCAAGACTAGGAAGGGAGCTTCATTTGTTAGGATAGCACATGCTGCAAAGGTTGTCCTTTTTTGTCATGTGCAGGAATTTTTAGAAAGCCAGTTGCACAATATTGAATCATCACATCACATTCATGTAAAAAGTCCTTGAAACTATGAAAACAAACAGCTGGTCTTGTAAAGATAAAGTGACTACAGGCTTTGATATTACTAGACGAAAAGTGCTTTTAAAACATTTTTGAAGAAGAGGACTTTACAAACATTTTTAAGGCCTTCAAGAGTCATCTTGAACAGCTTCATCTTTAGATGATGTTTTCATATTCTGTTGTAGAGTACTGGGATTACATTTGTGAGAATGACACACTGTTTTAGTCAAGGCACTTCATTGTCACCTAGTAAGGTAATGTATACTGCAGTGTATTTTGGATATGACAGTAGAAACACTGGATCTTCATAATAGAATGTTGGGTGACAAATCCAGGTGATTTTTCATAATAGCCAATCCGAGTGAGGGCATGCGTGACGCTGTGTTTTGGTGCTAAACTTTGACCAAAAAATTCAAAATGGTGGCGCTAACTAAGTTTTAAACTGAAAAGTTTGGGATTTATGACTTGGTGTTTTGTAAAAGAGATGAGAAATGTTGGCAGTCAAATCTAAAAACATAGATTTTGTAACCAGAAAATACATCTGTGGTGATATACGATGTATCTAACAACATTAGCAAGTTAGCAACCAACTATCAACGAATCACTGCCTGTTTGTAAGCTAGCAATACCTCCTCGGCCACAAGTGTTGCCTGCTCAAATCGCCTAGTCACCGGTACGTGTGATCATAGGGTTAATCTCTTCCTCCTTCCATATACCACACCCTATTACATGTGCCCACTCACATCATAAATCCCACGGTCATCACAGCTTTGCCCAGTGTATGTTATGGTAAGTAGAGCTCTGTGCACTGAGTACTGTATGAAGAGTGCTGAGAGATGTTAGTGAATATAGTATAGAAATGTTGCTGAATATTGTATAGTATAGTTAAAGTAAACATAGTAAACATAGTAAACATAACTTGAAGGAGACTACTTATGTTTACTTAACTCAACTGAAGCAACAAGTTTTCACCAAATTTTCAAGTAAACTTGGCTTTTTATTTTTTAAAGTGAAGTAAGCATTATAGATTATATACATTATATACATTTTGCAGTGTAGAAAGATGCACTTGATATTGTAATTTATGGCAGTATTCGTACAAGAACTTACTGATGTCAACAACTGACTTAAAATAAATGAGGTAGATGGAACTGGATGTTTAGCCTAAAAATAACTTAGTTTATATCACATTGTCAAAGAATTTTATTATATTTTACTCTTTTTTACTGCACTTGGCTTTCACACACTGTATAATATGGTATATTTTGACTATTACATGTTATATTATCCTGTTTTAAGCATCTTAATGGCATTGTAAACTCTTACTCTTTGTTGCAAATTACAGCAGACCGATGCATACCGCTGGTGAAGGCACAGGTGATGAATTTCACTATCATCAGAGATGACTTTCAGGAGGCTTTGGCAAAAAATCTTGTCATTGTTACTTTGGGTGTTGTGATAAACAGCATCAATGCGATCATAGTTATGACTTACTTCAATAACTGTGTTTTTCACACGGAAACAAGATATATCCTTTACATACATCTAGTGATAAATGATATGATCATGATCTTTCTATCTGTGACACTGTATGTTTTGACTTATGCCAATCCAATTTTTAATGTATCCATCTGTTGCACTTTGATTGTCATTGCTTCAACAACACACAAGAACACACCACTTAATCTGGCTGGTATGGCTGTTGAGCGTTACATTGCCATCTGCAAACCTCTTCATCATGTTCAGATCTGCACAGTTCGCAGGACATACATTCTCATTTGTATCATATGGTGTGTCGGCATCATACCTGGACTAGCTGATGTGGTGATTCTCCTCATAATCAAACCTGTAAGCTTCTTTTCCACCACCATTTTTTGTTATACCCTAACTTTGTACAACTCAAAATATTACCAGATCAAAGTAAAAGTGCTCCAAGGTCTTTACCTGTCATTTGTGTGGCTGATACTGATCTACACTTACTTTAAGATACTAGCTGTCGCAAGGAAAGCTAAAGGAGATTCTTCTGCCAAAAAAGCCCATAACACCATTCTGTTGCATGGAGTTCAGCTACTTCTGTGTATGTTGTCTTATGTCAGTCCTGTTGTTGATTTGATATTAATTCCATTTTTTCCTAACCACAGATCAAAGATATCATTCTTTGGTTATTTGATAACAAACATAGTTCCAAGGCTGTTAAGCTCACTGATATATGGTATAAGGGATCAAACATTTTCGAAACATATGTCTATCTTATGTTCTTGCAAGCTGATAGCTAATGTACAGCCAAAGACAAAATCACATCTTGTAATGCCTACTCAGTAACAGCAAGAATGATACGCTATATCAGTCTGCAACTATTTTCTGTGAGTCTTGATAAATGTAGTATGGTATATTGGAAAACTGTATTGCAATGATCTGATATAGGCTATAGTGTCAGTATTGATTGACTATTTCACTGAATGATTCTCTGTTAAATGCTTTGCTATCAGTAGTTTTTCTTGATTGTTAAAAAGTGCTTAATGAAACTGGGATGCACTTGACCTTCATCCTCATTTTCTTAGCACACACTGTAAGAAACAATAAGTAAGGCTTTACATGGCACTACATATACTGAAGTAACTTTCCAATTTTTATTGACCTTCCTTTTTCATCCAAACATGGATTCTTTAACAACAACTCTGTATGTTGTTGGCCTCCTTGACCCAACCTTGCAAATAGCAAACACCAAAGGTGGTATCTTATATGCATGAAGAATGATTGAGGATTAAAGAATTATGGAGGAGGAGATTTACACATGACATTAGTAATTCATGTCTGCAGGCAATATCTTTTTGGTTGTGAATAGATTCTTTTCAGTTGTTCAAGCTGGTAATTAAATGGAGTTTGGGAACTTCTAAGAAAGCTGTTAAATGCTTTGAAAAACTATGTGATACTATGTTACCATATGTGAACTATGTGAAAACTTTTGCAAGCCACATTATAAAAAAAAGAAAAAGTAAAGCTCACTGAAAAATGTGTGGAAACTTGTTACCTTAAATGGCTTAAGTAATGCAACTGTTCTCTTTCAAGTTATGTTTACTTCACATCTGTAAGTAGGCTAACCTTCACTTACAAGAAAGTAAGCCCTACTTAAGACTTGAGAGCTCAGATTACTTAACACCCACTATTAATGTTTACCTCATAACATCCAGTAAAGCTTACATGAAACAAAGCTGCTTTTACTACTGTTAAGTCATTCTTACTTTATTTGTGTAAAGGGTACGTAATGTCTGAGAGTCAAGTTTAGAATGCAGAATATACACATTAATTTGTTTCTAAACACTGGTAACTTAAAGAACTTACTTACATAATTAAACAGAGATTGAAAGTTCAGATTATTTTTATACAGTAAAAATATGTTGTATAAGTGTAAAAACGGTTACTGAAAAAAATTCCATCTTGATCAATAACATAACAATATAAAATGGGGGAAAAAATTTGCCTACATTTACATTTGGGTGTGGATCATCATCAAAACATTCACCTACATTGACAAACACTTTTATGTAATTATCATCAAAAATAGGCTACTGTATATGCTAGTCTGACATAGTAGACATTTCATTAGAAACAAATCCTAAACATCTAAAACTGTGAGTTAAGAGAAAGACAAAGATTGCGAGAGGTTGTAGACAGATTGAAAGACAGAGAGAGGAGATGTGTAAATAAGATTCAGGCCACAACTTCACACAGATCCTGCAAATATAGTAACCGCGGGATCTACACCCGGCGGCCAAGAGAGCCTTAATTCATTCTGTAATGAGCCAGTTAATCATCGAAGTGACTACAGAGTTGGTAAATTTACCTAAAAATATTGCCTGAGGTGTCTTTAAAAATCTGTAAATCAAGAATGAACCAAGAGGCCATACATTTAAGTAAACAGGTTAAACATCATAAACTACTATTTTAAATTAGAAATGTTTTTTTCATATTCTTGGAGACGTGTAAGCTTAGATTATAGGCCAATATTAGACTGTGATACACATTAGGCCAGTGGTTCCCAAACTTTTAACCCTCGCATACCCCTGAGACCATCTCTGTCCTAGTCGGCACCCGCTCCACTGACCACCACCGACAGCCTAACACAATATTTCTGCATAATTATTGCTGCATACACCAAATGTGAACACATATTGCATATATGGTAATTAACAATGCTAATAATGCAGTGGGAATTGTATGTGTGTGCAGCCTGAACTTTACCTTTATGCTGGTGAGAGCTGAGAATTCATTCACAGATTTATTTTGTACCCCCTAGAACTGATCCATGTACTTGTACCCTAGTTTGACAGTCACTGCATCATTTGTGGTTGAAGACCAATTAGATAGTTAGGATATGCATCATAGCATAGCAAATTGAGAAGACAGAAAAATATCCCTCACAGGACAATAAAGGATAACTTACACCTTAGACACTCTTCTTACAACTTACACAGTATATAACTATTACATTGTTCAATCATATAATGAGACATTTTGTTTCAATTTGAGTCTAAATGTCACATCCATAAGGTTGGACTTGCCCATATATAGCATGCCATGGTAAGATGGAATAAATAAATAGGTCAATTAAGGCATCAAAGGCTCAGACTTGATCACCTTGAATTTGCATTAGAATTATTCTATTGTACCGCACCATTTTGTACCATTAAAAGCACCTTTCCACAATGCCTCCGTTAAAGGCTCATTATAGGCACTAAATCGGAAAAAAAGATTTCATACCTCATAAAAGATAATTACATTTCTCTGTGAGTCTGGTTACATATCTAAATTGCATTGAATCAGAATCAGAAGTTTTGAATTTTGTGTTGACTGAGAGTACTCACTGATCTGACCATTGATTGTGCTGTGTTGTGAAGGAAAAAATAGCTTTTGCTGCATGTTTTAAATGATTTGTCACATTTAGAACCTTTTGCAAACAACATTTTTTGGGCACATCGCTTCTGTTTAGGCCTTTGTGATTTGAAAATCAGGAAACTGAAGTGATAGCTGCATCAAAGTAATCAAGAAAAACTATTCTGGATTTACTCCTACTATTTAAATGAAAACTTTTCCTAATGTTTATAGGTTTTTATAGTCGTTGACTATAATGTTAACCTTCTACCCTACATACACATGTAAGAGGCCTCACCCAAAGGAACCTCAAAGGATACTATAGAAAACAGTCATTTGTATTTTTGTTATGTCCAGAGACTTTCAGTCAGTAGACAAGATATACTATCATGTGACAAAAAAAAACCTTGAAAATGTTATCTAGTTTGTTAATGCTTTTTGTTTTTCAAGAGGAGTGCTTTCTGAATAAGAGGTGTTCGTAAACATTAGTGACAGTTGTGCTTAGTTTCATAAAAGAGACTAGATAACTGTAGGTGCTGTAAATACTGTCTTCATGTCCTGTTGTAGGGAATTGCGGTAACATTTGTGACAATGACACACTGTTTCAGTCAAGACACTTTAGTGACACCTAGTGGGATATGGTACACCTATTTGTCTCTTGGGCAATTACAGATGTGAAACACTGGTTCTTCATAACACACATATAAGGTATCCCAAATAATGAAGTAGCAGATATACTTTGTACAACCTCCTTTTTAAAGACCCACTCATGCACAGCCAACATAATACAACAGTATAAGAATGCACAGACGACTGTTTTTAGTATGGTAAAAATTAGACCAAGACATTTTGACACGTCCAATGCAATGTTGCACAGACCATGACATGCTTGAACACATTTTCAGTTAACATAAATGCTCAACCAAGATGTAATTTTGGCACATTTAGAAACCCATAAACTTAAAGGAAGCTTCATTTTGAGCCAAACAAATCTCCTTGACAATTTAAAGCAAACCATTGCTTTGACTTTTCACAGAATGGGCTTAAGAACATGTGTTTATTCATATAAGGGCCAGACTAGACAAGGCATCTGAAGCCACTGCGCTCCCCGCTGGACAGAAGGCACAGAACCTTGATAACTTTAGACGAATAAGCTGAAACAACTACATATTTTAAGTACTGTAAAAACTAGCTTGCTCATTATATCCTCACAACTTTCATAATTCTTACAACTTTAGGTGGTAGAAATGTTTTAATCAACTAATAGTAGTTAATAGTACGCATTTGACTATTCTCAATAGTCACATTTTCCCATGACACTGTTTAGAGAATATTAATAACCTGCCAGCTGCCACCTTAGGTCTGTTGTCTTCAGACAACCACAAGGTGTATACTGTATGCACATACTGATCTGTATTAATCTCAAGTCTTGCTTTGATCTTGTTTGGCAAGGTAAGCTTACCTAAAGCATCTGAAAATGAATAATTCCATCAATAATCAGAAATGCATTTACATATTTTTTCCATATAATATCCTGTTTGTAAAAATGTTGCTTTTAATTTGCAGTACCACAGTGGGGGCACCTGGTAATGAATCTCACTACCAGAGATGCCTTTCAAGAGGCTTTGGCGAAAAATCTTGTCATTGTTGTTCTGGGTATTGTCATCAATTGCATCAACGGAATCATAGTTATGACCTTCTGTAAGAACTCTGTTTTTCACAACGAGTCTAGATATATATTGTACATTAATCTGGTAGTGAATGATATGATCATGATTTATGTTTCTGTGCTAATGTATGTTTTGTCTTATGCCTATCCAATTTTTAATACATCAGTGTGTTGCATTTTGGTTGTGATTGGCTCAACTACACACATGAACACACCAATTATTCTGGCTGGTATGGCTATTGAGCGTTATATTGCCATTTGTAAGCCACTTCATCATGCTCAAATATGCACAGTGCGCAGAACTTATTTTCTCATTTGCCTCACATGGGGAGTTGGCTTCATACCTGCACTAGCTGACATCATCATTGTCCTTGCCATTCAGCCTGTAAGCTTTTTCTCAACAGTGATTTTTTGCTTCTACCTCAGTTTATACAACACCCGATACCATCAAGAAAAAGCACAGGTAGTCCAAGCCCTTTATATGTCCTTTGTGTGGCTAACATTAATCTATACTTACCTTAGGATATTCCTCACTGCAAGAGCAGCAACTGGAGACGCTGCCTCAGCCAAAAAAGCACAGAATACTATTTTATTACATGGAGTACAGCTGCTTCTGTGTATGTTGTCCTATCTCACCCCTTTTCTCGATCTTGTTTTGATCACATATTTCCCTGTTTATCGCTCGAAAATAACCTTTCTGGGCTACCTGATTACAAACATTATCCCAAGGTTGCTCAGTCCTCTGATTTATAGTATCAGGGATCAGACATTTGCCAAACACATGTCACAGTACTACTCTTGCAAAGTCATCAGTTTTAAGGGCAAACAGAAGAAGCCTAAGCTGAAACATTCTAACAGGATTAAGGTTTGTTCCTCATAGGTTTAAATTTATGCTTATGTTTGTTTAGGTTTATTGGTACTTTGGAGACACATTCATCTAACACGTATTAACTCACAGGCCTATGAGTAGACATGATTGGAGTCATACAGTTCAGAAAGAGCAGAAATAAAAATAGCTGTATGAGGCACAAATCTGAGTCTAAGATCATAAGAATCAGAATTGATTTCTTTGTTACTTTTGGCTTGCTAAACACCAGATCAGGGCCAGTGACCGCTCCCTTTGCTGTTTATGCCATGGACAAAAAAAAATCTAGAAGGATTTCTGAGATAAAATAGGCTATATACTGTGGGTATTGGTTGATATGATATGACTGATCATTATCCCAAATTTCAACAAGGCTATATTTTTTCTTTTAAAAATTAAAGCAGTACCAGCTAATGCTACCATTAGTCTTGCATGCATTATAAGTTGATTATATTGTCACTACACTGGAGATACAAAGAAAAGTATGTATGTATTCTTGGCCTTGCAATTATTCAAATGCAAATATATGTATTGCAAACCTGCATTGCAATGTTAAATGTTGTTATATAAATTATTTACATCAATTAATAGTTATTTATCATTATCACTTAATAATTATTTTGTATCATTAATTACTTCAATATGACATTATAATTGGTGATCTGCAGCAAATCACATTTTTAATGGGTGGTGAACTAAGAGTTTATGCCACTTGGTTGCGCACAAACTCGAGTACAGGAACATAAATTTGAGCTATCTAGTATGGCTCAAGTATGTCTATGTTCTCAGATATACTGATCTGCTATGCATCTCAGTCCAATTTCATATTCATCTCCAACTTCCATGGGGCGGAATTAACAGACATGGATCAAGGTGCCTCTGCAGGAATTGGATATATGTACAACCAATGAGACCAATGACTGCAGATGTAAGGAGGCACTCAGTATAGAATGTTAACTTAATGACCAAGTGCCCTTTCTTAAGGACCTTTTCAAAGAGGAAAAGATAAACGAGAATGACTATTCTTTAAGTTTTACTCAGAAGAGTTTTTCTCTTTTGTAATGTTCTTTTTGTTATGGAAGTCAGTTTTGTCGGGGAGGTATCAAATAAAAATCAGAGTTTTGTACACAAACACAAAATAAAATAACCCTATGGTCATCTACCTGGGTAGTATGTTTTTGCTTTTTAACTATGACAAGATCTCAGCTTATCTGTTACTTGGACCGTAGGAACGGGGTGCAGGATAGTTTGTGTTGCTGGCAAGATGCCCCTCTTCAACTCTCTCCACTTCAACTCTCTGAATCGCCTCAAATCTAGACGTACCAAAAAAACAAAACAAAAAAAACACTGTATATCTGGGCAACATCCAATTACTCTCTCAAAAAATAAGCTCTTCTAGATCTGGAAATAATATAACTCGAAAATCCATATTCACAAACATACAGCTGATATTATACACACTCAACTTTCATACTGACAGTACATGAAAATCAGGCGCTAGCATGTCACACTGTAACCAGCCTCAGCATAGCTCCCAAAAGAGCATTAGTTCAGCAAACTTAAGTTCACCCAAGTTTTTTTTAGCTTAAGTAGCAAATATCTTCTTCATTATAGAGCATACAACAAAGTTAACCGTAAACAGAAATGAGTACATCCTTATTAAAGGAACTTTTCACATGCTCAACCTATTAAATTACTTTATTTCTTCTTAACATGATTTTTCTTAAACTTTGGAACCTGCTACAAGAAACTACCCATGAGGTTTAGTCTTGGGGGTGGGGGTGAATGTGGACCCCTCCTATGAATGCATATATAAGTCTAAAGCTGGATGTAAGTGTAAACGTGGTTCCCCCACCAATGGAATATTGGGGTAAACGATTGGAAGAAACTTTTACTCAACAATATTAAGCAAAATACAACCTAAAAGAATGAATGTAGCTTGTGTTCAGTACCCTATTTCAGAATTGTGCTGAGCGATGCAAGTTCATTGGGCTCACAAGGTGATCACAACCATCCATGATGCTTGGCTAAGATAAACTTAACTTGTGGCCGTGGCAGAGGGTTCAGTGGGTTGGTGGATGGACTGTAATTTCTGCATTATTTTCTACGAAGGCATATTCATTTCACAGATGTATTTAAATTTGACTAAATGAGTGCTCTGAAAATGTCTTCCTAGCTTAGCCTACCTCTTTAAATCAATGCAAACCAATTACATGACAAAATAAAATTAAACCTGACAAAAGTCAAAACGGGCTCTGCTCGGTGAGTCAAAGCCACTGTTCCTTGATTAATACGGCGGAACGAGAGTATAGTTCCATGACGTATGGGTTTAGAAGGTCGTCACATTTCATTTTCCATCGATCTTAGTACATCTCGTAACTACAGAAGAGTCAAATTTATTCTGTGGACACTTTAAACCAAGATGCTAATGGTGAGATGTTCGCGGCAACCTTAGTATTCAATGACGTATGCTAACCTGAAGCTAAAAACACTACCGTCAGACTGAGACAATGGCTGGATGAACTGGAGAAAGGTAAAACTCAATTGTTTAGGTGGAAAAGGTGGAAAATGAGTACTGTGTTGGCCCAAGTATAATACGACCCCCCTTTTCCAGACTCGTTTTTGCGAAAAAAAAAAATAGAAAGCTTTTTTGTAGACCACATTTTGCCTTATAGTAAATTATTTTATTTGGAAATCCTGGTGAAAACTCGCTGGAAAACATTTTACCAGGCAGAAAACCATATGCATTAACCATATGCCTGCATAGAGGCTACAACCTTGTGTGTCAAAAGGGCAGGTTGACCCCGACTGTGAGACACCAAACATAGCGGTGATTCACTTCTCTCATTTCCACCGCACAGTGACTGATTTCCAACCTTTCTTTTCAGTAACAGGTTTTGGCTTGTCGAAAACCTCTAACGTTTGCACAGCATTGCCTATCTGTATGACTGAATTTTACTTAGTTTGATCATAGATTACCGCTTAAAAGACGGTTTCTCCTCGAAGTCTGTGCAGGCGCTGGGCAAGACTCATTACACAATGACAGTGCCACATCGGATACTTCTGTTTCTCGGTACTTAAGTGTCGGCTTAGTGCGCAGTTAAACACCTTATCCTGAATATTATCAACACTGGGTCAAGGGATACTGAAGTGCATGTAAATCCAGTTATTCTCTTACACCACTCGAGGCTAATTTGCTCAAGACAATCTCTTACCTCTCCATTATGTATGGCAGTTGCACGCCAATGAGACACTGCCGGTTCATTTAACACAAAAAAGCATTTTTTTTTCACTATTTTTGTCTTGTTCGCAAATATCAGACGACCCCCCTTTTCAGAGGTATTTACAAGACAAAAATATCGTCTTATATTCGGGTTAATACGGTAAATTGTCCAAAATGGTGGCGTATCTCTTTAAACTCGCTGTTGGCTTTAAAATAAGCACAGTGGAAATATTGTGATTTTCTACCACATTTTTACAAAAGACGGTGTAAATGTGGTATCGTGCATAAGCCTACAATGAACTAGAGGGTGAATTGCGTTTTTTCTTTTTTCATTCGATCGTGCTACTTACAGGAGATTTCACCACTATCTACCTGCGAGACAAGGAGCGAATAGTGATGCTTCTGACACCCATGGAGGCCCAATTATATGCTTCAGGATGGCCCTGGAGCAAGGACAGGGGCAAAGGCGTATGCTTGTCAAAATACTTTATCGAAGATTTTTTTTACTGCTTTGAGTATGGTGTTTCTAGCCTGGTTCTCACACATACTGATCTGCTATGCATCTCAGTCTGGCCAATTTCATGTCTTCTCCAGCTTCTATAAGGCTGGATTAAGAGACATAGATCAAAATGTCTCTGCAAGCATTGGATATGCTTTCAACCAATCATACCAATGACTGCAGAGAAAACACGTGTTAAGCCCACCTTCATCAAGTTGGGGTAAAAGTCAGTTTTTGATTGGATGCATTGCAGATCAGTATGTGTGAGAACCGGGCTATGGTGTTTCCACTGCCATATTGGAAGCTTTCCTTAAAGTCTGTGAGGTCTAAGAAACTCGAAATGCTGAAGAGAGAAAGAGCTATCTAGGGGCACTCCCTAGTACAGTCTCTTACCTATTCATTTTCCCCCTATGAGGGCATTGTTGGATAAATCAGTCAGATCAATGATCTCATCATAGATCAATTCCAACTGGTTAACATTGTTAATGTTTTGCCTTAAAAGAGAATTATCCAGAGTGAACCAACCATAGCCCTGTTGTTTCATGTTCGAGTGTTGTCGGTAACTGAGGTGGGAAAGGAAGTTTAGTTTTCTTATGCCCCCATGTTCTAGCGCTAGCTGCCAGTTTGCAAATTCGGTCTACGCTGTATCAACAACGTAGATTTGTCTACAACAAATCATTTAAGCTACAATGAATCCCTTCAATGTTGTTGAGGATCATTTAGGAGCAGTCAGATAATCTTAAGAATAAGAATATTCATACAGCTTTATTTTTTCACTACCTGAAAGGCTATAGAAACACACCGATGATGCCATATTCTTCACAGCCAAACTTCTCCCTAGATACAGTGCAGAGTATACACATGTTTATATTACTTCTTCTGTCTGCAGCCAATCAGAAGACACTTACTCACACACAGGAGCTATATTAATCTATCAGCCAAAAACGTTGCTCAATCCTTGCAAATGTATTTACACATTATTTTTCATATTTTGTTTGTTTTGATGTTGGTTACTCATTCACAGTGCAGTCTACTGGAGGGCACCTGGTGATGAATCTCACTCTGAACAGAGATGAATTTCAGGAGGCTTTGGTGAAAAATCTTATAATTGTTGTTCTGGGTATTACCATCAACAGCATAAATGGGATCATAGTTCTGACTTTCTTCAGGAACTCTGTGTTTCACAATGACTCAAGATACATTCTGTATATGAATCTTGTAATGAACGATATGATAATGATTTGTATTTCAGTGACACTGTATGTTTTAAGCTATGCCTATCCTATTTTTAATACTTCTGTGTGTTGCAGTTTGATTGTAATTGGTTCAACTACACACATGAACACACCTATAATCCTGGCTGGTATGGCTATTGAGCGTTATATTGCCATTTGCAAACCACTTCATCATGCTCAGATGTGCACAGTACAGAGGACACATTTTATCATTGGCCTCACATGGGGAATTGGCTTCATACCTGCTCTAATTGATGTTATTATTGTTCTCGCCATTCAGCCTATAAGCTTTTTTTCGAAGGTAATCTTTTGTTTTCCCCTTAACCTATATAACACGCAATACCATGGAGAAAAAGTGAAGGTAGTCCAAGCCCTTTATATGTCCTTTGTGTGGCTAACATTAATCTATACTTACCTTAGGATATTCCTCACTGCAAGAGCAGCAACTGGAGACGCTGCCTCAGCCAAAAAAGCACAGAATACTATTTTATTACATGGAGTACAGCTGCTTCTGTGTATGTTGTCCTATGTCACCCCTTTTCTTGATCGTGTTTTGTTTACATATTTCCCTGTTTATCGCTCGAAAATAACCTTTCTGGGCTACCTGATAACAAACATTATCCCAAGGTTGCTCAGTCCTCTGATTTATAGTATTAGGGACCAAAAATTTGCCAATCACATGTCACACTACTACTCCTGCAAAATCAGAATTTATAAAGGTAAACGAAAAAAGAGGAAGGTATATTCAATGAAGAATTAAATGTATACTGAATTATGGCATGAAACAAATAAGCATTAGTATGCAAAAAGTAGTCTAAAATAGCCAAAAGTTCATTTTTGTGCTTATATATATGAGATGATAATTGCATATGTCTAAAAATTGACAAAATTGATATTGCTGCTGAAATGCTTTTCATATAAATATGTGAGGAACCATTATGTTTCTAGAATGATGTTATGGATGCATTAGAGCAATATATTTCCCTCATATTTACACGGATTGGCACATGAAAAAAGCTAAATCCAAGAGACAGTTGTGTGTATTTTTAATCTGCATCTGTTTACATGAAACATTTTTCTTCATGCCCATCATGCTTTCACATGTGATTGCCCTATAGTGACTCCATAGAACAGCTTTGATTCACCCTGAGGCTTTGCAAGTCTATTATGCTCAATATTCATATAATATGAATGTGATTATTATTGTTAGTCATTGAAATCATAATTACTATCCTCACAGCCACTGATACAATAACCAGTAGACTTATGAACCAGTTATGAAACAGCATGCCATAAAACGGCAAGTAACTTGCAACAGCATAACAGACTTATGAATTGAACATGATCAGTTTAACCTGCAAGAAGTGAAGAAGAGGTTGAAGAAGAAGAAGAAGAAGAAGTGAAGAAATGAATTCCTTATAAGGAACATCATTTCAGGTCCAAAACATAGCTTTTGGTGAGGTCAACAATGGAACACTGGTATGATTAAGACTGGATGTGATATGATTAAGATGATAATAGTTCTGTATCTTAATGTATACACATCTCAAGCTAGCCTACATATAATCCTCTAGGCTAAGGTGACCAGACCTGCGAGATTAAAATCGGGAACATTTCCCTGAATTCCTGAGGATTCCAGATGACCCTGTTTTCCCCTGCAACTAAAGCAGAGGCTTGAGCTCTTTCAGTTAATAGCACTGCCCTCTTGTGGTAGGCTACAGCATGAGCTGTGTTAGAGGGGGCAGTGAAATTCAAATCAGTATTTCTTTCCTTCAGAGCTGGAAACTCAGAAAGCATAGTCCTTGTATGAAACTATCTGTGCATTTGACACAATTTATTTCACTATTGATTGCAGCTGCTGCTGGCTAAAGAGGCTCTACTCATTCAGCTGATTAAGTGAATCATTAGAACAACCTGGCCCATGCATTTTACTTTCTGTAACCTGTGCTTTGTGCCATGACACCATGACATATTTATTAAACTATAGAGATTTTTATCCTTTCCCCGCCTTTTCAAAAGAATCAGTAAACGAATGAAGGTTGTTAAACGACTTCAAGTTCCTTGGTGTTAACATCACAGAAGACTTTACCTGGGATAGCCACACTGACCAGATTGTTAAAAAAGCTCAGCAATGTCTCTTCCACCTCAGACAACTAAGGAAGTTTGGTATGCGAACAAAGATCCTGAAGGCCTTCTATAGAGGCACCACAGAGAGCATCCTGATGGGAAGCATCACTGCATGGTTTAGAAGTTGTCCTGCTACTAAATGCAAGGCACTGCTAAGAGTCATGAGCACAGGACAAAGCATCTGTGAATATGATCTGCCCTCGATCTACTTGTATAAGAAGCGATGCATCAAGAAGGCCAAAAGAATAAGTAAGGCATTCCTAGTCATGGACTGTTTCATATTGTAGTCTTAAGGCTCGGATCACCAAACTCCAGACCATTTTTTTTCCCCCACCAAGCAACAAGGCTTATGAACACTGAAACAATGACAGCCTAAGCCTGTGCCTGTCAGTCTTTTCACTACAACACTTTCCATTTTTTCCCTCAAATACTCTCTCTCTCTCTCTCTTTCTCTCTCTCAACACTTAACATACTATTTATTATAACTTACTTTTGAGGAGAAAAACACAAGAATGTTACTCTCTTATACTAGTATAATGAGATGTAATAAAGAATAACTTGAATCTTGAAGTTGACCTCTTGATTTTGATGCAGCATGGGCAAAGCAACAGAGCCTTTATTATTGGAGGATTTTTTTTCAGTTACAGTTCAGTGTGAGTCCATATGGCCTTTATATTTTATTAGAATAGTAGAGTGCTGAATGATCGCAAGAAACATTTTAGATTGCATTTTTTTTGTAGGTCATATACCAATTTGTTTTTGTGCCTTGTTTACAGTATAGAACAACTAATGATATATTTGGAGAGAGATCTTTTTCTTGTGTAACTATGGTAACTGAGGTTTGTTTTAGCAGTGGATGTTCAATACCATGCCAACCATATCTATGACACATTTGCTCAAAAGCCTGTTTCAATTAGTGGACATAACTTACTACGTGGGTTTCTGTTTCTGAAGAACCTGGCCAGCACAACTCAGATATTCCCTTCTGAGTCAGTCATCCTTCATCCTTCCACTTGTTAGAGGTGTTCAGAGGCCCAAAATCTCTTGGTCAAAACTATACCCTGATGGTGAGAATGGAAGAAAAAGAAAACATTCTTCTCCTCAGGTTTTCCAATCAGCAAATATTAGCTTAATTAGTGTAATTTCCAATTCACTAGTCACACAATCCTTACCTTATGCTGACTCATGCCTTGCATTTCACATTTCATTTTATCTTTTCATTTAATTGTCAAGATTGAACACACTCATTTGGCTCTTTTGGCTTACCCTTTTCTTCTATGAGGCAATGATTCAAATAATAGGATTGAATTATTTTAAAATTTCAACATGACTACGTGTCATGTTTTCTGGTGTGTTGTGCTTTTTGGGAGTGACACTGCAAATTTCTCTATAAAATATGAGGTTACTGTCACGTTGTGATCTGAGCACGCATCATCGGGATGGGCACAGATGATATGAGGCTTGTATGTCAGGTTTTGCCCATGATGCAGATTTCAATGGAAAGGTCAACAATGAGGAGCATGTTCTTTCATGTTCTTAGAAACACAGGCTTGCTAAATGTGTTTTTTCGCTTTGAACACCAGGAGGCATTCTTTACAAAGGGAAAAAGGGAATGAACCTGGGAATACTCCTAAACATCTCAACGGAGGACGGTAAACCTGCCTTTCATGGTCAACCTTTAACTAGCATGCATTACACTGTATAAAACTACCGACAAGCTGTGGCCATCATTCTGAAACTTTAACACTAACTTGACAATAAAACTCCTTTCCCGCGGAAACAGTAATTCCCTTGGCCTAATGAAAACCTAATGAACCAAAAATTCATTTAAAATGACCCATGCAATAACAATATAGGCAAGATTTAGTTTTGTTTGCAATAAGGAAGTTTCCTAGGCTAAATCACAACTTCGTCCCTAGCGGACATGCACGTAAAATTCCAACGAACCCTTAAGACTCCGAGACCACTAGTAAAGCGCGCGCCCGACTGCAAACACTTTGCCAAGCGTCCACTGAACAAGTAGCAAGCTGAAGTCATTTTGCAGGGGACGATTTGAAATTTAAAGATGCAAGGACTCGGAGATGCACAGCGTAGTGGATTTTCGCGCAGAACAACGCACGGAATACCTGTGAACTTTCAGTTTACACGGGCTCTACACTTCTATAATTGAAACATATCAACGAGCAGTGGGCGTTGGAGAAGACGGTGAAGAGGATAGATAATTGCGGTGAGTCCTTATGCTAGGAAATGAGTAGCCTAGTAACTGTTGCATTGGCAATTAAAACTGTTAGTCCTCGACTTTTTGAAATAAACTCTAAAGTTTTGTATAGTGATTTGCGGTGTTATATGTGCTTTAGGTGTTGATTGAAGAATACAGAATAAAAGTTTGGCTTTTAAAGTACTGTTAAATGCGGATAAGCAAATGCATTTACAACCCAGCATCACTGTAATTTGAACCTGGTGTTTTTGATTTTTCAAGCACTTTTGACCAAAGAGCTTCCATTCTCTTCAATTATAGATACACCTCCCTAACATATAGGAAGCTCTTTAGAGAGAGGAGCGTTTTGCAACATTTATGTGCGCCAAGGTTTGCTGAACATTTTGATACTGATTTTAGCATTAAAAGTAAAAACCTTTCACTAACCAAAGAAATAAAATATGTAATCTCTCTCACACATCTGTGAAGTTGGCCAGGGATGGCTCCTATGGCTGCAAAATAGGCGACATAGTTTATCAGGAGCATGTTATTGCTAGGAGACAAAGACTTACTGTCTATTTTAGGTAACATCATCAAAGCAAGATTACATCAATACATACTGTACGGCAGCAGCTTTGGCATGCTACATTAAACCTAAATGAAACAATTATTCAGTAACAAGACTCACTCTGCATTTGCCTCCAGTCTATAGATAGCCTCTCTTTTCAAATGAGCATTTTCCCCAGACGCGGTAGGATAAGACAGTGCGCCCCTTACTGTCTCTAATTGTATCTTTCAACATAATTTAGACTGAAGCGTTTTCATGCCAAGATACATTATATTTATACATAAATATATGAATTGCCATGAAAATGATATAATACTATTGGCTGGTTTATAGTAGGCTAATACATTGCTTCTGCTGAGTTTGTAACTAGACAATTGATTTCTCTGACCTTACTATTTGTTTGGAGGTAAAAACAAATGTCACCTGAAACCTGTCACCAACATTTTGTATAGATCTGTATCTCTGAGGAGCAAAGAAGGAAATTTCAGTGCTTTATTTTTGGCATCTGTGCTCACAATATCGCATTTCATCACACAAGATGTATCTGTGTTCCATTGAAGGGCACAATGGTGAAGGAGAGCCTACCAAGTTGGTCTCCTGATCCAGGAGATCCGCTGGTCCACATCAATGTGGGAGGGCTCAAACGAAGCCTGTTCTCCAGCACGCTACGCAAGTTCCCTGAGACACGCCTGGGCCGACTGCTAGCCTGTGAGTCCGAGGAGGCCATCCTGCAGGTGTGCGACGACTACGATGAGCAACTGAGGGAATTCTACTTTGACCGCAACCCAGGCCTCTTCCCATATGTACTGCACTTTTACCAGACTGGCAAGCTTCACATTATGGAGGAACTGTGCGTTTTCTCCTTCTGCCAAGAAATTGAATACTGGGGCATCAATGAGTTCTTCCTAGACAGCTGCTGCAGCTACCGTTACCACGATCGAAAGCTTGAGAACCGACACAAGAACTGGGATGAGGACAGCGATGTGAGCAGTGTGGACACATCTGTGGACGAAATCTCAGATCTCAACAAGGACATCTTACTCTTCCAGGATATGAAGTGTGGCAATGTCCGGCGGTGCTTGTGGCTCACCTTGGAGAACCCCGGCTACTCCATCCCCAGCAAGCTCTTCAGCTTACTGTCCATCACTGTGGTCCTGACCTCCATTGCAACTATGTGCATTAACAGCATCCCTGAGTACCAGCTCTATGATGAGAACGGCCTGCCAATTGAAGACCCCACCATGCAGGCACTCGAGATTTTCTGCATCTGCTGGTTCACCTTCGAGGTGGTGACCCGCATGCTTCTGGCACCAAACCGGCGGAAATTCTTCTTGATGCCACTCAACATGATTGACATCATCTCTGTGTTGCCCATCTATGTCACTCTATTCTTTGACTTGGTGGTGGGCAGCGAATCTGAGCTGGAAAACCTGGGGAAAGTGGTGCAGGTGTTCCGACTCATGAGGATATTCCGAGTCCTCAAGCTGGCCAGACACTCAACAGGCCTACGCTCCCTGGGAGCAACGCTAAGGGTGAGACCAGGCTGGATCTGTAGATGCTTAGACTGCACAACAGTGACTACAACCTTGTATCACATTGCATAATTAATGGAATCTAAGCCTGGATCATGCTGGATGTGTGGTTATTTGATCCTGTAAAATCCTTAGGGGAGAGTTGTATATCTCCAATCATTATTCTCAGCTCTCTTCTGCTCTAACGCAACATCCCAATAAGGGATCATGGCTACTGTGGCGGTAGCTGTAGATGCTTTGCCATGAAATCTTTTGCCACAAAAATATATAAAGGAGTGTTAGATATTCCAGATTGTAAAAATATTTATT
Organism: Tenualosa ilisha; assembly: GCA_015244755.2. Taxonomy (NCBI): domain Eukaryota; kingdom Metazoa; phylum Chordata; class Actinopteri; order Clupeiformes; family Clupeidae; genus Tenualosa; species Tenualosa ilisha. Next base: position 3,171,367 of record PYXC01002417.1, read on the forward strand.
TATTAGATAATAAAATAGGCAGAGGATATTTTATTCTCCCATAATTTCATGAATGAAGTTATTAGCCATTGCTGTTTAGATCCCAAATGTCCTTTGCATTCACTTTACTTTCTTTCTGTGCAGCACAGCTACAGAGAGGTGGGTATCTTGCTGCTCTACCTGGCCGTGGGTGTGTCTGTGTTCTCGGGCATGGCTTACACAGCGGAATATGAGGAGGACGTTGGGCTAGACACCATTCCGGCATGCTGGTGGTGGGGGACCGTTAGCATGACCACGGTCGGCTATGGGGATGTGGTGCCAGTCACAGTAGCGGGCAAGTTAGCAGCCTCTGGTTGCATCCTCGGAGGGACACTGGTGGTCGCCCTGCCCATCACCATTATCTTCAACAAGTTCTCCCACTTTTACCGCAAGCAGAAGGCCCTTGAGGCCTCAGTGCGTAACAACAACAAAAAGAGGCTGAAGATAGAGGTGGATGCTGGATCGGATGGGGACAGTCACTATCTAGGGGAGGAGGATGAGTATAATGATGATGACGATGATGACAGTGACGGTGGTGTGGTGAACTACAGTTACATTGAGCACTTACCTCCTATAGATCGAAGGAATGTACCTTATCAGCTCTGAGTTGGAAAATGCAAATACTCAATACAACTAGAGGATACGCCTCTGCACAGCTGCGATTTACCATACACCTTTGTGGTGAGGCATAATTACATAGATTATAGAGTAAATTGTGTAGATTACCAGTAAGTTACGTTTTTAGTCATAGTTAATGTTCATACCAAATAAAAAGATTGTGCTATAAGGCATTCCTGAGATATTGCATCCAAGAGAAGGGGACATACATGTAGTCACAGTGACCATGAACTTTGACCTTTAGAATCAGTTCATTTCAGGGTCCAAGTTACCTTTCAAGTTCTAGGCAAATGTGTTCACAAGAATGGGACTCATGGTGTCAGTGACCTTGAACTTCAAAACATCTAACTACTCCAATTAAACATCCAATTGATGAAACACATTCCTTAAGGTGTTGTGGAGAGATACTGCATTCATGAAATCATGACGGAAGGATGGACAGCCCAAAAACACCGAGCCTGTGACTGCGGCTACAGCTGCTGGCACAGGCATATAAACCATAAGTTATAGTTTAGAATCAGAGTTCCTTTTCAGTGGATTATACCTTATGGTATACTGTAGAGTCTCAGAATAGTATGCTTGCTATCCCTGGCTAAATGCCTTAACAACATGTCATAGTTTGGAGAAAGAAAATGTTGCTAAGCAAAAGCATTCTGGCTACAATTGTCAAATGTAGTGCTGTATCACTATACTGCATGCTCAAAAATAACAGCATGTTAGGACCTCTGCTTGCTTCTGTGACTGTCTTGTTCCCTGATCAATCAAGGGAGACTCTTCACTGAACTCTGGGTTTGGATCTGTCTCTCTGAAGGGATTACCCCATCTGTCTAATATACTCCATTTATCCCTTTTTCACACCTTTCAAAAACATTCCACCTGCAACAAAAAGAGAGATCCAAGTCTAATAGTCCATAAGACAATGCAGTGTTGCACTAATGCCATCAAACTACACTCCATGCTCACTTCCCGGAAGAGTTCTCTTGTTTGGGTGCACATTATATGTAACACAAGCTTCCTTTTTGTAACAATTAGTGTTAGGCCCGCATCCAAATGTCTTCCATCAACCATATATGCCTTGCAAGAAAGACCCTGTGCTTTGTGAATGTAATAGCTGTAGCCAAGCTGCCTAAAGTGCTATAGCAGAACCAAAGCTATATTGTTGTGAAGTATTTACAGTAAATGTCATATAAAGTAGAAAACAAAAACCTTTTATAATGCCTTCTTGCATCAGTTTCACAGAAAATAAGATATTTACCAAATATCTTATGAAGATTTGCATTGTGTCATGCGCATAACATTTTGGTGGTTATGGATTTCTGGTCAGGTTGCATGAGTTCACTTAGGATTTGATCCAATGCAGTGTCACATGAAAAAAAAAAAACAAGCACTTTGGTCCAGAATTTTTAGCAGTATTTTTAACATCATCATGTCAGTTTGAAATTATAAATGGTCCTACAGAATAGAACCATTAAACATTAAACAATGTAAGCCTGTTATTTTTTAACTTTTGATTTCAACATTCATCTTTACCATCATCTGTAGGTAACCATTTCTCAGTTCTCAAATAATGTTAAAGGCATCTCTTTATGTTTATGCTTAGTTTACCATTTTACTGTTTGCCATCAGGCTTAGTGAAGGTGAAAATTGATGGCACACTCCTATTTTTACTGGACTTGACCCAACCCTTGGGTGTATAGTGCACATCAACAAAAATAGCAGCTGCTGTTGGCCACACCTTTTAACCTTGCGATAAGTCATTGTGATTGCATTGGCATTTGGAGCGATGCTCTGTTAAAATAGGGCCCCTGGTCTTTTGCATCACAGGATGGTTAGACATTAATAATAGTGTTACATTTTTTTTATTAAGTACTCTAAAACAACCAGCAGCATAGCTTTGTACCATAATGGTCTCTGCAAATCAGAGTCCCTGGTATGGTTCACGGTAGGATCACAGTCCGTTACAGAAACGAGTGTTTCAAATATGCTGTTCATCTGAGCCTACGCTGGCAAGCAATGGTGAAAAGGGAACATACATTTTTCTCCCAGTTACAGTCTACATTACATGGTGCATCACTTCACTCAAAAAGTCTACGTAGGGGTTTGTGTGTGCAATGTCTGTGAACTGTTCCTGAATACAATAAAATGCATTATTTTACAAGGACTTCAGATACTCAACAGGGCATTGTGAAGAAGACTGAATGTGTATGACATATAGTCAATGACATTATGCTAGAGTGAAGATGCACCATAAAGCCATTAAGTTTGCCTTCACTTGTAAGTTTGTTACAAACTACATTGTATGAAAACTACATTGTCTAACAGCAAGTCTAACAGATTACACATTAGTGGGTTTTGAATTGTACATGGAAACAATTCAATTTTCTATAAAGGGTATTGACACCAAAAAGTCTGTGCTACAGACAGCTTAGATTTGCATCAAATGCATGTACTCAAGATGAAAACATTTTGGTAGCTTTGTACACCACCTGCATTCAGTGTAGTGATATGTATCTATCTGACAAAAAGAGATGGGTGTGCAGGATGGGACTAAAGGCAACAGAAGAGCAGTTTAGGCGAGGGCAGTCCATGAAACAAACACCACTGCCACAGACAGTGCATCAGAGTCCAGCTTAAAGTCCTTATTAAATATTCATACGTGCTATTGGGATATAAGACATCAGATAGAAACTAAATACCTGGGAGAACAATATTTTTTCCCCCCATTTTAAGAAATTCAACTGGAGACTATGGTGAGATTCAAGAGGACTCTTGAGGACATTCTTTTCCCTTCAAGTTTCAAAACACAAGAAACATCAGGCAGATAAACTGGAATCTGTTTAATCGTACAAACAATTAAAAATAGGAAAACTCTAAATGCAAAACACTTTCTATAGAGCTTCTCTCTTGTAATTTAAGGCCGAACGAATCAAAACGTAATTCCACAACCAAGGGAACTCAGAGTCGCTAACAGTTGATCATTCACATTATATGCAGAGACAATTTCCAGTGATGGCTACTTCAGTAGACCAGCCAGGACTTGTATAAGGTAAAAAAAGCCCATTGTCAGGGCAAAATCTCAAAACTACACAAACGAATATATAAGGCTGGTCTAAAACTGTTCTCCGAGAGGTCCTTATGGTGCTCACAGGGGGATACGTTGGTAGGTTACCGTTCCCTAACATGTAATAATTCAGTAGACACCAAATGCATTAAGACATCATAATAGGTAAATATAACAGCACATAATAAGGCAATTCAAAATAAATACATGCATCTTCCCTTTAGGATCAGCAGGACATAATAGTGGATAGACTTGTGCTATTTTATAGTACATAAGTATTCATAGAACTATGAAATATTATAAAATCACCTGAGGCAAACAACCTGAGAAGCTATGCGCACAAACATGCAAATGCAGTTCGAAAATAAAGGCCAGATATGTATTCCATTTTTTCCCCGAAGTAGAACTGATATACACTTTCAGTATAAAAAAAATAAAGTTCCTAAGGCTTTCAAAATCTTTTGTTATTAGAAAAATAGCAAATATCAACTGTGACATTACTGAACTAGACAAATAGTTTAAAAACGCACAGTGCAATAAATCAATGAAGTGCACTATTGTTCATTGGTTCACATAGACTAATAATCAATACAATATTAAGATTTGTTCCCTTGTACTGTGTAACAAATATTATTTCCCTCACTTTTGAACACTGGTTTTGTAACTTTAGTATGGATTTTCCTCTAAGCTGTCATCACTGGCTCTGACTTGGCAGATATGCACCCCATAGCTCTGCGATGAGTATGCATGATTGTGTTTTGCACTCGTTTGTTACCTGCTTCAACCGTGTAACCATTTCAGCTTTGGGCAAAAATCGTGCGAGTTCATAGGTCCTCTAGAAGGCTGTGACAACACAGGAGGTGATTTAGTGGCACCTTGTTATATCTAAGGCCACAGACTTGACCACAACCATCTACACTTCACCAGAAAATCCTTATGAATTAACCACTTTCAGTCAGCCCTTTCAAAAAAAAAAAAAAAAAAAAAAAAAAGTACTGTGCATGTGCCCGTTTCGTGGATGCAACTAGACTTTTAAACCCTTTAAGGATCTAGCTTTATCACAGTCAGGGGAAGTGTGTGTGTGTGTGTGTGTGTGTGTGTGTCTGTGTGTGTGAGGAAGGAAGGCATGAAATAACAGTGTCACTACCGCAGTTGGAGCAATCCATCAGTCTAAATTTGCTGCTACATTGCATGAGTTAAATGAAGTTTCAGTGCTCTGGACCTTTGCCCTGTGTTCCACTATGTGTGCCTAAACAACGCACTGAGGTGGAAAGGCTGCCATGACACTATACTGAAAACTAAAGGGAGCTGAGAAAATAAAGACCTGCTCTGTGATGGCAGATTGCAGTCAGGGAATGCTGAGAACCATCAGTTAGTACCAAGTCATTATGACAAATCTAAGAAAACGTCATAAAAGAAAGACAACAAGATATTATTCAAGATGGTATGATGGTGTATGGCAGGCAAAAAATGCAACTTTGACCCTCTTGCTTGTGAAATACTACAGTACCATCAACATCGATCATCTAGCAGTACCTACAGAGGAAAAAAATGTGAATTTCAAGTGCACTGAAATAACTTATGGAACAAGTCTACATGCCAGGCATCGTGGAATGTCTTGGGTCAAACTTCAGAGGTAAAGGTCACCTAGGGGTGACTGGATATGGCGGCTCAGTTCTTCTGCCGCCGCTTCTTAGCCTCGATGGCGTCTAGGATAGGCTGACGCTTGGCCTGGTAGCGCTGCCGAATCTCCTCAATCTCCTGCTCCATCTGAGGGTCCAGAGACGCCAGCCTCCTCCTCAGTTCCTCCACACTCCACGAGCGCATCTGTACACACACACACACACATACACAAAAATCAAAGCTCAGTCCACTGGACAGAAAAAACAAACAAACAAAAAAAAACATAATTAAGGAGTTTTTTACACTGCATACACACTGAGCATGCCACGCACAGCAGATGGTCAATTAAGACTGCAGCAACACTGTTTCAGCAAGTATGTATCCAAGCCAGGATATGAAAGAGACAACATGGCCTTTTGTGCAGTCAGCAAAAAAAAAAACAAAGCAAAACAAAAAAAAAAAAAAAAAACCCAGGCTTGATGGACAAAAACAAGCATGAGTCATTACGGCACTGGTCTCAGAACAGTTGTTCCCCCAATCACCGATGTCACAGCAATTTCACACCATCAGCGATGAGCTCGGTAAACTTGGGTCATGGCCTTGGGTTTTATTACATTTCCCTCTGTGGATTTTTTGTGGCTCTGACGAGCCGTTCGAGGCTATTTATTGCCCCTGATCGATGGGTGGAAAAAATAACAGTGGCCTCGGTGTCCTGCTTGCGCTAAGTGCCATGTCTTGACCCTTCGGGCAGTGAAAGAGACTGAATAGTCATTCAGCAAGGGTGAGCTGAAACAACTATGACCTATCCACACCAGAGGAGTCCTCATTAGGGAATATGATACCACAATTATGTTTTGAATGGGAAGGACATACACTATCTATACTTATACTATCTGTAAAGTATAAAACTGCACGTATACAATAGTACATAGGCCAGTATACAGCATATACGTAGTAACAGAAGTATATCTGTTTTTACATCTTTCACATAGTGAACTGCTTATATGAGGACTGATAAGTTTACGAAAACTATACTAAAAGTATACTCATATTATACATACCGGGATTTGAGGACACTGCTTTTACTTCCTAACAAAGACAGGAATTATGGTCTTACAACCCATGGATCATCTTACAGGAATAATGTAGGGGACAAAAATATCAGATCAATACACTGAAGCCAAGCTTATCTCCCAAGCATTAAGACCGTGACACTGGCAATACTGCCTGAAATGGAGTATGCTACACATTTCCTATAGAGACCAAACATCACTGTTACGCAGTATACCACTATTCTACTACTGCTTTAGTACCACAACTTACAGAAAGTAAAGTAGGCCTATTCCATAAAAAGCTACTTTTGCATGGGAGGTGAACAAATGTAATTTGTGTGCACTGACACCGAGCTATAAACAGTTTAAACCTATCAACAGGAGCATGGAATGGAAGGCTCCATCATTCGATTTAGCTCAGAAGTTGCGCTCAAATATCAACAACCTTTGTCCAGAATTGCAGACACTAACTTCAAACAGAAACAGAACCAGTCTCACAGTGACTACATGATATTTAATAGACCTGAGATTGTAAGCAAACTGTTTAAGTGCAAATGATAAATTATCTTACAAATTATCTTTTTTTTCCATTTCTATGTCCAGTGTAGATCTTAGTGCTTGTGCTGTGTGTCCAACACATAACAGACCTCTGTTTAGAAGTCTGTTCTTGAAAAGCACTATAGAAATGTAAGTAGTAGTAGTAGTAGTAGTAGTAGTAGTAGCATTAACACCCCCCCCCCCTCCCCAACCCTGGTTGACTGGTGCAATTTGCATGTTTCACAAGGAGCAAATAGAAAATCCTCTAAAGACTCTGTCCAGAACTGTCCATCAGCAGGTCCACCTTGTCTATCTACTGCAAATGACATTTGTTCATGGATGATCAATTATTTAATTGTTGACACAGTTGACCAAAAAAAAAAATCCAATCACTGCATCAAGGTACCAGTGTGTAAAAGACTTCTTGGATATAATGGACACAGAACTGGCTTTACTGGGCTATTTCAAAACTAAGCCCATCCACTGCTTGAACTAATGATAAAGTGCATGACAAGGCAATGCAAAAACCCATATCAAGCTCACCATATTCACAGCAAAACGAGAAGCAGTACAGGACATAAAACCACAAACATGCCACTTATGAATGAAATTATCATATCATATCATATCATATTGTATCGTCAGTTTCAAGTTCCATTCTAAGTACAGTGCTGTACACAAATCCCCAAAGCAATGCATTTTATTTGTGGATGAGGAGAGGATTGTAGGCCAATGACAAGCTTTGACGCTACGCTTCTTCGAGTTCCGTCAGACAGACATCAGAAGATGTCAATGGAGTTTGGAGACACTGCTTCACAAAGGGCATCAAGGCAGGCCAGAAATAAAAGCAAACGACAGCTTGAAAAGAAGCCTAAAAATAGACACGCCATTATGTTCTTTCAGCAAGTCAGCAGACCAATTCTAACTGACGTTTCAAATACTAAGCATGTTCACACCTCTGATGAAGACTCACTTCTAGCTTAGCTTTCATGATTTTTTTCTGTTCCTGGTTATATATCTATGCATCTTTTTACAGACTGTTAAGCTAAAAGGATTAAGAGAAAGAGTGGGCTGCTCACACAGCACAACAGACAGAAAAACTTCAAATGGACTTTTTTTTTGACCTTGTAAAAACCACAGAATAAACATGTGCGCCCCAAGCTCGTGCATTTGTCTCATGAGGCAAGTGCGCCCATCTTCGGTGTTCTGCCACGGTGTATCATCATTACGATGAACCTGAAAAACAAACCGGCCTGACAAGACCGCTGGAGGGAACAAAGGCGCTGTCCTCCAGATGCCACAGACAATCACTCATTCACCTTCAAAAAGGCGGCGTATGTGACAAAATATGTAGTCCCCACTCCGACACAGGTGATGTGGAATGACACAGGAATTCATTTGTTTCTTCAGGCATGCAAAAACCTGAAAGCCTGTCCAAAATCAAAGGCTTCTTTCCACACAAGTGATGACAAGGCTGTCACCCTATGACAAAGATGAAATTCCACTTTGTGGCTCTTCCACAGACCATTCTTAAGAGACTTCACTGAACTAAGAGATTCATATACTCTTTAGAAAAATTTTGCACGTTACACAGTGCGACACTTGGAGCATGATCAATATAAACTGCATGTTAATGATCTCATGGACTAGTAATTATGCAAGTATCCTCAAATTAAGTTCCATCATTTTCAAGGTGACTGAAAGCAGGCCTAAAGTAGTCAAGGCAAGGACTACTCGATTGATCTGCCCAAGGCCAAACTCTAATGCAACTAGACATGTTCTTCGGCAAACATGTGACTTACCACTTCCACGTCTACTTCTGCAGGGAACTTGCGGTTGTCTACATTTGGGGACTCTCCGTGGTGGTTAGACTCCTTCTCCTTCTGCTCAAAGTACTCGAGGAATGACGGCTTGGCTGGCTGCATGGTCTCCTCTCTCCCTAAGGAACAAGTACAAGCAGACAAATATGTCACCAAGGAGGTACATCTACAGCTCCTTGCATTAAGCATAACCATGTTTCTCTGTATTCACCAAAAGTTCTTGCCAGCTGAATTAAGCAATCATTTCATGAGTGGAGTGCAACACAGGAATGGTCTGGGAAGCAGTCTAACCCCGTTCTTATCTGTATTCTGCAGGTAAGTCTCACAGAATGTATGATGTAAATTACAGTGTTTTTTTATGAGACAACACTTAATTTCTGTGGTCATTATAGTGCTCCATTATGTATGACATGCCCTGAGTAATAAGGTTATGTGGCTTTCCTAATGGTTTTACTCCACAGCCAGATTAAATAGGCTTCAGGAATGCTTCACCACAATAACCTTGGGAATACTGTCAGGATGCTTTTTCAAAGATGCACTCAAGAAATTTTAAGAACATGAACATGGCTAGGGCAGTCTGTCATGTGTGGAGCCAGTTCCCAACGCAAGCTTCATGTGTGCAGAAAAAAGCCCCGGGCTGACACAAATAACCCCTTGGCCCCCCACTAAGCCAAGACCCTCTGCTTATCATTTATTCACAGGCTCTTCAATTATTCAGACACTTCCTTATTGTCTTGCCCACTCTTCCCTCTGTCTTCACAGCATATTTACTGCACAAGCAAGCAAGTCACAGAAGGCAGGAGGAGGCAATAGCACACCACAATACAGCATCATCATCAAGTTATGACACTTTCAATAAAACTACACATGGAAATAAGAGACTAGTGATATCCAGTACTGGTACAGCCTCAACACAGCAGGCAATGCTTACAGATAACTGAGTGATGTTTTTGGTTTTGTTACCAAAACACTACTTTTTTGGTCATTTCTGTCATTTACGCAATAATATAGCCTGCCTGTAGTGTGTGTGTGTGAGCATATGCATGGGTGTGTGACTTAGAGGCAGACAATGCTAAAATGTAAGAAATTTTGAAAAATAATTCCTAAAATAATGACGAATAACGATAAATTTTGTGGTAAGTGATGGACAAATGGACTAGGTTTGCAGTGAAAAACATGGCAAATGGCTGGTTGCGCAAGGGCCAAGAAACTGCAAAGGAAGGGGTCAAGATTTTTGCATTTAAGAAGTGTTCACTCTTATAGTTCTGTTACATTTTTGTAATTAACATGACGTAAGAGTGATGAAGCATCATTATTTAAGACGATATAATTTTCTTCATGTTTTATGTTTTTATTTAGGCCAATGTCTTCATTTATCTCACAATAAAAAACACAGATATAAAAAGTTATAAAAAGGTTATTCTATGGCCTAAGCAATTTTTCAATATATATGGACTGTATTTTCTTCATTATAGCTTCATTAACTGAAGTGTTGTCTTGGGACCATTTGAAGAACAATGTGCTAAAATGCATTATTGCAACGGCAGAAATGCATTACTTTGGGGTATAACATCAACAATGCAGTCATTTGCTGTGATTTAAAAACAGGATAATTCACAAATAGTTTATCGTGCGGACAAACACATTCTTTCGTTTGATTCTGTTAGTTTTACCATTTATTGATAAATATGACAAGTTTGTGAACTTTGCACTATGCAACCAAGTTGTGATGGCAGAATAAGTGCATATTATATGATGTGATAATATGATGTGACTAGCATCACTGGAAAGCTTACAATGCAAAGTTCCACCAAGAAAGCTCAATGCATTAGATGATCTTAGGCGTTCAATAGGTTTTCAGATAACTTCACTTTCGTAACTTGCGTGCGGCCGGGAGGGGGAGTGACACAGAGGAGTGCTGTTGTGTCTAAACTGTGTGCTATTATCACAGGTTGTGTGTGAGACAACGTATAGACCTAACTGTGAACACAAATCTTTCCATGTTATTAAAAACTAAATAGGTGAACATAAAAAGTTAGTATGAGGAAAGGTATGCATGGCGTGACAGCTTCTAAGACCTGTCAATTGCATTTGTCACATGTTTAATGCGTGAGGCTTAAAAGCCCGGCAAACATGAAGAGTGTTTAGTGGCACGGACAGCTGCTTTATGATGAGGGTTTGATTCATGCACAACACTTTTTTTTATGCTAGTTCCATACTGGCTAAGCCACGTTGCGCAGAAGTATACATGGTTGCAGCTCCCAAAGGGCTTTGGATTATACCCACTTCTGCTACCCACTCTTCAGCCTTTGGAGACATCTTTGGTCTCTTCCCCTGGCCCCATAAACTTCATCTGCGTTCATCCTGTGACTTATGGTGTGCGCTGCCGGTATGAGAAACAGTCAACAGCACATGAGCGACTGTTGGATCTGATTCAATCTCTTTTGCCAAGACCCAAGACTCACCATTCTGATGGTGATGGAGTTGGTGACAAGTCACCTAATTTTCTGTGGAATGGATAGCTTGACCAAAATAGTTTAGACAACTGTTTCTGGTCTGACTCTGACTTTTTAATACAAACATCAGAATTACATCACATTGCAATTAGTCAAGACCAAAAGGAATGTCCAATGAGATTAGTCAAGACCAAAAGGAATGTCCAATGAGATTGTGTTGATTGAATGAAGACTTGAAAGTCAGAAGGTTTCTGCAGCACTGCTGTTGCGGAGTTTTCTTGAACTTGCAAGATCACAAGATGGCAAAACCCTACAGTGACTCTTCTAAAACTTTAAGCCAATGCTTCTCAATTATTTTCTGTAATGCCACCCCCCATAGGAAAAAGAAAACATTTTGCGCCCCCCACTCTCTGCCGTAACTATAAATAGCATTATTTTTGTTACACTTTATTCTAGTATGGCAAAAGAAAACCATGTTCCCCATGGTCATACGTGCCCCCCCAGCATAGCACTGCACGCCCAGGGGTGCCCCCCCCCCCCACACACACACTATTTGAGAAGGACTGAAAATGTCTTCCTGTCATGAACAAAAAATGTCGTCTTTTGCCCTGAAGAGAAATATCTCTTGTATCCAAGTGCACTAAACTGAAATTCTGGTTGGTCTATGACTCAGCATTTTGTCTTGGCATTCTTCATGGGTTGTTGCTGTATTTATTAGTTTTGAGTTCAATGGCTCTACTCTCCCTCTTGTATACAACCATGGATACTATCCAAGGAGGACACTTTGTGGAGGCCTCCAATTTAGGGATTTGTGGAAACACAATTACAGCTGAAGACAGACCATAGGCTCCCCGCTACTCCCACAACACGCATGCAAGCACGCACACACAGTCCTCTAAACCCAGCCAGGAAATGTATTAGAATATTAGATGTATGTGAAGTGAAATGTAGAATCCATACACTGTGTGGATCAGGTTTTACAACACAAGGCATACAGTAAAAGAGGCAGGCACTGTTCATTCAGATTTTTGACTAATGTATAGGCCTGGTCACTGTAACCGCATACCGCCCCACCACGGTCACCTGACACGTACCGCAGCTATGACAGTCATCACTGCCCCCCCCCCCCATAAATAAATAAATAAAAATACAGTGTGCCGTGGGGATTTGTACTATTTGAATGATAATATGTGTACGTGTAGATAATGTCATGCTTTAGGGTGGCCAGTACAAAAGTGCATGGAATACCTTGGTGAGCTCCAAAGAAGGATGACTATAAGTCAAAGCCTTTGGTATGCTATGAAAGGCTTGCAGTTTTGGGCAGTATTCCCAATAACTGTTGGAACTTCGGTGACGTAACTGGGCTGAATATGACAAGGCTAATTCGACTGACTAATCATTTCTGTCCTGAGTGTCTCTTTCCGGAACCTGCCAATTCTAACCAACTGCCATTTAATTCTCAAAGTGCCATTAGGGGAAATCAATAACTTTTTCTTGGGCACAGTCTGATAGACTAAAGGCGGACCTGTCACCAAGAGGATGTGACTGGGGGGAAATTTAATTTCAGAGAGGAAATGTGGTTCCACACTGGTTTCTTTAGAAATGTCAGCTTTACAGCTATTTGATGATCTATACAAATCTGATTCTCTTGCCATTCGGTATCTGAGGGCAAACTCTGCCTCTGCCTCAATGCTGATAGATTGGTTTCATTTAGGCTGGGAAAGACCAAGGTGTCTGAGCTGCAACTGGAGCTGAACATGCCGAGAAACAGGAAACTGACTTCTAAGACGGCCCACATCATCAATCTGTTTGCCGCAATAAAACTAGGTCTATACCTACACGGTTATTAATGTCAATATGTGCTATAAAAAACAGCTTATACAAAAAAAATAACAGCAAACATGTTCTGTCTGTGGGTGATTACTCCAACAAAGTTCAAATAAAGCCCCAAATTGAAATGGATATTTATTTTGAAATGGAGGGGCCACTGAGAATTGACTGTTGTCATAAGTAAGTAGGCTGAGGGTGTATAGGAGCATAGAACAGAACAAATGGTGTAATTAAAAATCAATTCAGTGATGAAAATGCACATCAGAGGGATGACTGTCGTACAGCCTTTCCTGCACCCTGAAAGAACAGTGTGGCTAACGCTTGCAACCAATACAAGCTCATAGGCACAAGACACCTGACGTACCCCCACCCCCACCTTTTTTTTTTTTTTTTTTTAAACCATGCTCTCTATCTGGGATGACCTCATTAAGATAAATGGGGTCCCCTACATTTCATCTATTCAACCGAGGTCATTTAGAGCAAAAGGGACAATGTGCTTACAGCTTTTGTGTTGTACAAATCTTCTCACAAGACATTGTATAGCAAAGCTAAAGTTAAGAATAAGGGAACTGCATTTGCCACAAGCAAAAACCCTGCAGGTTCATATGACCAATACTTTTAAAACCAGCAGCCAAAGAGCACATTTTCTGTTTAGTTCAAGAAGCCAAAGAGCACATTTTCTGTTTAGCCCAAGCAGCCAAAGAGCAAATTGTGCCAAAGACCATATGCTACATCTGGCCTGGTTGGTTCAGATGTCTGTTGTAGCCAACTGAAAGTGTAGTCACTGGCGTCCTGTGGGAACTATGAAGTTTCCTCTGTCAGTCAAATTTTTCAATCAGTCACTCACTGACTGATCCATTTTCATGTGATGAACTGAGTGGTTAGCTAATTTCAGTTACAACTCCAAGTATAACAGTGAAGTGTGACATGACTTAGGCTAAGCTACAGTACAATACAGTATCTTCAGTTGGGCTGGAAAAGATGATATCCATAGGAAATGTCAGTGTACATTGCAATACAAAAAAAAGCCCAGCATTATCTGCACATCAAGATATTAATGTGATACCAAAGGCTCTGTTGGGTCATCAAATTATTATGATACCAAAACCTTTTCCCTAGCTGCAGAAATTAGATTCGGAAAGCCTCCATTCTCATATATATTTCAATTCAAAATATATTTTAAATGTTAAAACAATATTCTGCATCAAAACTGCACAAGAATAAACCTAGCTTGAGGTTATGACCAGAAACCAGCTTCAGATCCAAACTCCACATGCTCCACATACACATGCTCAACTCCATCAGCCCCTCACGCCAAAACACCTGCCATATAATGAAGCAATACTGACATCTAGTGGACAATCCTGTAACTGAGAGATGTGAGCTCTGGCACAACCTGGTCCAGTGGGGCCACAGGGCATGCTGGCTCTCATAAATTTACTTCAACCTGAATGTTAATTTTCATTTCAATGTGACAAACTAGTAACTGCAAAAATATGTTGCAAAATATATTTCCAAATAAATCTGTCTTAACTCCCCAAATAAAAAATATCATAATGCCAAGTCACACTGAATGCACAGCATTTTGTGCTCTCAACAAACACAGTGACAATGGCATTGTTTCACCAAACCAAACTACTTTTAGCAAGAGCAGGAGCACAAGGGTGCCTCAGAGTGCAAGTTAAAATGCACTTACTTTTCATTGTTCCGGCATCTTCATCTTCATCGTCCGAGTTGATGACCATGGTGCCCATTTGAGATTCCATGGTGCCACCATGTTCAATCATGGTGCCCGCTGAACTGCCCAGAGATCCAGCCACCCGAATGGTGCCCAAATCAGAGGGGCTTGCCCTAACCATGGTACCCTGGTCCACCTCATCATCGTCCTGGTGTGGTATACAAGTACAGGCAAACAAAGTTTAATGCAGTATCTAAATCATAATTGATCAAAAATGACATAGATGAAAATATCAATAAGGTATATTGTTTACCCTGATGACTGAGAACATTAATGCCCTCGTCATGACAAAGACTACACACAAAAGTTTTTATTGTATTCTAAAACAATGGCACATTGGATAATAGATAATGGCCTGTCTACATCAGCATGTTAACAAGCAATTCAAAGTGGGGGCTTGCCAGCACTAGTTTATAGTTCTCATTAGTGAGCAGTGGCAAGTAACGATGCATTTCCAATTGCTGGGAGAAATTGAGAGGTGGTGACATCACATAGGTATTTAATGGGGACCACTAAAACCTTTGGGCCCGATTAGTGATCCGCTTACATCAATATCATTTGGGTCAATGCTCATTAGCTATGCACCAAGCCCAATTTTAATCTAATCAGAAAATGGTGCAGGCCAGAATGAATGAAGGCAGTAAAAACAGAAAAGTGTTAGCAGGGCAACAACAACAAGCGTACACCTGAGCTGAGCATGTGGTGCCACACATGCTAAAAGCAAGCGTAATCTAAAAGCTTCTACTCAAACAGGAGACGGTCATGTGCCACCATCTGTGCTGGATCTCAACCCATTTCACATGCTCTCTAAACTGCGGTCTGTTCGCCTTCAGTTGGAAGCATCCTGCCATCAAACTCTCCTCCTACCGAGTTCTCCTCCTCGTCCTGGTCCTGTTCCCTCTGCTGAGCCTCCTGCTTCTTTAGCTTAATCTCCATGGCATCTGTGATGAGGGCACGCAGGATGCTGATGGGCTTATCGGCCTTAATGAAAGGGTGCTTGAGGACAGAGGAGAGCAAAATGAACACCGTAAATATTCAGAGCCGAGACAACAAGCTGAAATACTGAGGGAGAACTAGATGTATCCGGGAAACATTAAAAGACAAAAGGTGGTGCTGTTTACATGCAATTTTGTCTTCAAGGGAATCTCTTTATATCGCAAGTGAGAAGCTTGCAATATGAAGGCAATATACAACAAACCAGACAGAGACATAAATCATGAACAGCAAGTGAAAGGCGATGAAAGTAAGGTTGGGCAAGTGTTCCCAAGAGGGAGAGAAAAAGTAAAAGAAAGAGACTACAAGAGAGTGGAGAGTGGAGAGAAAAGGAGGGCTACCTGCAGAAGTTGGGTGGCCGTGGCTCTGTGTTCAGGGTTCTTCACCAAGCACTGCGACACAAAATCCTTAAAAGGTTCAGCCCACTGATCAGGGTTTCTGAACGTAGGGGGAGGATTGGTGGGGATCATAAAAATGGCCTGGGAGGAAAAGGACAATTCACATGATGTAAGTGGGTCTTTGTCTACACAAATAAAGTCAAATCAAAATTCTCTGAATAGCACTGAACAACTAAATAATTTTGGTCAACCCAGATTGAGTGTCAAGATGTTAAATATATAAAAAAAAAGTGCATTACAGTGTCCAAAATACAAAAGTAGTCTGTAATGACCTACAGAATAAGAGAGGTCACCTACATTGAACATTGCACTTTACATGATTAAAGTGACATAAAAAAAATGCTCACCCTCATTGGGTGGATATCTGCATATGGAGGCTTGCCCTCTGCCATCTCTATGGCTGTGATCCCCAGAGACCAGATATCTGCAACACAGTTGTACCCAATCTCCTGGATCACCTCTGGAGCCATCCAAAATGGCGTGCCGATCACCGTGTTGCGCTTTGCCATTGTGTCCTACCAGTCAAAGAAAAATGTGAAAATGGTTAGACATATAATATTGGATATGACAATATACTGTAGCTACCTGTACAAACACAGGCACACGCGCACACACACACACACACACACAACTTGGCGATTCATGTGGGACTCAGTGGGACTTTCATACCGTTAGCTGTCCAGCCACACCGAAGTCAGCAAGCTTAGCCTGTCCCTCAGCATTGAGCAGGATGTTCCCAGCTTTGATGTCTCGGTGGATCTTCCTCATGAAATGAAGGTACTCCAGCCCTCTCAAAGTGGACTGCAGGATAGCGGCAATCTCATCTTCCGTCAACTGTGGAGCACAAAGGTGGTTAGCTCTCACCACACCATTTCATGTTTCATAAACACATGTAATTTCATCTGTTAGAATTTGACATAGCAAAATCATGGGTCAACCGTAGTGTCTGTGTGCAAGCATAGGGCTCTTGTAACAAAGGCCATGTTGAAGACTTGTATGCTACCACTTCTTCTTTAAAACAATTATTGTTTTTGACTGAGTGCCTTTAAAGACTTAATCAGAAGGAACTAGAACAGCAGAACTCTTCTCTGACTACACTGGAAGTGGTCAACTTCTGTCTTACCGTTTTGTTGCGTAGCCGGATGATGTCAGAGACAGAGCCAGCTCCACAGTACTCCATGACAATCCATAGATCAGTGTTCTTGAAATAACTACCATAATACTTCACAACATGTGGACTGCATAACAAATACAAAACACTTTATTTGTCAACTTCATGAAGTACCAGAGTCAATCTAAAAATAAGGACATTATCAGTTATTAGTAGAATCATCAGTAGAATCCTAATCAAAATGTGGCATTTATCTCAACATCATCTCATGGGGTAGTACTGTCACCTGTCAATCAGTTGGCTTGGGTTTGAATGTGAAACTAGTCATAAATACTTCTGCTAAATACCAGTCGCTTTACTTTATTTTACTTTACAAGGCATTAAAAGCACTCACCTATTACACTGTTGCATGATAGAGATCTCCTTAATGATCTCCTGAAGATCTGACTCCACAGGTACCTGCTTGATGGCCACAATCTCCCCTGTCTCTTTAAAATTGGCTTTGAACACACTGCCATAGGACCTGTTGAGGAAACACACAAACACACACATGTGCGCGCAATTGCACGCACACACGCACCAAGGTTAAACTTACTCTCACAATGATATTGCTTTTGCAGACAAAATTAAATTATTTCAATTCCACTTCCTCACTCTGATCAACAGAACTACGGTAGTACTGATGTAAATGCTAATTTAATGTGTGGACAATAGCAGTGGTGGTTGCATCATTCAGCAGTAACATTTGCGAAATGTCATTACGGTGACAAACAAAATGAGGATTCAATTTTCTGGTGAGCCGGGGTAATACTACAGTGGCCTTTATAAAGTTAAAGGAAGTTCCATTCACATGGGAGTAGGCAACACCCAGCTGAACTTCCCTTTAATGGGCTGTGTAAAATTTAAAAAAAAATAAAATAAAAAAAGATTTCACACAGGCTACGATGTCAGCCTCTATCCAACTTTGATTCTGAGAGTAAACAAAACTGACGATAACATGCATCAGTAGAGAACACAAAGAAACACCTATAGGAAGTTGAGTAAGAGGAAGTAAAGAGACATGCTCAGTAATGGTTAAAGAGGGACACTTTGACGATTGTTCATATAGAAAACAGCCCCCTGGCAAGTTTATAACCAAATATTAACACACAATGGCCCTCATTTACAAAACGATTGAGCGACAGAAAATCACGCGTACGCTCATTCCCACGCAAAAGTTATCAATATGAACGTGACGAGAGTGAGCAGTATTCACACTGAAATCCATGTCAAGTCAGGACAAGGTGCACACATGATTTCAAGTTTGGGAGAATCGCAGCAGAGCGCAACATTCCCGTAATAGAATTGTGAAGTTATGAGTTATATTCATGAAACATAACCTACATTGAACACACTACTCCTGCGCATTTACCACCTTCCCTAAACGTAGCCTGTTATCATTGATAGTCCTTTATGCAGCCAGGATTGCGGGACAAATCATATATATAAATGATTTATTTTTTAAAAGTGCTGTTGTGAGTTGTGTACTTTCTCCAGGGACAAATAACTTGTGATTTTGTAATGAAATGAAACAATTTTGCACTGTTTGTCCCCTACTTTCGCACCTTCCTCTGATGCTCTCTTAAATTCTAGGAGCGAGGCCTCTAAATAGAGAATGTATTTGGGTATGACATTTCAATTACGCTTGTTTCAGGCGCTGCATTTACCAACACTGATCCTTTCTTATACTGATATTTGAGCAACACAAACAGCTTCATTAATCACACGTGCACGTTGTCAAAAGATGATTCCTGTGTTCAACCTTGCAATGGTTTCTGCATAAATTTGATAAATGTGGGCAAATGTGTGAAGACCTAGATCTAAGTGCAGGGCACATCATCAATCATAATTAATGGACCTTCAAATCACTGGGACTCACCCTTCACCAAGTTTCTCCAATACATCGAAGACTTCCTCTGGTTGCTTTGTCAAACTGTCTTCACTCAACTTCTTCAGTTGCCTTTTGAAAAATATAGAGAAAACATGATGCATCACATCAAAGCACACACTTTACATATTTCACTCAAAAAACAAGGGATGACTCAAAGGTTTTTCCAGTCATATTCCTAGGATCTTTTACAGCTGTGACCAAGTGCCTTGTTTTTTATGTCTGCTGAAACAGAATAATATTTTTCTATTATAATTAATGTCAGATTACAACCTTGTTTTGCACAGCCCCAATGCACTTTGAGTTGGCTACAAGTCAACATTATGGAGTCAGTTCTTCATCTTCTCATGTCAATCTTCAACCCTGACAACTTTGCACCAAAAGTGCTTGAGGTAGTGTGCAATATTTGGGTGATGTAACATGATTGAGAAACCATATTAACTAATAGTGGCAAATGACTGAACATGCATAACTAATAGATTAGGCCGATATTATTTTTATCACCTAATTAAAGCACAATTAGGCCTACAGCACAGGCCAAGATTAATACTAACTCAAAACACTACAAAACACATTATATATCATGTAGCCTACCCTAGTGATAAATCTATTAATCATAGGTACAGAGAAAACTTAGGTCAAATAGGTCAGAGACAATTACCTAGGTAGTGAGAGAATTTAACAGGTCAAATGGAATCAAATAGCCACTGCTCCATTATAGGAACCCTGAAAGAACTTACATCTGGCCAACATTGATACACCTTCCCAGGCAGTGGAAGAGTTGAGACATGGGAGGTGAAGTGCCCAGATTGGCCTTTTAAAAAACAAACATGACTGAATGTCTCAGGCTGGACGTAGGAAATGACTCCTTAGGTTTTTATAGTATTCTCTGCTGTGTGTTCCAGATAAGGCCTCTTCATATGGAGAAGCAACTCGACCCAAAAACTTACACATAAGTCCTACGCATAAACATCCAAATCAGAAAAAGGGTAGGTAAGCCTTACCCTTCTACCTTTTACACATTTACCAAAAGAAAAGGATCATTTTGGATACAGTGGCAGATCACCGCGTCAGGTGGTCAACATGGGTATGCCTATCCATAGTCTATGCATGTAGAAAGACTTGCTATTTCTTCGGTCAAGTTTGTGTATCTTCTATACCTAAAACTGGATCCAGAAGGTCCGATATGAAACCGCAACACTGAACTGATGTTTGAGACACAACTGGTTGAGACAACGTTGATTTCACTGACCACAAGCAAGAAGTAGTTTATGCCTAATCTCCCTGATGAATCCCTTGGCTACTTGTCATGTTTACAAAAGAATTTACAAACAATGAATGTCCTACAGTGATTGCAATGTGTAAGCTATTCCATAACAGTAGTTTCTTTTAACAAATTGAGGCCCACCAGGCCGGTACAACACTTCGGATAAGACTCTAGGCTAACACACATCTGGTGACAGGTACTATGCAAACCACAAAAGGCTCAGTGCACACTTGGTATGACCTATGATAATTACTAGGATAAGCTCCAATCTGTTTCCATGAGGATTTTACTTGCAATAACTAAGAAACAAACAGACCTGAGGGAAATACATTCAGATACAATTTAACCTCATTAATCACCTATATCTATTTTTAGTCACGGATAGCCCTGGAATTAGCTAGGCCAGAAGCAAAGTCAAGAGTTTGTACTTTACCCCGTTTAACCATCCCTGTGCTTCTGGTAAGGCACATATCTATTCGACTATGGGGGCTACAGATGAACACAGGTCAATATTTAAGATCTTTGATATTACTTACTTACCTTGCTACAACTGTGACTGATAAAATATAGGCTAGTCAGCACTGACAACGACTGGAGATGCAGTACAAGGCATGTATCCTGATCATTACCTACAGGCCTTGGTAAAAATGACTTCCCCTCTTCCATAAGCAGTAAAAGTAACACTAACAGTAAAAAGAAATATTTGCTGTTTTCCTGTTACAAGTGTCTGGAAGTAGCCTAATGTTAAGTTCAAGTGAAACGAAATAGGCTAATGTTACTGCTGGCCAACAAGAGAACGGATGGACAAAACGAGTTCTGTGTTGGCCACAATTACCATCATTGAATTACATAGTTTCTAGTAAGTTACCGTCATAGTATTCCGAAATGTAACTAACGGTTCATTAGTAGTAGTTAACGATAACTTAATGAATTTGCCAAAGTCTCTAACTTTAACATGAGAGGACAGAGGTAACGCTAACTGAAAGGGTCGTGCTTACCTATAGTAACGATGATCATTCATCTAACTGACCGTTACATCATATCATAACTGAATAAGATAACATCCATAAATGAAATAGTCATATCGCTTACTTGTGAACCTAAAATGGAAATGGAATGATTGCGATGTTAAGCAAGTGTTCAGCAACCAAGGGTCTTAGAAAGTTCAGCTAACCTAAGTAACGATAAACGTTTACCTTAGGTAGTGAGCACTGTTAGTTTGATGGCTAACACAGCCATGACAATTTCTTACCTGCGTGGATGGTTCCTGAGCTGTACCTTTTCCTTATTCTCCATGATTTATTTTAACATTTGAAAATGGTGTTCACTATTTCCTTCAACAGACAACAAATCGGAGAACGTTAATTAGCTATCGAGCTGAGGCGGCAACAAGGGGCCAGATAGCAAGCCCACTTGGCTAGCTAAACAGATGACTGCGCTAACACGAATGGCAGGTGTAGGCTACTTAGACTTTGCTTTCTATAGCCTAGAACTCATATGATACAAAACTTTACTCAATGGTTTACGTTTTTCCTGTATTTGGAACCATCTTCGCAATGTTTCATTTAAAACGATAGTGTAGCTATTTACTTAAGTGTGTGAATAGCTCACTAGCGTTAGTTGACTATCAACCTAGCGCTAATCAGGAAGCAAGTCGACAGACAAGGCACGGAAGTGCTTGACAAAAGGCTTGTGATCCATCTAGTGACAACAGGGGGCGTCTAGTCGCTTATTGATACATAACTCTGGGTTCATTGGCCTACTTAAGGAGCTGTATGGAGAAGCTGATTTCATTCATTCAGCAGGACTTGGCAGTTGGCTACACCGCCAAAAGTATGGTTTCATGGTTTCATGACCATGAAATTACTGTACTTGAATGGTCAGCAGACTCACCAAACCTGAACAACATATGCAATCTATAGGGTATTATCAAGCGGAAGATGAGAGACAGACCCAACATACAGATAAGCTGAAAGCCTCCATCAAGGCAACCTGGGCTTCCAAAACACCTCTGCAGTGTTACAGGTGGACTGCCTCCATGCCACGCCACTATGATGAATGCATGCAAAAAGGGACCAAATCAAATACTGAGTGCATATACATGAACATATTTTTCAGAGGGCCATCATTTCTATATTAAAATAAATTTTTGAATTGGTTTTATGTAATATTCTAATTTTGTGACACTGAATTCAGGGTTTAGCTTTGCTTTTTCAAGTACATCTAAACCAGTCCATGCCTGAATTTATCAGACATATACATTTACCCACGGCGTGGTGGCAACACACTGGGTCACTGCTCCACACAGTTCAAGGTGATTTACAAAGCTAAGTCTCTACCAGCTTTCAGAATCATGCTGCTGTTTTCCTGCTGCCTTTATACCAAATATTCTCCCCCTAGAGGCAGCTGGGAAACCTTATAACTTGTAAGCTATAATCGTCAAAATAAACACAAATTACAGCTAGAAATGTTTTACTTAATGTCTAATTCATCTATATAATGTATAAGTTTCATGTTTTACATTAAGTTACTGAAGTTAACTGACTTTTCTACAATGTTCAAATTTTGAGACCTACCTGTACAATCTCCCAAACTTGATATTAGCTTTCAGTTAAGTCCTTTCTTCCCTGCCATCCTGCTGATTTAACATTCAGAACCATACTTTTACTGCGTCCATTAAGTAAGGCACCATAGTCAAATCCTGTGCACACACAACCACCTCTACCCTCTCTGGTTAGTTATTGTAGCCCTAAAAGTCTCACTTGTAGCATCCAATGAATTGTTTGCCAGATTCTTTCAGTGACTAACTTACAAGAATAATTTTTCAGTAAATGACTCATTTATTATCTGTTAAATTCACTGGTTTTAAAAATATATTTGTGGCAGTAATTTTAAGGTGGATTTCCAGGTGGGTTCAAAAATTAATTATGTAGAAGACTTGCAAAACTATGTATTTATATATTTTCTTTTAGTTATTTGGTAGGCAAATGCTTTTACTCAAAGTGACATTCACAGGATGTTGCTTATTAAAGAAGAAAAGAAGCAAATAATACATTTTCATTGTACAATGGTCAGAAAGGGAAGGAAGTTACAAATTAGATATTTACACGCAGGAAATATTTAATTTTCGTCCCGAATACTCTTCAGTTGAAGGGTAAAAAAACAAAACAAAACAAAACAAACTGCCCCCTTAAAGGTGTGCCTTTTTAAAACAGTAATTATTAATCTGACAGTTCAAAAAACACTGTACTACTGTACAGTTGTAAAGTTGTTTTATTCATGCCAGCACATATGTTATAGTTCCACAGGAAGAAAAATTGGGAATGAACAGTGGGACAGGACCTGTAAAAAAGCAGAGAAGGCATTACACTTTCAATAAAGCATACAGCTATTGCTAAACCTATAACATTAAAACAGTGAGAGACACATAAACCTACTGTCAAGACTGTGCCTGATGTCTAGGGTTGGGATAAACTACATTTGTGTACTAGCCTGTTGGCAAATGGTTCAAGGATGCATATGCCGTTTTGAGCAATTTACATTAAGATACCTTGTGGTGGTTAACAAGCAATAGAACCAAAGTGAATAATCTCATTAAAAACAATCATCAAAATAAGGCTATAAACTTCACCCACTTTAGACAAGCACAATCACTGTTAATGAATTTTATTACAAATAGGAAAGTTATTGCTCTGAGAAGAGACTTACATAAATTTATTCGCCAGATGGCCGGACACTTTCAAAAATGCCAGCTTCCCTCATGGCATTGAAGTCCTTCATGGCATCATACTCTTTGTAGAAATCAGCATATGCCCGTTTCCTTGGCTCGGATATACCATACTAGGGGACACAAAAATCTGTTTTAACAGAAAACAAGGCACTAAACAGGAACACTCATGTACTCGGATCACTATACTGATCTGAGCACTGTGATGCTGATAACCTGAGATGCTGAGCTGGAGACGGCGTCCGTGATCTGGGCCTTGATATTATGTGATATTATGTTTTGTATGTATGTATTTTTATGAAATTCTCTTCATGAAGTCAACCCTACCTTGATAACTGCTGCTGAAAGCAGAGCCACTGCAAAGCCCAGGGGCAAGTGAAGCCTTAATCGCTTAGCGAGGAGTCCTCGCATGGCTGGCTTTGGCAGGGACATTGTAATTGCCTAGAGGGGAAAGATGTAGAGAGATTGACCGTAAGTAAAGATAAATGTACTGATCGTACACCGTGCAACTGACCACGCCAGTTAAGTGTATAACGTTAACAAACAGTACAAACGTTACTGAGCACTTGTACAGCTACAGCTAACAGCTAGCTTACGTTACCTTCGACGTTTCACTTTGCGGAAAGGCCTCATAGCTAGCGTTATGGTTTGCGAGCCAAGAGCTATGTTATCCAGCCACGGTAAAATAACATTTAATGTTTCTCTATTACACACTAATTGTGCGTGGTGGTTAATCAAGATGACCTCTTCAATGGATGCAATAGTTAACACAGTACCTTGACGTTAAAGTTTGATCTTAAACTAGCAGGAACGCAAAAGTTATGCGAACGTTCGTGGGCTTATATTGACAGTTGTCTGCATACATATGACAAGGAAGTTAAATAAGTAAGATCTGACTCGGGTTTGCGATATGGCGATGTCCGAAAAAGGAGAAAAGAACTCCAAAAAGAAAATGCCCTCGTCAAACGTAGCTAGCTTGCTAACGTTAGCTGACATCAAGATAGGCTAACTAGCGGCGACGTGACGCGTATGGCTAGCATCTTAAACAGCGTTAAAGCAACAATCCATGTTTTCATTAGTATATAATTTATACAACGCTGAAAAGACAATAAATTTTACTAAATTAACAACACCTTTAAACCCAGCTATCTTAGTTGAGAACATACTTGCCACTTACTCTCACGACCTTCACCAATAACAGCGAGTGCACGGAGCTGAATGTCTGGGTCTACGTGAGCTTATGAGGGACAACCAGAGCGACGAACGGGGCAACTCAGGACACTACGAAATCGTTTCGAAAAACCACATGACTGGAGAGTCGGCCAAGTGGCAGCAGGGGGTGAAGTGAAAGGTCTTAAAAACGTCTTTTTCAGGTGCTAAAAAATTATGATTGATGAGAAGCAAAACGTAATGTTGCGATAACCACACGTTAATACATTTGTATGATCCAGGCTATAAAGAAAAGCATCCTTAATTTAAATGTTATCTTTATTCTTGAAAGACACCCCACTAACTTTTTAGTTTGATGCTATATATATAAGTAGATAGCTAGCTAGAGAGAGAGAGAATACAAAATAACGTGGCTATGCTACGTCTAACTGTATTACTACTTGGGAGAGGGGCTTTTGAGCTTTTGGAAAAGATTTTGATTCATTTATCAACCACGTTTCTGATATTTCATAGTAACATTACTTGGTAGTTTCTTGTTACTTCAAATAGCAACGGGACGGGTTGCTCTGCTGTCCTCACTAAAAAGAGTTGAAACTGAAACTCAACACCTCATAGAGGAACCAAGGAGCAGGCATGAGGATCAGCTTGGTTTGTGAACAACCACGCGTTTGAGGCATTCACTGCATCTTTTTGAGAGAGATTAGTTACCCCGCCGTGATTCTGTGACTACCGATGTAGCAGTGAATTACCGATTAACGTTAACGTTCGCTAATCTCACAGGGCCCTGCTAGCTGTCACTGAAATAAACTGAAGTAACGTCAGTGAAATAGTCAAAGCTAACACTTAAGATACTGTCACGTTAGCAACCTAGCGGATCATTGACGGGACTGGAGGAATAGGTAAGCTAGCGTTACCTTTGTTCATAAAATGACGTTATATTGACAGTTTGTACAAGGACCAGCTGATTCTGATCAAGGTATACGTGCCTAACCTAGCCAACCCGATATTAGTTGTCGTAAACGTTAGCTGATGTAGCTAGCTAGGCTAATATTGCCCTACCTCTATTGAATTTTTGCCCACCAACTGCCAGCTAACATTGAACCAAACGTTGACAGTATAATCTTAACATGAACTTGCTCATTGAACGAATTGCAAGAGATATGGCAAGCTAAACTTGGAACTTTGGAGGTAGGGACTTCCATACTCTGCACCAGTGTCCAGGCAGTGCTACTAATGTTATGCTAACGCTAGCGATTGGTTTATTGTGGGTTGCGCTAACATTATCTACTGTGTGTAATAGATTGACAAACATGCCTCATAAGCGACGTTCACAGTCGTGGTCTGAGCTGAAGCAGACGGGCAACGAATGTTTCAAAAATGGCCAGTACGGAGATGCAGTATCGTATTACAGCCAAGCTATCCAGCTGTTGGAGAAAGCTGGTGAGGTGTAATTTTATGTAATTTTAGAGCTTTCAAGATCATCACATTGTCATCACATAGTCTATGTAACACAGCTTTGTAGAGGGATGTCCGCTTGCATTGTCTGTAGTCCACAGCCTTCTCAAGACCATGGGCATACTCCTTGCTCTGCATGCTGCAGTAAAGACAGTTGCTTATCTTTGTTCAACTCTCCAATTCAACTTTACAGGTAAAACTAATAATCAACAGGATCTTAGCATCCTGTATTCAAACCGAGCAGCCAGTTTTTTGAAGGACGGTAACTGTGGAGAGTGCGTGAAGGATTGCACTGTGTAAGTTCATTCATATTGGACAGTGTTGGGAGTTGCATGTGACGATAGGCATATTCAAGATCACAGAAGATCAGGCAGCCCTGCACAGGTATGACAAAATGGGTTTGTTGGACTTAGCTGGCTGGCTCACTGGCTAATAGATTCCCATGCTGTAAGCAACATCAGTGACTGGCTCAACGAAAAAGATCCCACGCACTTAGTCAGCTCGTCCACCAGCCAGCCAAGTCCAACAAGCCTGTTTTGTCATCCATGCGCAAGGCAGCCTGATCTTCTGTGATCTTGAATAGACCTTATATTACAATTTGAGGCCATGCACAGTTGAGGCTGTGCTGTTGATGGTGACATGTTGCTCGTCCCCTCCTGTGCACTAGCTCGTGCTTCTCGCCAACTTATGTTGTCACTGTTCAGTACTATTTGACTGCTGTCCCGTGTCCTTTGCCAGTTGCTAACTGTTCCTAACCCCAAGCCTTACTGATAGAACACTTGGAAGGTACCACAGCACTGAAGGCAAGTAGCACACTGGGACAGGACAGTAACTGATGAAAGACAGTTGGCAATTGACACTGGACAGTGGTTGAGTGGTATGGGACTGTAAGTTGGAGGCACAAGACATTGTTTGAGTGGTGTGTGTAGTTATCAACAGCACAGTATATTTATTGGTCCCACTCTGCTAAGCTGGACATGCACTGCATGCATATAATATAGACATGATGTATATACTGCTGTAGATCTAAGGCTAATTTGGAGAAGACTTGAAATTGCACTTTGCTTTGGTTATTAAGCTTGTTTGAAAAACATGTTATATGACCACAGATTTCTTTTAAATTTATTTACTCAATAGGGAAATTTATTTGAGTTTGTCCTCCACAGATCTCTTGATTTGGTTCCATTTGGTATAAAGTCTCTGTTGCGTCGTGCTGCAGCTTATGAAGCTCTGGAAAGATACAGACTGGCTTACGTGGACTATAAAACAGCTTTACAGATAGACTGCAATATTCCATCAGCCCATGATGGGATAAACAGGTAAGACTATAATTGAATTTTATTGTGGGTAACCAAGGCTTTGAACCAGTTTATGTAATCAAAACCAGAAACTTTTGGTAATTTACAAAAAACAAAAACTTTTTATGCTCTGGGCAGAGCTGAGCGGTGAGAAATCCCACTTCTTGCTCAGAATGCTGCTTCCTCCATACTCATTCGCTCAAATCTGGACCATGCTGCTCTGCTCTGTACCACTCCACGCTCAGACCAAATTCCGCCTGCTCCGCGCCGCTCCACATATGAGGCTGTGCACAGATGCTTGCGGTGTTCGCTTGATTTGTACAGGAGCGCATGTCGCCACCAGCAGCAAGCAGTGATGTAAATGCAATGTACAGTGTTTTAATGTGAAAAAATGTGAATAATTCATAAGAGGAATTGAGATTGTAGCCTCTGCATATGAGAAGCTTGCTGATGGGCTATTAACAAAAACAAAATGAAACCAGAAGTTCACATTGTGCTTCTGTAGATTCCTAAATTAATCTTTACTCACTGAAACAGTTTCACCCAGGGTTACCCACGCATCCTGGAAAACCTAAAGTTTTAGAGGTAGCTTTTCCAGTCATGCAATCGCATACTGAATGAAGGCCGTGGGCAAAATAGGCTTATCCTGCAGAGAATATAGTTTGACCAGCATAAGCGTAAGGTGCTTTAAGATGGTTCAAGCTGGTTTAGCTTTAGTTTTTTTTTACCATTTTATGATTTTAGCATTTTGCATTTTATGAGTTTTGATGATTAGGCTTGTTTGACCAATTTATAATGGCAAATCTAAC
Organism: Tenualosa ilisha; assembly: GCA_015244755.2. Lineage (NCBI taxonomy): Eukaryota > Metazoa > Chordata > Actinopteri > Clupeiformes > Clupeidae > Tenualosa > Tenualosa ilisha. The sequence continues at coordinate 3,200,275 of PYXC01002417.1, forward strand.
TGGTTTTGCTGGCTATATACAAGCCATTTCCAGCTTCCACACCAGCAACAATGTTCATTTTTAAAGGCTGTACATGTGACCAACTTATCTAGCATTGGCCCAACCAGCTAAAACATCAAGGCTGAAAAAAGCATAAGCTTATTAAGATGGTTGACTGGCTACCTTAGGTGTGTTTTAGCATGACTTTTGATGGTTTAGTTGGCTTGATGGGAGTGCCTCAGAGTGCTAGGGTTTCCTCTTGGGCACACTGCTCAAGGCCCAGGGACCCCAAAAACTTGGCTTTGCCACCTCAACTTGGCATAGTCACTGTATCCCATACAATTTACTTGCCATAATAAATGAAATTAAAGCAAGCCATAATAGGAGTAGAAACTGCATCATTAGCTTAGATTTTAGCAAAGCCAACCACCACTGTATCTGTACTTGCTTTGGTAAGACTTCATCTCAATCCGTGCCTCAAAACATTTCATGCTAAATCCTTGAATTTGCAGCAAAAGGCCTGGAAATGTCCTTGAAAAGTCCTTAAATTTGATGCTGCAGAAAGAGTGGGAACCCTGTATTTTAAGTGTAACTAGAAGGCACAGATGAATTCTCTGTGGATTTGTGCATTCCCCAAACTCGTAGCCTAGAAATTTAGATGTGCTCTAGCAAATAGTTTTGCTTAGCTGGTATGTCTAGCACAGACCATAGGGCCTCAGAAGGTCTTCTACCAAGGCTTCATTGGACCAATCGCAACACTATCTTTTGTAGAGAGCATGATGATGAAAGGACTGACGATGCAAAAAATGAACTCTGATGGCTGTGGCTCTGACTCTGATTGGTCATAGCGCTATCCTATTGCGCGCAGAGGCAGTTTAATAATAATAATAATAATAAATAGGTTTTATATAGCGCTTTTCTGAACACTCAAAGACACTTTACATAGAGATACATGTATGTATGGACATACAAAGACATATACAAACAAATACAAAGGTTCAACAGAGGTTTGAAAAACGGCAGGACAAAACAGATCAGGAGGGAGGGAGGGAGGGTGAGCGGTGCAGGGAGATGGCATGTCAGCAGTTGTATGCAGTCTTGAAGAGGTGGGTTTTGAGATGGTGTTTGAAGGACAACAATGAATCAGAGTTTCGGATGGCCAGGGGGAGTTCCAGAGGGTGACGGCAGTAATGGCAAAGGCTCTGTCACCCAGAGTGCGGTATTTGGTTGGTGATGGGAGTGAGGAGATTGGCGTCAGCAGAGCGTAGTCGGTGGGTTGGAGAGTAGCGATGGAGGAGGTCTGCCAAGTATGAGGGTGCAAGGTTGTTGAGGGCTTTGTAGGTGATGAAGAGGATCTTGAAGTGTATGCGTTGTTTTATGGGAAGCCAGTGAAGTTGATGGAGGGTGGGGGTGATGTGTTCTCTAGAGGGAGAGCGAGTGAGCAGTCGGGCTGCAGAGTTCTGAACGTATTGCAGTTTTTGCAGAACAGTGGAGGGGAGGCCGAACAAGATGCTATTGCAGTGGTCGAGTCTGGAGGTGATAAAGGCGTGGATCAGTGTTTCTGCAGCTGAGGGGGAGAGAGTGAATCGGAGGCGTGCTATGTTGCGGAGGTGGGAGAAGGATGTTTTGGTGACGTGGTTGATGTGTGACTTAAAGGAGAGTGCAGGGTTCATGTAGATTCCAAGGTTTTTTACCAGGGGGGAGGGAGTAACAGAGTGACCGTCGATGAAGAGAGAGAAGTTTTTGGAGGTGAGGAGGATGGATTTTGGGCCGAAGATGATCAATTCAGTCTTGTTGCTGTTCAGCTTGAGAAAGTTGTGGTTCATCCAGGATTTAATATCAGTGAGGCAGTTGGTGAGGGTGGCAAAGATGGCTGGGGTGATGGTTTTGGTAGTGATGTACAGTTGGGTGTTGTCGGCATAGCAGTGAAAGTGAAGTCCATGTTGGCGGATGATGTGACCAAGTGGGAGCATGTATAAGATGAAGAGGGGAGGGCCAAGGACTGAGCCTTGGGGGACTCCATGTAGAACAGGGGTGGTGTGGGATTTGTGATGGTTGATGGTGATGTAGTGGAATCTTCCAGACAGATATGAATTGAACCAGGAGAGGGCAGAGCCAGTGATGCCTATGGATTTCAGACGGTTGAGGAGAATGGAATGGTTAACTGTGTCGAAGGCGGCGCTGAGGTCAAGAAGGAGGAGGATGGTAAGTGAGCCAGAGTCTGAGGCAAGCAGTAGGTCGTTTGTGACTTTGAGGAGAGCTGTTTCGGTGCTATGGTGGGTTCGGAAGCCGGACTGGAACGTTTCATATAATTTGTTGGAGAGGAGGTATTTCTTGAGTTGTATTGCGATGACTCTTTCCAGTAATTTTGAGAGGAATGTGAGGTTGGAGATGGGTCTGAAATTGTTGAGGTCATTAGAGTCAAGGCCAGGTTTTTTAAAAGTTTGAAAGACAACCGCTGATTTCACCACAAGGACTGAGCCGTGGACAGAGTATACATTTTGATATTATAGTCTGGATTGTGAGGCTACCAAGCTCATGTAGTGAGCAAAATTAGAGCGAGACAGAGGGGCCGCTCCAGCCTTTAGATAAAAAAAACGTTTTGACTAAATTCCACTCGCTCCGCTCCCACTCATTTATTTAAAATAATGATAACCGGTTAATACCGGTTCTTTTTTAGATCTTGATAAGTTTTCTGTGTACAATGAAATGCTGTGCTGTTCACTTCCTGCTGTTCACTCTATGCATGGAGAGGGCAGATAAAAAGCTTACCAATGCGACAGGTAATCAAAAGGCCTATGTAGTCTCCCAGTCTCAATTATATTCACATGAGCTAAAAATTGTAGGACATCAGTCATAAAAAATATTTGTCTTAGTCAAATTTCATCTGTTTCCCACTTTACTAGGCAGTAACAAACATTATGGGAAGTATCTAACATAACCATTAAGGCTACTGCCTAAATTTCTTTGAAAAAAAAATTATAGCCATTTCAATATTTGTGTTTGGATTGGAAGAAGTTCCTCAAACCTTATTTGTGGCACCCTTTAAAAAAACGTGACAGCATTTCTCTTGGACTTCTCTTCTCCTGGCAACTACAAATCTAAATGCAACATCGAAGGAAATTACTCAATTTCTACAGGATATAGATAAGACAGGTTGTAAACTACAAAGATGCAGCTAGTATAAAGCAGAGGTCTAGTGTGTTTGTATGTTTTGCTGTAGGATTGAGACTAAAGGTCAATATGTAGATTATTAATAGCCAATTTGAAAGTCCTAAAACTAAGCCGTCCTACTTCTGATGTTCCACAGCTGACAAGGAATGTTATTAACCAGTTTTGGAACAATATTTTCTTGTTACAACCGGTTCCGGACATTTTAGGGTAGAATCCAAAACCAGAAACGTTAAAATACTGTTTCTGTTCGGGACAAACAAATTAGGAAAAAATCTGGTTCAAAGCCCTGTGGGTTACTTTACAAAATATGTTACAACATCTGCAGGACTTGATGTATTTGGTTCATTTTTAAAAGCTGAACCAATCAATTGATGTATAACAGAATGACAAAGGTTCTAACCGAAATGGATGGTCTATCTTGGCGAGAGAAACTCCCTCCTATCCCGACTGTGCCAATGGCAGTTAAACAAAAGCTTTTACAGTCGACAGCCCCAGCCCCAGCCCCAGCCCCAGCCGGAAATGTGCAACAAAATGGTGTAAAAGAAAAAGACAAACCAGGTAATTCATTGCTCCATCTCATGGCTCAATTTTTGCGTGTTGTTATTGGTTTCCTTTTTCCAAAACAGCAGAACAGTGGTTTTACTTTCATGTTTGCCTTGGTGGTGGTATGATGCAACTTATGTTCCAGAGAATTGATAATGTAGGATGATGTAAGTCTGGTGAGGACACAATGGCTGAATCCCAGTGTCTCACCTACCCTCACGTCCAAACCCAGAGGCCTGGAACCCTCAAACATTTAATGGGTGTGGACTGACTTCATGATTGGTGGACTCATGCCATTTTGGGTTCAAGGCTGAAGGTTTAGGAGGATGTTGGGATTAAATCAATAAATTATTTCAAACATCTGATTATATGTGTGATATGCAACATGCTGTTGGGTTTAGAAAAGGCTTCAGTTGCACTCTGGGACACTTTTAAGTTTGCAGAGGTCTTATTTGCAGTACCATGTAGCTTTGTGCAAATGTAAATTCCACTTAAATTTTCAGTTGTGAGCGACGTGGCAATAAAAAAAGGCAAAACTTTGAAAGAAGAGGGTAATGTGCTAGTGAAAAAAGGAGACCATAAGAAGGCAGTGGAGAAGTACACCCAGAGCCTCAAACAAGACCCTACAGAAGTCACAACCTACACTAACAGGTATGCAGCCCAATTAAGACTGTTGAAGATCATCAGATTGATTTTTATGTTTTGGTCTTCTATTTATAGCCTGAATTTTGTGACCAATTGAGGTGGGATTAAAATGCCTCTGTTGGCTGTTTCTTGATTTTGAATCGTTCTATGGTGGTGTTGGTGCATAATTAGGCTACAGCCAAGTCCGGAGTACTTCCAACCATAGCCCTATTGTTCAAGCTCACAGAGTGCCGTCAGTAGGAAGAATGAGAGAATTAGGTATAACAGACTGAATAGCAAACCGACAGCTCACTTTAACTGAATTGGTCTATGTCTACATTCTTCCTACCAACAGCACTCTGTGAGCAGCAGGGCTATGGTCCGTTGTATTTCCAATAATTGAAGGCCAATGATGGTACGAAGAATTAGTGAATTTGGTACAACAGATCGAATAGTGAATCGGCAGTTTACGATAACTGAATTGGTACATGTTGTACCAAATTTTCTTGTTTTTTCTACCAACAGCACTCCATAGTACTCCAGACCAGAAATGGTTCTAATGGCTTTCCAATACTGTGGAAATTTTACCAAAAACACCCACATGATAAGGATTGCGTTGTGATCTGGACCATTCCATGTCCTCAGTCATTAAAAGATAGTTCTGGTCATTTTCGACTCCTAGCTCTATTGCTCAAGCTTCCTGAAACTTGCCAGTACCAAAGATGAAGAATTAACACTGACAGCTAACCCATGGGACAGGACTTTAAACTGTGTTTTTAGTATCTTAACATGCTCCAAATCTTGCAACTCCATCTCCAAAACTATGCAACATCAGCAGACGCCTTACAACACAGCACTGTAGCGTGTAGGACTCCAAATGAATTAAAAGCAGCCACATACCAGTTTGTTTACAGCTCTGCCTTCTGGTAATCCAAACAAGTCAATTTGTTGAACTTGCGCATCTCTCACTGGCAGATGCTTATGCCCAAGCCCATGCTGTAAGGAATGGGACACCCATCTTTTTGGGTGAGATATGGAGCATATTAAGATGTTATAAACACTGTTAAAAGTCCTAGCCCCATGGGTAGTTGTCAGTGCTAACTCTCCAGACTTATGGGCTGGACCAAAATTACTCATGTTTTCGGTAGTGGCAAGTCTCAAGTAGCTAGAGCAATAGAGCTGCGTGTCGAAAATGACCAAAACTGTCCTTTAACTTGAGAATCAAAACCCACTTTTGGGTGGGTTGTGATCTGTGTGCTGTCTGTCAAAGGCAGCAGCCTCTTAAAGGCTACTGCTGTCACGTAGTTAACATGAGCATACAGTATGGTAAATCACAAACATCTGTAATCTTTACAAGTATGCATTAGTATAATGAACCATAAACACCTGTAACACTTACAAATGTGCAAAAGCAGAATTAATTCCCTTTGGTTGAAATGGACATACAATGAATGAAGGGAGTATTGTACCTTGTTCTCTGTTGTTAAAACAGAATATATTCAACTTCAAAAATAAGTGCAATTTACAAGCGCAATTACAAGCCAAATTATCTTTCACCTGTGTGTTATAGGCTATTTCTAAGTTCAAGATTTTCATATGAAGGTGGGCACAACCATGCTTTATGTTCATGATTGCTCTTTGACCATGCACAACTTTTCCTAATTCATCAAAGCTAAGGCAAGAAATGGTTTTCCATTTTATGTCTCCTTTAACTTACACTTCACTGTGTATGTAGAGTATATGTGTAGCTAATGGTTCCCACACAGGAAAACAGTGTAATATCCTGTTTACCATCAGATGAAAGGACGCCAAAGGCTATATCTGTGTACATGCTGAAAATTACGTATTGGAAGTGCTTAGCGGCCCAGTGTGAACACAGCCTAAATCTTTTGTGGGATGCGAACTGGAATGTTCATCCAGATTTCTGGTATTAGGGATACAGACATGTTGAGAGTTCACGCTATGGCACATTGAGATGTATCAAGAAGCTCCACAGATTTCACCTATGAATTCGATCTTTTTTGTAAATAGCTTTCTACCAGTTGCTTACAGTCAACACTGAAAAGTTGCACATAAAGCCAGTTAGCATAAGGCCAATGGATTCTTTTTTTTCTCTCTTTAATCCAGAGCACTGTGTTACATCGCTTTGAAGAAGTACAAAGAAGCCGTTCAAGATTGCACAGATGCTTTGGGTTTGGATTCAGCCAATATTAAAGCTCTATACAGACGTGCACAAGCAAACAAGGAGTTAAAGGTGAGATTCCATCCTCTTTTGTGTCATCTACCATACTAGTGCAACACTTTCGTTACTTTGTTGCTTTTTGTAACATGTTTTTATAAGCTATTAGTTTTGGCTTTATCTTTGAAATCATTTTGGCGGTGTAAGCTGAAGGACAGATGTATACACCTGCTGTTTCCACTAGCCACTCAGGCTGAACACTGGAGTCTTTGGGAGGGCCATGTGTGAAAACTGAAAGGGGGTATATCATTGATGAATATTGTATCTTGTTCTCTGATGTAAAATATATATAAAAATTTGTATCAAAAATACGCACAAATGCTATTTTACAAGCCCAATTAAGATGTTATATTTAGGATGGGGATTGGTCCCTTTTCGCTAAATGGTGCCCTCTTTGGCAAGCACATTTGAAGTACTGTTGATTTGTGATGTGCAACAAAGTAAGCTTTGTTCAAACTCGCTGATTTTTTTAGTGGCTATGTTTAAGTTATAGATTCACATGTGAATAGATTCTCAAGCTCATCATGTTCCTTATTCAAAAAAGCCAAGATAGTAACGGTATAGTAATCCGCTCTTATGACCCTGTTAAAAAGCTTTCGCAACTCAACAGCTTGACCATAAAAAAACTATTTTTATCAATATTAGTTTACCAGGTTTATTGATGATTTTGTGTCAGCCTATCAACTAACATCCCTGACCACTTAATGCATCCATCATGTATTTGGTGGGGGGGGCCTACTGCAACAACCAAAAATTCTTAGAACAGAGAACATTCATCAAAATTTAGTTCTTAACCATTGTATATCATCATAAACGATCAAAAAACAAGGCTTTTTCTACAAAGAGAGAGCGTTGTGATTGGTCATGCCAAGCCTTAGTAAGACCAATGGTAGATGGGCTACTAAGGCCCCAGTGGTGTGTGGCTAGATGTACCCGCTGAGCAAAACTATTTGCTACCGCTAGGGTGCGTGTAGATTTGTAGGCTCGGCTAGTCTTTTGAACTTGGAAATCGTTATCACTGCTTGCTCCACTATTACATAATTTTGGGCTTTGGAAAACACTGATCAGCATTTTTTGGCTTTTTTTCCAACATTTGACCTTTCAAACAATGAAATTGACAAAGAAAATAATCATTAGTTGTAACCATATACTACAATATATGTATAGGTAATGCAGTAGCACATTGAGGATGCATCAACACCTTATAATGCTACTGATATGCTCATGAATTGTCAAACATCTTTGTCCTTTCAGGAAAACAAAGCATGCATTGAAGATCTGAACAACTTGCTTAAAATTGAGCCAAAGAACATGGCTGCACAGAAATTACTGCTTGAGGTGCAGAAGACAAAGTGATCAGGTACATTGGTTGATAGAAACAAGGGACCCTACCCCGACCTGCTGTTCATGTTTCAAGTGCCTACAAGACAGCCCGTTTCTCTTTATATTTATCCAACTTCAAACTTTTCATTATGCACTTTTGCTCACAAGTGTACCCATTGTCAATAGAGTTCTCCTCTGCTTTCAAGTTGTGCATGACATAGGAACCAAATGTAGTGAATAGATATTTAAATTTTGTTTAGGTAGATGTTTGGTGTTTAATTTAAATCTGCATCACAGAGAAAATTTGTTTTGTTTTTGTTATTTTTGGGTCAAAACAACTCACTTAGATGCATGTTTTTTCCACTGGTGCTGTCTCAAATGCAAAATTCAGACTAGCATAGGTAATTGTGGCAACTGATTAGAATAATTGTTTAAATAATAACATTAGGATTAAGTTGGTTAAGCCATTCACAATAAGTAATGTAATTATAGTAAATCCTACATAATGTAACATGCAAATCATATGTTGATGTTGGGTTACATATTTTAAGAATTATAGATATCTCAGAATATACTTCATGCAGTGCCTCCATTTGTACTGGGCACGAGGTCAGATTTTTTGCATATAAATATTAGTATTGTTGTATCAGTTTTATAAAGACTACTTGTGGAGTTCAAAATGTTATCTGGCCTCTGTGTTTATCAACTAAGATGTCCATACTCTTGAGCTGTATTAACTGATCAAGAAACTTCCAGAGACCTTTCAGCCTATCGATTAATTTACATGTGTCCTGCACATTAGAGGCAGGGAGAGGACTCTTGCATTGTGTAAGCCTATCAGAAATTTGCTAGAGCCATCACATACAGAGTTAAAAAAAAGAACAGCTTTAGTAAATTGCTACTTATTGAGTTTAGGGCTTTGAAAATTAATTAAGCTTACCTTTTGCATTTGTAGGGCATTGTTGTATTCGCTGACAGCCTTAAAATGTTCATCACTCAGGTCTCACTTGCTTGAAGCAAGACATTTTTAACTTCATGTTTACGTTATTGAACAAATTGCATATCCAAGTCAAAGTGGCTATATAAAAGTTCATGTTTGATTCTGTCTAATGTTGAAACTTTACAGAATTTGTATTCTCCCTACAGCAGGAATGAGTTGTGGATCTTGTTAGAAGGTTCAGCACTGACCCACTTTTCTGTCCTTGTCCAATAAAATCTTAAAGAAAATGTATTATTAATGTGTTTTTTGTTAGTGTTACATAAATTGTACAATCATTTATGACTGTCATTCAATTCTTATTAATAACTAATGTATAGAAAAACAACTAAAACCATATAAGTTACATACACATAAGATATTAAGCACCCAGTAATGTAATGTTTTGTAGTAAGATTTTTTTTTTTTAACTGACCAAACTTAAAAAATAAATCAAATTATGCATCAGTCCAGCACTGTACCATGCACTAAGCTTACTTTTGGTAGCTGAAAGGGATGTGTGTGTCTTAAATTATTGCTAAATGTAAAGATATGCATGCAATTAAAGCCACACTTAGATTTAAAAAATAGAACAGGGAAATTTGGAACTGATAAAACTTTTATTTCACTTTAAATTGTCTTTTACACTTTCCTGATTATAACATGTAAGGTGAAACTAGAACTGTTTTAAAAGACATACACAAATCTAGTATTACGTCAATAACCAGGTTTCTTTTTTTTGTCATTTTGTATTTTTTAAGCTATTCTAAATTTTCACAACCACGTGCGCGCTAAGCAATAAAACCGTCACAGAAGCAAACTTTAGGCAGAATACTGGTCAGTAAAAACAAAGCAATTGGAGATACCAGATATACAGACAGGCTCGGTTCCACATTCACTACTGCATTTTTATCAAGCGTAGAGTAACTGCCATTTGTTCAGCTAAGGGGGAGATTTTTCTTCAGTGCATGAAACATTGTCTTCAGCAAGACAGTCTGAGACAGATGAATTCTACACCTAAGTGGAATGTTATGGTGATGACAAGGTATTGTGACACTGAGTGAAATCAGTTACGCCTTTCAATTCTGTCTGGAAAAAGTCTATTCGTCCTGACTAACCAAAACCTTTCTCAAAGCCTTCAACAAGATGCACCAGCTTATGGTAGACATCAAGCCACTGACTGCTGAACACACACAATAACCCTCCACGCTCAAACCACTTCCAGGCTCTTACAGGCCGTTGTCCATCTACCCTCATCCCTCATTTCATCTGTTATCATTTAGAGAAGGAAACTTGAAGCATCTCGATTGATCAGTGTGGACTGTCAACTTAAGGCCCGCAGGACAAGCTTGTACGAAGGAAGGAAAAAAATCTAGAAAAAATTTTAACGTAACGGCTTTAAGGTGTTTCTTTGCAAGCAAGTTTTACAACATTACATTTTAAGACAAATTTATATTTACTTCTAAAATTGTTTACAATTTTACAGTCTTTTAATATTTTGTTTTACTGAAATGTGAGTCTGCGTTATGCAAGGAAAAGGGGGGAGGGGGGGTTAACATTTAAGAACAAACAGGGATCATTGTACTGATGTCAAACAGCACCTTTATGTTAACTGTTCATGAACAGCACATTAGGAGAATGGTCCAGTTTGTTCAAAAAAGGTCTAGTCTTCAATGTTACACCCGCATGGAATGTATTTCTTTTCTTTCAACTGAACAGATGTGGAATAGCAAAACCTAGGGTCCCTTTTCTCTTGTTTCATTTGCAAAATAAAATGGTGCACATTACACAGCAAAATGCATGTTAGTCAGTGTCACAATACAGCCTGTTCTACCATTCTGTATGAGGCCACAGCAGAATTGTACTGCTACTCAATCCATACAGTCCTGAATTTTAGCAATCACAATTTATTCATGAAATGTAGAGAAAAACTAAGCGTCACAGTGTTTGTTAAATTAAACTGACAGTTTAATAACCTTTGAATAAAACCAGCAAATGCCAGGACACTAGGAAAGCAAAAGGAGGTACTAGAATGCATAACTTGCAAGGTGAAAGATAGAACATATACCTTTTCAAAACGTTATGAGGGATAAGGTGGGGACAAAAATGGCCTCACTACTCAACTGGGAAATCATTATTTTCTTTTTCTTCACACACAAGACTTGGCTTGCCACAACTGAACGTCACCCTGTCACCTCGGAAAACTTCTCTGAGAAGGGCACCACTGGTAGGTCAGGTACAATTCATGCTGCTCGTCATACAGAAAGGGATGGTGGGGCAGATGGAGCAGGGATGTATGGGCTGTATATGTGTAAGATAGAGAGTGGGTGGATTAACAGTGAAGTGCAACGCCTTTTAGTTCTCCCCTTCGCCAGCATCCCCCTCATCACCCTGGTTTTCCGATGTCCACAGCTGCAGAGGGAAGTTGGAAATAAAACATAAAATTAGATCACTGGACAGTTGATATATAGATATTACATAAATACATACATATATGTATATATTATATGAAAATGCTATACAAAAGAACACCAGGGCTTCTTTGATGTGTGTGCAACCTATGCATCTGATTAGGAGCTAACGAAGAGACTGAAGTACAGTACTTACAGTGAGGTTGTCCCTTAGTAGCTGCATGATCAGAGTGCTGTCTTTGTAGGAGTCCTCATTCAAAGTATCGAGCTCAGCAATCGCCTCATCGAAAGCCTGTAGAAATAAAGCAAGCCCAAAATGAGACATAGCTTCTTAGATCAATATCAATGACTGCAGGCAGCACAAGTCACATGCTACAAAAACAAATAACAAAACACCATACAAAAGTATAAGGCTGACCATCCAATGCTTGTACATGCCAACATGCTACATCTGAATATATCTCAGAGAGTCTAATCAGAGCTTTAGGATTGACGCTCACCGTCTTTGCCAAACTGCATGCCTGCTCTGGGGAATTGAGGATTTCATAGTAGAAAACGGAGAAGTTGAGAGCTAAACCCAGCCTGATGGGGTGTGTTGGCTGCATCTCCTTCTTGCTGATCTCAAAAGCTTCCTGGTAGGCCTGCTGGGAGTTCTCCACTGTAGCTGTGGCAGGAAAAGAGAGAAATCTTTGTTTCAAGGGGGACCAGTTCCATAGCAAACAATTTACAGCCTCTTTTCAAAATAATATACTTGAGCTATATTCAAAACAGAAGGCCTTAAGCTACACAATATATTGTGGATTCACCATTATAATCAATTAATAATGAATTGGAGGCAAAAGCGGACATTTTTGACTTTCAGACAAAATGACACAAACACTTTTCTGCTCTCCTCAATCAGATATGGATCTACTTACTCTTCTTTGACTCTCCAGATGCCACTTCAGACAAATATCTGTAGTAATCGCCTTTCATTTTCAGGTAGAAGACTTTGCTTTCTGCCTGGGTAGCGTTGGCAATGAGGTAACTGTCAAGGAGTCCCTGTCATTGGAATAAAAGGAGGATCAGTTCATGTCTTGCACAATTCTATCAATTAAAATGGGGGTGCACACGCTTTTCCATAATGGCAAAAAGATGATTAAATCATTCAGTGGCAATTACAATTAAACAGCACACCCAACCACTTCACAAGACACGTTCAGTCAAGCCTTGCTCACCAGGACATCGTTGCAGATGTCTTGCAGCTCAGCCTCGATCTTCTCACGGTACTCGCGGGCCATTTGCTGTTTCTTCTCATTGCCCTCTGTCTTCTGCTCAATGCTGGAAATGACGCGCCAGGAGGAGCGGCGGGCACCAACCACGTTCTTGTAGGCCACTGAAAGCAGGTTGCGCTCCTCATTGGACAGCTCGAGACCCTGCTCTGTTACGGCCTTCATTGCCGCAGCCATGTCATCATAGCGCTCGGCCTGCTCAGCCAACTTTGCCTTCTGTACCAGGTCGCTCTTGTCCATGTTGAATCTACCAGAAGATGAAGGTGGGTGTCAATACATCTATACAGCCTTCTCAGTCCTCATTTATTGCCTTCTATTCCAACTTATAGTTACTGATTTTTGCCATTTACTGTGATAACTGTTCAGTCAAGACTCCATGAGGATACTGAAGGATGGGGTCAACAGGACGGGATAAAAGGTTCTGGTGTGTGATGGATATTGAAAAGAAAATTCAATACACTGCTGATACTGGTCTTACTATTATAATAAAATATTCCTCATTAATGAGCACGGTCATGGTAAAGCACTCAAATAATCATGAACTAAATATTAGCCTACATTTGCTTACAATATTCATTAACTGAATAAATATTTTCATCCTTCATGTTTTTAAGATTGTGTAACTGGACCCGGACAAAGAGGGCAAACTTGCATTTGACTTAACATAAGACGAATCATTAGTAATCTCAACCAAGTAGTGACAAACAGATCACAACAAGCCGCCTTTGACATTCGCTAACTAAGTTGGGAACTAAAGACCCATTCACAGTAAAAATGACAATGTGGCTAGTGTTCAATATCCATGATTCACGTGTCGATTATTAATTGGTCTACAATATGTGGCACAAAGCACTTTGACAGTTTGGCAAATGTCTTTAAATGTTTGGCAAGCTGTCACATTAGCTAGCTGTAACGGTAAGCTAGGTGTTCTCACCACTGCGACAACGCCCAGGGGAGGGTAGTAGCATAGCATGGTGGCTATATTACAGTAAAGCACAGCCAAACTTATGTGGTCTAATAGATTGATCTCAACCATGTCAAAATAATTTTGCAGGTTAATGTTCCCCCTGACCCAGCTGTAACACTCACGTTAGCTTGCAATCACACAAAAGGCACAGATTAACCAAAACCGCTAACATCAGTTAGCTATCCTAGCAAACGTTCTGTACACAGCTCACATTACCAGGCGTTCAGACGTCAACCTAATTTGATGTACAGGAGAGGCTAACTAAATCATTGCAATTATACAGAATTTTACAAGACTGTAAGAAGATTCTGTACCAAAAGCGTCACGTAAGTATGTTACAATGGCCGTCGCCGTAAAAGGGCTTTACAGTCGAGGGCTGGAAACCAGCTGTACCAACCCTGACGCTTAATTGGGTTGTACTGATAGCCATCGAAACACGGCCTGACAACAGTCCCTGCCCTTACCAACCCTTAGCAAACAAAATACCACAAACGTCAGTTGTAGTTACCTTGCAGTATCTGTTAGACTGAACATTGACACGCTGTTACTGAATGGTGATTAACCTTATACATTCATGCCGCAAGACCAACTGCTAGCTAGCTTGAGGTGAGAAGCATAGCGATATCCACACTGCAAAATACTGCACTGCAGTGCATTCAAAATCGGCACTTCGCTAGCTAGCTATATGCTTAGCTTTATTACAAGCGATGGTTAGCGATATGCTAGCTTACGTTAGCCTCCCTACTCCCAGTAGCATACTCGCTACGCCCTCTCACTCACATTCCCTTGTGGAATTTAGCTTGCCCGTCAGATAAGAGATAACCATAGCTTTAACAAATTAATCGTGCATATCGAATCAACCCGAGTCACCAAAGAAGCAAAATCCATCAATGACATTTTATTGTTCTCGTATGCCAAGGGCCCTTGCACCGCTAGCTAGCAATACCGTTACCACCTAAATTTGCTGGATAGCGTAACTAACGGTTTAGCCCAATAGCTGGCCGTCGTGATGGTTAGCTAGTGGGCTAAACCGTTAGTTATGCTATCCAGCAAATGAATTGAGTGCCGCGGTAGCATAGCGACAGGCTATGTGTTGGTGTTTGTAATAACACTGCGAGATTTTGTCAAGGTTGTATATATGGCATGACAAACCCACAAAATATCATGCTGCATCCATATTTGAGAGGTCTAGCTCGCTATTCATCACACGCCTCGGCCTAAGTCCTTGTACCCAGCCCCAAACCACAATAGGCACCTTCCGCCATTGACAACGATGGGTGCCATCACTACCATATTACGAATATAAATGAAGGCTTATCGACTAGTTTGGGGTATTATAATCGTATCTCTAAAAGGGAACTCACATTTAAAATGTATTTGAATCCTTTTTTTCTCTGAACGATTGGAGTATCAAGCTGTCCTCCGTTTCGTTGCTCGGGATATTCAGGGCAGTACCACTTCCGCTCTCCCTGACACTTCCGCTTCCTCTAAACCGCACCCCTCCCCCCGCCAGTATCTATGGTAACCTTTATCCGGGGTTTCCTAGGCATTTTACAGGGCGGTTGACGTCATGTGGACCATGGTAACCATCGACGGGTGACGTCTATAATCACCATAGTAACAGTTTCCAGGAGGTATCTGACAGCTACAAAATGACAGCTCGAAATCACGTCGAAGGGTGACATTAGCCTAACACAGGCCTTGTCATTGTGTGGTTAGAGGTAATTTGTTGTAGCCTAAACCCTGATAAGAAATTAAGTTAGGCTACTGTTGCTCTTTAGAGTAGCCTAGTTATAGATTGCCCTAAGTCAGAAACTCCTAATCAGACCTGTAATGTATGCTAGGAAGTTTTCAACCTGTGGGGAAGTTGCCTGATGAAATTTCCAACCTCTGCAATAACATCGACCTGTGCCAGCCAACTTGTGCTTGATCATTTGACTGATTATCAATAGGTTATATCCCTAACGGGAAAAGATCCTGTAGGAATCCTGTAAGATCTCTTAGTGTGAATAATACTTCTATAATACCTCTGTGGTGTTCTATATTTTCTTCTTTCATATATAGCCTAGTGTTCCTGTAGTACAATCTCATAGTGCTATATAAAAATGTCCCAAAATACTATACGATTCTATAACTGTTGTATTCTTATAATATTTATATAATAAAATGTCCCGAGACACAAAGATCCTTGATTATTAACTGTCTCAAACTTCTCTGCTACAGCCATTGGACAGGTGTAGGATTTGCCTGAGCTCTATAACCTAGGCTTCTCACTTACAAAAAATAACTGCATTGACCAGCCGTTTTATATTGCAGGTCATTGAAATGCATTTCAATCTTTTGGACACAAACATATTACAGAATACAGCATGAATTTGAAAAAGTTGCATTGTTGCATTGAGATAATATTCATTAGGCCTATAAGGATTGATATGGCCCAGAATTGTCTAGAGTTTTATAATTTCTGGAGGTCTGGAAAAAGACAGATATAGAGGTGGCAAAGTAATGTAGGACTACAGCACATTAACTAGCAAGTATAGTCTAGTGTAGGATATAAGCAAGCAGCATTTTATGTGCCGACTGTTAGGCCCATAGGCTTAATTATATAGACTTATTGACCAGGCAACCCTCTTTCCTGGAACAGTACCCATTTTTTTGCCCTATCTCAAGTAAAAGGCACAGAGCCATTGTGTTGCAAAAAACTGGATAATGTAATAGCCTAATGAATGAACTCGCCTTGTCTTATACTGGCTAATAATGCTGTTTCAGAATTCCACAGGAAAAAAAATCAGAATGATGAATGAGGAACAATTTTGTTCTGAATGTGTAGTAATGTGTATATGCACAGAATGTACAGAAAAAGTTAACAGACTAAGTAATTATAACTGTAATAATCAACAATGATTAATAGTCATGTGCTTGATCATTGTCAATTATCGGTTACAAATGTTGGTTTGATTAATTTTTCAGTTAATTGCACTCCACAATTGAATCTGCCTCCCAATAATCTGCACAGGTTAAGGTTTTTATTAGACTACTTAACTGAACTTTCAATGGAAATAGTTTTTATCATGCTTTTTACAATGGTAAATGTATGCTATAGCCTACCACCTTTGAAGCAGTTACTGTTGCTGGTAGTACTAGGCTGACACTACATACCAACATGTGGTACTATCAATTGGCCAGTAGAGTGTAGTGAAGGATTCTGTATGAAATACATTTCATGATAAGCAGGCTCACCCTGCTTGTTTTGACAAGAAGGGCTATAAAGGCTTTACAACTTACTTATGAATTTAGCATAATGCCGCGTTCACAGATTTGATGTCATATCTGAAGTCACTTGTAACTGTTTGTTTATTTAGTACACTTTTAAATTTCACCTAAAATAATTTCTGACTTCCCATGTGATGGTATGCATTGTTCAGCTCTGTAACGCTTTCTGAAGACTTATTTTATAATGAAGTTGAGATAGGCTATAATAAATTTAATGCAATAATTAAAAACATCAACCCCCCCCCATCTTAATGCCGCCCTTAGCCACCTCCCCATATGCACTTTAAGCACTATATGCACTTTATCCTGCCCCCCCATTCCCATCCCATCCCAATAGGCTAAGAAACAGACACAATTACATTTTTTACACTCAGTAACCATATGCATGTGACAATAACATTTCCTAGTGTCCTTGTAAAATGATCACATTGGAATAATAATTTTAAAGCAAGTTGAAGAAAATGGAATGAAATATTTCCACTCATTGTGAGTGTACATACATGCATGCGCCCTCACACACACACACACACACACACACACACACACACACACACGCACAAAACATAACAAAACATGGGAGATTTTGGGGGACACAGAAGGGAGGGGTGAGCTGAATTTGTTGTGTTTTGTTTGTTTCAAATATACTGCATGCCACTTTGCCCAAGTGACTACTAAGGACCATAAACATAAGCACCTTATACACAGACATGTAAATACTTGACAATGCTTTGGTAGAACATACTGTGTCACCTTTGCCTTACTTATATTACTGTCAGTTCAAAGCAGTGGAACACTCGATTTCAAAATAATTCAAGAATTTATTAAAAAAGAAAATTAATAATAAGAAAAGACAAAGGAATGTGATGCAAATCAGTATAGTGACGTAACCAGTAGCACAAAACAGTCTAAGGGAAAACCAACGGAACAACCAGAAGCCCAAAAAACGTGAGGAGGAAAGCAATGGCGTGATCAGTCAGTGCAGGGCTCCTACGGCTGCCAATCAAGGGCACCTGGGCACAGGGAAGAGAGAGCACAGCAGAGACGGGCACATTTCTATAAAGGGGCATGGCCAATAGAGATCTGCAGGTCGTGTCATCACAACTTACAGTAAACTGTAAAGGCCACTCAGAGGTAAAATTGCAAAGTTTACTGCAGGCAGGAAGGATGTGCTGCAGTGCATTTTTAACTGACTGCAATTTCTACTTAAGAACACAAAATAAATTATACAGTAGTTAGGAACAACAATGTACTGAAAAAGTGAATTAGGAAGAACTTTCTGACAATACAATAGATCCCTAAAAGATTAGGAAGGGATTTGTGTATTGACACAAAGAGGTATTGCAGTATTTACATTTTGATCTTGTTTGGTCACTTTTCATCAGATCATGTGCATTCAGAAAACTATAAGAATGTAAATGTGTTTTTAGAATATTCAACATTCAACATTATTCATGATGCATTATGCATTTAACACATTCAAATTAATCTACATATTCATATAACTAAGTGTCAGACATTCATACAGTATAAGCACTGGTCATATTCCGATTAACCGGGCTTTTAATCTGATTATTTAAAAAAGATCTGCATCTGTGATTTTGAATATTTGTTGTCTTTCATTTTGCCCTCAATGTGTGGTCACCTATCCGTATCTGTGGCCTATCCTAGGGATAGGCCTGGTCCCGTATGATAACCTGTAGCCTAGTGCCCAAAGCCTATAAGATCCAGTGTCTGTGAAAAGCTGTTAGGTGCATTAATAGAAGTAACAGGTGATTGTAATCAGTGATTTACATCCCCCAATAGATGCCAGTGTGATTATTAGCTGCAAAGGAAAAGTAAGTAGGCCTGGTAATTTACTGTAAATTATTACTAAACTTACTTATAGTAGCATGTTGTGCACGCATGCATGTTTTGTTGGACACTTTGGAGATGATATGCCAGTAATAGAGAACGGGACAGTTTTTAACCACCCACTCTGAGCATGAATACAGCAAATTAACAGCTATGTAACAATGGATGTAAAGCAATGAGCTAACCTTGACCCAGTCGCCTGAGGGGTAGCAGTATGGTAGGCTAGGTAGCATGACATTAGCCAGGCTCAGTGTCACATTTTGCTGTAGCACTGTGTCAGGGATCTCTCCAAAAGCTTAGGTTTCCTTCGACAAATATTTGACTGGTCAATCAGCGAACAGAGGGCTCTGGCATAGATACAGTCGGCAAGTCTGGTTAACGCCCACAAAAATGCTCCTTGTGCCACCGTGGGAGAAAACAGGTTCATTTTGGCTGTAGGTCAATCAGGAGACAGTCAAAGAAGCAGACAGAGGGATCACGTAAATCTCAATTGAGGCGTTTTCAGTCCAGTGTCCACTGCGTATACCCTTGTACGTACTCTTGATCTGACGAACCCAAACACAGTAACTTGGCTTGTACATGTAGCAACACAAATTCTGACAGATATGACACAGACAAAAATCTTCTACTCTCTGTGAAACGTGATCATTCTTTATTTCCTCCTGTGTGACACTAAGTCACTAGCTTGCTGAATTTGTGTTGTAATTCTTAGCATTGTCCCACATAATCATTTCTTACAAGGCAATAACATGACACAGGAGATAATGGAGCCCGATATGTATTGTGTTTTCTCCGGTCTACTACGTCAGAATTGAGGTACAGGGTGCCTCACATGTATAATTATTTGATTTTGACGTATCGCTAAAGTGAAAACTAGCCACTAATGGCTCCGGGGCCCTTTGTATCAGCCACTCAAAAGTTGAATGTAAGCCTATACATATGTTTTCTACATGACATAAAATGCATTTTCAATTCATCTTTACAGTTATTCAAACTAAACTGAATATTGAAGTGTTGTATGCATACTGAGTGATCAGCCCTTCGCACAATATTTACAAATTACAGGACTACCGTGTAGATTTTGCATAGGCCTGCACCCATTAGACATCAATTAAAACAGAAGACATTCTACTAAAACTGATTAAAACCACAAAAGTTTATGTTTTTTGTGCAATTTTCGTGTAAGTGACCTGTGCTTGACTGGACCCTCGAATCAGAGAAACCTTATATTTATATTTGAATACCCCTGATTCAGGTGGAGCTTGAGTCATTTCTGAAGGCAATGCTTTCAGCTATTTATGCTGTTCAAACTGTCCGATGCATGTGCATTGTCAAATTTGTACACTAACACGATATTGAGGACAATTTTGGTTGATAACTGTTAGGGAGTTAGCAAGCAAATAAAGATATCTTCATTCATTACCAGTGTAAATGTAGATAACTTTAGCACTTTAGAAATGTATGACAATCAAGGGATCCCAGCTTTGCACAAAGGGAAACAACATGAAAGCGTTTTGTATACCATTTATAAGACAGAAGTTTCTATGTCACCATGGGAAATTGTACCTCAACGTCAATGTCCTGTGTTGTGGTGTGGTGTCCCCCAGGGGTAGATCCTTGGACCATTACTATTCAACCTTTATATGCTCCCACTTGGACAAATTATCAAGAACAACTCAATCTCCTATCATTGCTATGCTGATGACACCCAAATCTACTTTGCCCTTGAATGTCTTTATCAATGTATTGACCAAATCAACAAGCGGATTTTCACACAACACAGATAAAACAGAAGTAATTCTATTTTGGAATAAAGATAAAAGACTCCACTATTTCCACTATTCTTGACACAAAGGGGATTAAAACAAAAAATACTGTTAAAGATCTTGATGTTATCATTGACAGCGATCTAAACTTGATAGTCACATGAAAGCAATCACTAAGTCAGCATTTTATCACTTAAATAACATTGCCAAACTAAGAGAGCTTACGTCAAAAATGATTTGGAAAAACTAATCCATGCCTTTATTTTCAGTAGGGTTGACTACTGCAATGGCCTTTTCACAGGCTTGTCAAAACAGACTATTAAACAGCTTCAGCTTATTTAAATTGTGGCTAGGGTCCTCACAAGAACAAAGAACAGAGAACATTACTCCAATTCTAAGGTCCCTTCACTTGCACTACTTACAGTCAGGAGACCTAGCTGTTACGCCAACTGTTTCCACTGACTGGGTCAGTGAAGTTTAACTCAGAATCAGCACTTGGAAAAAGGAGATTGCCGGTCTCTGTGTTTAGGTGTTAAACACGTTTGTAACTTGCAGATTTAGTCCAACGTGGGTTTGAGCTCTGTTTTTTTTCTTCGGAAAGGTAGTTCATCAGTGGTCTACAGCAACTTGATTCTCTTAAAATTATGTTTTTTATATTTAATTCATTCATTTTGTTTACTTATTTTGTTTTCTTTTTTCTCAATCATTTTATGTCATTTTCTTTTCTATTATTCACTGTCCTTTGCCTTTATCTCTGTAAAGCACATTGTAATAAAATAATAGAGTAATAAATTAACAGGAATAATTTAAAGTAGTAAAGTAGAGTGATTTGGAATTATCACAGAGATTAAGAATTAACCCTGGTTGCTGATTCCGGAGCGTCCCCCTGTTCCATCACATTTCATAGTGTCCCAAAAAACATTTCAAGTTGGTCATTTCATTTCTTATTTAAATAATATATCTTTATGTGTAAACCTGGAGAAAGAGAAACAAAGATTTTTGATAGAACTACACAATTGGCAAGCAGTCACAGAGATAAAACATCACAACAATGTGATTGTTTAGGTGAAATGTTGGTCCAGGGCCAACAAAGTAGCCTAATGGTGGACTGAAACCAATGTCCATAGCAATCAGAGATTGCATGTGTGGCAGCATAAAGTGATGGTAGTGGGCGGGCCCCTCACAGCAAATTAGCCGACATTGGGGCAGCGTGTGCCTGCCCGACATAAATGCCTTGGTGAGCTGTATTGTGGAAATCAGTAGCTAATTGGCAAGATATCGGAGCGATGGTGTCATTAAAATGATGGCTACCCATGAGCCAACGTTAACCTGACAAGACCTGTGCGGTGCGATCCCACTAGAACAAGGATAGCATTCGGATGCTTTGCTCTCCCACTGACTTTGGAACAGCTCATTTTCGGCTGCATCAATGGAAATGCACCAGCATGCTTGAAAATCAGCCCTTCCAACATTAAGTCAAAGGGAGTGAGGTGTCTGAATGCTTTTGCTGCTCTAGTAGGACCCACTGTTATATTAGGCCACTTTGTAGCAACATCAAAATCTTATCCTTAGCTGTGTCTCACCAGTGAAGAGACCAAAGGTTCAAAGTCAGAAACTTAATTTCAATTATTTCAAGATTTATTTAATAGGGACCATGCATATTTATAACATTGTTGTATAGAAAATGCACCAATGCAAATTTTCTAATTGTCCATTGCCGAATCAACTTACACCCAAGTAAATTTTCTGTGTCTATCACCAAATAAAAAAAATAGGACACAGTAAAGCAACAATAGGCTACGAAATCATTTTTTAAATCCCTGCTGCAGTCTGCATGATCAGTGTGGTCAGTATGGCTTACCCAAAGATCCACCGACTCCTCTAACTTGAAAAGAAAATCGAATAAGCATTGCTTTCTCTCCATCTCCATTGACCAAAACTGCCCTGACATCTCTGCTGGACTGACATTGCATTGAGCCTAAGTTTAAGCTGTGAGGTAAAAATGTTCTAAAAACTGCGATTTGACATGTTAAATGCTTAGCGACGGCTTGAAACTGCTTGCAATGACATGAAACATTTGATTCACACCACTGCCACTTTTCTGAAACTGTCTCATTATGAATCTTTGGGCTGAATTAGCAACATTGGCCGATGTGCCAAATTTCACCTCTGCTATAACTCTAGACGCATCCTTGCAGTGGCATATAGTTTTGCCCAGCAGGTATGTCTAACCATGCACCATTGGAGCCTTAGTAGGTCTACTATTTGTTTCATACAGGCTTGGTAAGACCAATCACAATGCTCTATCTTTTTAGAGAGACTTTGGGCAGGCTTGGCACGATAATGGCAGGGCTGTGAAGGTGCAAATCAACTAAGTGGCCAAGGAATTGCATTTGTTTGAATCGGCTTTGCCATTGACTTTGGAAGAGTTAGACTTGGGCTTTTCTTTGAAAAGCAGAAAAAAAGGTACTCAAGTCATTTGTTTCAAACAAGGATGTATTTGCTGTTTTTCCGACGTTGCTCTGATTGGTCGTAGTGTTCTCCAGTTTGAAGGACTAGGATTGAGCTCAGCCTATCTGTCATGGCCAGACTAGATTTTGATGTTATAGTCTGGCTCGTCAGGTTAGCAAAAACTCTTCTCACGCTTTGATGTGAAGAATATACACATTTGATTTTTACAGGCAATATTCTCTAGGGAAATTTAGCAGAATTTCAACAGCCAGACTCCATACATTGTCTATCAACAGAAATCCAACATAAAAGGATGGACAGCAATTGAACGTTTGTTTTTGGAATTAAAGTTCAAAGTGGTTGCTCTGACTGAATTAAAGCTTAAAGCTGAATTATCAGCGAACCCATGTGGAGTATCCACACAAAGGAACATATATGGAGCATTCCATTCCTCCCCATTTCTCCCCAAGCCAACTTAAAGAACCAACCCTCAACCCTCTCTGTCTTAACTGCATGTGCATAGAACAAAAGCTGTCCTTTATATCTTTGATGTCTATTGTTCTTTAAATTTATAAAGTGGGACTCCAACAAAGAAAGACTCACTCTCAGTGCTAATCAGTATTTTATAATCTTGCTTTATCATAGATATATGAACTTCAGGTGGTTATTTCAAATTAATAAATCTAATTAATTTTGTGTACAGTACCAAAATCTGACTTCTATATTATCCTTATGGTTTAAATCCTGCAAACAAAGGCGTGGCTGATAACCTTATTTTTTCTTTTAAAATTGTTTCAGGGATGTTGAAGAGGAATCAAAGTCAGCGTTGAGATTCTCAAATTAACTGGCAGCTTCTGCTCCATTTTCCATCGAAAGTAGGTTGAGATGTACTGGAGGACACTGATCGCATGCTGAAACAAGTGCCAAGATGTTGTGGTGGGCCTATTGATTTGAACTGTTGATTGAGAGGCTTTGTTGCTAAATTGACACAACACTACAGAATGTCACTGACAGGAAAGGACAGATGAAGCAGTTTGTCAGTATATGATTAAGAGCATCTATTTTTGGAGGCTAATAATAGGCTGGATCTTTTTTGTTGAGTCCACTAAATTGTACTTTAACCAATATTTAGAGCTGTGGTGTTATAAACATTGTTGATGCTTTAGTCTTGAGTCAAGGCAACTATGCACTGAAAATGTCTTCTATATTCCTCTATATTCAAATCTGAAAGTTTCAAATGACCTACAAAATTGCCCTATAAATTTGTTTAAAGCAAGAATAGGTTAATGCAAAATGAACAAATTTGGCAAAACATTGTGTCAGACTTTGCCTGCCTGACATGAGTCAGAGCTTGTGAGGTGAGTGCAGGTCAAAACATCAGCCATATTACATATTCAAATGAGTGTGGAAAAGCAGCAGATGACAAGTGTGGAGGTGAGCTAAATAAGTTAGCAGTCCAAGGTCAGAGTCATCATAATTCATTGATGCTCACAAAGCCAGCAGTCGAAGTAGCATAGCCACCGTGTCCTTGGCATGACATTGCCACCCATCCAGTCCCAGAGCTGCTAAAGAAAAGAAATAACAGAGGTACAAGACTAGACAAGACAAGACAGAGACCTCTATGAAGAACTAGCAGGATGCATTCCCAGCATGGTAGCTGTTATATTAGCCTTACGACTAAAGCACTGTGGTTATTGAACAAGAGTAAGGACAAAATGTGGCAGAATATGGAGCAGCAGATCAATGTATTCATGGTGATAATTTCATTGGTTTGATTGCTTTATTCATATTGCCGAATGATAAAAAGAAATTTCCATTTAGACGACCAACAATTACTCCAGACTTAGAGCGAAATATGAGCACAATGTCTTACCTTTGTTTACGTTTGATTCGACATATCGTTTTGAATGAGCAAGATTTAGTGTAGGCCTCTTTTGCGGTTGTAATAGAAATACATTCTTGCAAAACAGGAAATTGATCACTAATACTGGTTCTCTGGGGAAAGAATATTCAAAAGATTAATATATTTAATCATATCTCTGTTGGTATGACCATATAAAATGTCACAAATATTTCCCAACACATCATATTGTACACCTCCCATATGGAAAAAAGATGCATTTGGCAGTTTCCAAATACGATATACAGAATTGATTTCCAAGCGTTTGTCATTGCTTTTGACCATCATTGCTTACACATATGAAATGTCAAACCACTGGCCTCTTCTAAAATATTGTTCTGAGCAGTCTGAAGCTATTGACTCTCTCTGAGTCAGCAGCATATTATGACAAGGTGCTGGAGCATGCAGTTCCCAGGCAAAATTAATTCCTCCTCTCCAGGTATTCAGAGCAGGGTGGGGCAACACAGCTGTCCACATTATTTGCTTCTTCCATTTTCTGGCAAATGGAAACAGTTGGTGTGCAGTGTGTCCTTGGTTGTAGAGAGAGGAGCAGAACAAACTGTTTTATTATCCTAGGGATCCTGAACCTGCTCAAAGCATATAACCTATTAATAGTAATCTATTGTCTTAAACTTGAAGACAAAACAAGAAAGCTTATTTTTAATTATTTTTGACTTCATTATGCATTCTGTTTAGGCAGCAATAATTGGATATGTTTTGATTTCCTGGTGAATTTTGGATATGTTTCTACTTATTTGTGAATAAAGAAAATAGGATTTTTGGTTAAACATTTTATAAATCCCTCAATGTGAATTAATCAGAAATAAGACATAAAATCCATCAACTGAGGGCAGGCATGTCTGGTGTGGGGGTGGGTCCTTTATAAGGCTGTGTTGTAAGTGAACATGTCCATGGAAGGAGGACATGGTTAGTGCTTATTTTTGTTGAATTAATGAACATGTAGCATTTGCACTGAGAAGCAGGGGGGCAGGTACAGTGATAAATCTTTCTAAGGTCTGGCAATGACACTGGAGACTTACCTTGTTTCTAGGTCAGCCTGAAACACTAGTCATAGGGAGAAGGAGAGGGAGCGAGAAAGATCTACAAGAGGGAGGAATAAGACACTAATTATTCTTTGTCAGTATACATGCTACTGTAGCTCCTTTGTGTCAGCTTTAGTTCATGTCTGTATGGAGAAATCTGAGGTGCTGTAGAGGCCCTAGCATCCATGAGAGAGGCTGTTACACTGGGGAGTGCCGCACTAAAAGACAATTCAATGTCACGTGTGTATTACCCAAGAGGTCACGCCATGCCTAGGCTGTCTCCGACATTCTCTAATGAAACACAGGCATGCTGTGTTCTTTTTTTTACGTCTTCCAGCACTGGCTAATACAAAGAAATCCCACCATGACCTTTTTGTGGTCGCCGGGCAGCGTAAGCACAAATTACTCAGAAATGATTTATGTTGGGTTCCAGCCAAAATCCCAAGGCATGAGTGCAGCTGGCCACTGAGGAGCAGAAGTGAGTCTCTTTCGCCACCAAAATCATGAGACTGGATCTCAGGCAAAGATTTCTCAAGACACAAGGTAACACACATGCGGTCTGGCATGTATCAGAGATATTGAACAGGTCGAAGCTGTGGGAGCACCTTAATTACTTTTTCAGCACACCACTCGCGGATTTCTGCCTGGTCATGGGGGAAAATGAATGGTGAAAGGATCCAGCTCAGGGAGGGAGGAAAGATCAATAATCAATATCAGATACACTCTTCTTTAACCCATCATGCCAATACACAACCTCTTCCATCGATTGCAGTGATTTCACTTTCATTGAGCCACAAAGTGAGCCAGGCTAGTCATGGAGGATGTTGAAAAGCATCTCTCAAAACAAAACAAAAAAAACAACATAAAATTACATATATATATGTAAAACATACAGAAAGTGGTGATGAATTGAAACACTTTACTCTTTCAAATGGAACTTATTATAGAACTTGTGAAGCTATGGAAGAAAACACAAAGTTGCATCACATCATAGACAGTTCCTGTTGAGAAGTCAGGCACTCAAAGCAAACAGGCTTTAACTTTACAGGCAGTAAGAGTGGGGGTGATGCCATCTGAGTGTGACATGCTTGTTTCAAACCCTCCTGCTGAGACTTGATTATGCTGTATGACATTTTGACCTTTCTGTGATCCTTTTTTCCTCATCTTATGCTGAAAATGGAATGGAATAGTTGGTTGCTAACTTGCTAACACAAATAGGTGGCTGGTAGATATATCATATGTCACCATAGATGTTTTCAGATTTAACAGTCAACATTTCTCATCTCGTTTTACAAAATACCAAGTCATAAATCTCAAACTTTTTAGTTTAAGACAGAAATAGCGATCGTTGCGTTAGCTCCGCTTTTTTGATTTTTTTGATCAAAGTGCAGTTTCAAAGTACTTCAACGCACATGGCTTCACTCAGATTGGCAATTATGAAAAATTGCCTGGTTTTGTCACCCAGCATTTGCATAAAGTAGAAAGCTTTTCTATTTTTTCCCTATGCACAATTGTCACCCGTCGCTTCCTGTCATTGAAAATGAATGGTGACCATCGGGTTAGATTCCAAGAACAACCTCACCTGTTTCAGTGCCCTGTGCCTTCCTGGTCAAGCTAAATTTGTCAGTAACTCAATGTGAGGAAAGGGGCAGCACATAGAGTGAACCTTTTCAACTCGCTCCTGAAATGGGACCAACACCAAAGCCAACAACAACCTGGGGGAAAGCTAGAGTGGTAGCCAGTTGTTGTTGTTTCTGTCTCAATTAGTTAGGTCATTTGTAATATAGCTGTCAAAGGTGAGTAGGGTATCCTACCTCGCCTTTAACCAGCCTCACTCACATCAGAGAGTCTGCATGTTCAGTTACATCATATTCAATGCAGTATCTTCAATGGCCACTAAGCTTTGCAAACTGATACCAATCCCCATTGGCAGTAATATAAGGAAACAATGTAAAATGTATGGCAAGATGAACACTGCTAAGCTAATGTCAGTGTTATAAACGCCAAAAACTTCAGCCTTTATACTACGTCTACTGATATGTCTCTGACCAAATTTTCATTTCTACCCATTCATTTTGAGATTGATTATTCATTCATTCTAAGCTCCAGGTCCAGGGCCAAAAGCAACTGACAATTAATGAGACAGGCATGTTCAGCTGCAGGTTTGCATTTTGCCACCTGCCACAGTTTGCCAGTCATGCATGACCTCGATTTTATGAAGTGAACAAGGCTACACACAGTCCAGGGGTGTAGTGGTAAAATAAAAGGTTGTTAAACTATGAATTCGATGATCACCTGAAAGTGGGGTGTGACATGCTGTATCAGATATTTAAACAAGACAGAGCATGTTTGGTGATGAAGAGTTATTGTCCAATGTTTGTATAACAATATTAAAAGCATTTTGTGCATAAACTCTACTAAAGCTAAACACCAGCATTGATGTTATTAAGGGTCTTTCTCATTATGTTCACGGCATTGGTAGCTGTTTTTTTTTAAAGTTTGACCACCATTTGCATTTTTCAGCGGCTTTCAGTGAGCAAACTATTTGTCCAGACGTTTCCATATCATTATTTGTATTATACTGAAAAGGCTCAACACAGCATGACACTTGGGTTGTAGCATCATCAGTGTCCCTACATCTCGAGCTTTGAAAACACTGGTGTAGCTTATGAAAAACTAAGTAAAGTGCTCTGATCATTATTCTAAATACACTGTGTACACCAACAATGTGTTCAATGGTCAAATTCATGTGATATTATGTATTTCACTACATGCAAGGTAAGGTAACGTAATGATGAGCAGTTTTATGAGCTTTGAATGTAGCCATATTGCTCTATTTCTGCATCAGTGCCTGGTTTTGCTTGGACAGAATGCCAGGCACATGCCACTGTCACAATGTTTTTATAGCAAAAGAGTCCTGCCTATATTAATAGTGTTGTCACTGTAATAAATGGCAAGAAAAAAACCTCATAGATAATAAATAAATAAAAGGTTTGTTTTAAATGTAATCTACCAGGGTAGGCTAGTGTTGGTTAATCTATTGACTATTAACAAAGCATCAGCGTCAAACAAATATCCCATAAAATTAAGTACTGTTAATGTGTTATTATATAATCACTTCAACATGAAAGCAGCAATTAACATTAAAAACATATTACACTACATCACTTAATGTTAAGAAATGTTTGAGGACTTTAATGGTTTATTTATGATAATGAGTACACTGTAAGGTTAATTAAGGAAGCCATACTTCACAAAAGAAAGGAAGAAATATGGGTGTTTTGCACTTCAGTTTCCATGGTGGTCTGCCTGTACTGAAACCTGAGTCATATGACTGTTCCTGATATTCAGTTATGATGTTTGTCTGACAAAAAAATCTATTTAAATGTCAAGACTGGTTTACATTTGCTTGTCATGATCGCTGTAGACACTGCTAGCTCAGGTTTTAAAGAGTGAGACAATCAAATAAGCTTCCGGTTGCCTAATGTCTCTAGTCTCTGCAGCATATACTTTTGCTCAACAGGATAGCTTTACTCGAGCTGTTTTATTTCTGATTTCTGATTCCTGAAATGATTTCTGTTAATCATTTACCTGATATTGCAGGAACATGAACTTTACAAAAACAAGGAATTTCAACCCACAATTCTTGTACCGAAATAGTAGTTTTAAATACAAAGATGTTGGTTTTTATTTAATAATTATATGCCTAACGTGGAACCATATACCCTCAGACTGGTCCTGTATGGGATTTTGTACTTGGTTGCCTTATAAAGCAAGCGTGTAATGGATTATGGTAAAATAACATGCAGTCTGTCTTCTAATCCCTCTGCATATCACAGAGGAGTGCATTTAGATTGTGAAAGTATATGTTTTCTCCAGTTGCAAATAAGATTCAGTATTTAAGATCATGTTTGTCGCATCAAATTGAGGGACCATCTTGTGACATCAGAAGATGCTTTCTTCTGAAGACAAGTCTCTAGACTGAAGAACATACAACTTAAACCTTCCCAGTGACAGGGTGAGCAGAAAGAGAGGAATACCCAAAATGCTTCAGCAAATGTTGTTATCAAAAGCTGTTAGGAGGATTGGCCCATGCACACAATGTTTGCCAAATCCTTTAAGTGGATTTTGCCCTGGTATGATTGACAGAGGACTCTTGCAGTGAAGAACCCTTGATGAAATCAGACAGCATTTTGACAGAAGGAAGCCAACCTGTTAAACAAAGCACTGATCTGTGGCACCCCAAGATGCAGGTTGAAAATACTCCCTGTTTGACATATCAAACTCAAAATCATGAACCATTTCACAGAGAAGTTTGATAGTGACACAAATGTACACCCTCGTGTTATTATTTCCATGTTTATGCACAGCCATAGTAAGAACAATTTGTGTAACTCATTTATTAGAGTGTTACTCATTCCTTTAGAAGTTGAATTGGATTATCAGATATGACAGCGATGTGGCTGAAACAAATGCCTAAACTGTGGTTCACATCTCTCTATGACACTGTGAGTAATGCCAAGCATATAGGCACTCATCCATCTGTGAAGCTGCTCACCGTGTGTATGTGTCCAGCAGAAAACGCCAGTCTCCTGGCTGGTTGAGTTCCCGCAGCATGGGTGGTCCTGTCAGGACAGATCACCATCAGACGCTGACTCTGTTATCGAAGAACCATCCGTCCCTGAGAGATTCTGGTTCTCTCGACTTGCCACCTCGCTCCCGCGGGCTGCTTGGAAATTAAAGCCACCTAGTGAAAGGTCACTGCATTTGTATGGAAGCATGACATGATGCACAGAACACAGGGAGGTTCATGCACCTGTCAAACCAATTAGCTTGCTCAGTCTCACGCTATTATTTGTATTTCGTCACAGTGTAGTGTACTGTATGTGTAATTCATTTTCTGTTTTTGTTTATTGCCTTACAAAGAATGACAGGCGGTCTATCAGTCCAGCTTGTGTTTTTACAAGTCCAACTTGTGTTTCCTATAAAGATATCTAGCAGTACTCTACTTTGTTAACTGGATGTACAGTATAAGGTGTATGAAATGTTAACGTTTTTTTAAGTGCCTGAACTCTTGTACAGATCAGGGTGTATACAGCTGGTCCTATAGGAGGATAGTGGAGGACTCTGAAATACAATCAGTGGATAGATTAGGCTACATTTTGGATTACATGTTGTGATGTTTGATTGAGAACAGACTGTGTCAGTTATTGCAAATGGCAATGCAATGGCTTATTTTCTAATTAATGAGACTTGAGGAATGTGAAAGGCCTATCTAAAATGAGAGACAATTACAGGAATTTCCTACTTTTTTCTTGTCATCTCAATTTATTTTTTACAGGTGTGTAAAGGGTTTAACCTTGATGTTTCTTTTCACCTGTTTCCACTTCCTTAGCTATGCCAACTGTTGCTGAGACTAATGATATCAGTGGAGTCTAATGTATTCTGAGAATGCAACTGTGAAAATGCTTGAGAATCAGCTCTTATCAAAGATTGCCGATGTTACACCCCCTCCCTACTTATTGTGTCATCTTTGAGCAGTCAAATGAAAGGGAGATGGCATGGTGAAATATGAAGAAAAATGTGCATAGGGTGAGGAAGAAAGAGAGAAGGAGAGAGAGAGGGGGAGAGAGACAGACAGACAGACAGAGAGGGAGGGAGAGAAAGGGAGAGGTAGAGCCGTATCCCAGTCATGCTGCTGAGAGGTTGTTACGGACTCTGAACACACCCAGATTCCTATAGCAGCCGTCGGATTGGAGGAGCCTCCGAATCCCAGCAACAGCTCTCGATGACTCCTCCTATTTTTGCTTCCACAAAGGGCTCACCAGTGAATGAACTGAATCAAGCACTAGCTGTTGAGATAGTGAGAGCCTTTCTCCCTCTCTTTTTCTCACCCTCTCTCTCTCTCCATCTGTCACTCTCTCTCTGCCTCTCTCCATGTCTGACGGCTTGAATCTTTCAGGGCACTGGAGGGGAGTTTAGTGCATGAAGCTCCTGCAATAGATCATGCTCTCTCGACAAGAAGACACGTTCCAGAACAGCACAGCACCATCACCTGACAAGTGATTGTTTTCCACATTGTCATCTCTCCTTGTTCCAGATATTTCAGGATTGTGCAGCCAGTCCATTTTAACACCTGATCCTGATCCAGACCTGTGGACTAACCACAAGAAGAGAAGGAAACAGGCAGACGGGAAACACAAACATCTGAAAACCAACACACCTTACCCAACAGAGACTTGTAGAAGTCAGCCGCTTTGGGTAACTTTGCCTTACCCACGCCTAGAGGGGAATACACAGCGGACAGCATCAGAGGCAACATTTTTGGAAAGAAGGAATAATAATAATAAAAAAAACTGGGATTTGTTTCCATTTTTTGTTTGTTTCGTTTTTTCGTGTTTTTTGTTGTTATTTTGCTTGTTTTGCCGTTGTTGTCGTTTCTTTCCAATCATTTCTCCGTGGTGTGGTGCTGTGAAAGTCTGTCAAGACGCCGCGTGCCGTGCTCCGCGTGAAGAATGCCCAGGCGAGGTTGGCCAAGCCGGCGGAGCCGGCGCCCACTCCAGGGCTCTACATGGAGCGCTCTCAGAGCCGCATCAGCCTGTCGGCCTCCTTCGAGGCCCTGGCCATCTATTTCCCCTGCATGAACTCTTTTGATGAGGACGATGCGGGTAAGCTCTCCTGGGAAATCTGTCTCCTGTCTGTTCATCTCTGCCATCTCTCTCTCTCTCTCTTTCTGCCCCATCACTGTCCGCTAGTCTAACTTTTGAAGGGGTGACAGTATGGCAAGGGCATGTCATCTTTACTTTGTGAAGGTTGTGAAGCTGGTGTTAGAAGCTGCTTATGAGTCATATGTGTCAACTTCTAGTGGTTAGGTCAATTAACCTCTCCAAATTACTGTGGAGAATAACAAGGACAAACAGATGTTGTCTCAGATTTCATTAATGTCGAGTGATTTGTGTTCTGTGGTGACATTATTGCACCTCATGAGGAGACTGAACACAATTGCACAGTTTTTAGATATATAGATTATAGATTTATAATATATATACTTTCTAAAGCAAACCCCTATAGAAAATCAACTACTAAAATCTCTTTTGAAAAGTCTTTTGAATTAGAAAAAACACATGATGGCTGTATGTTAATCTGGAGGACTAAACAAATTAATCTCAAAATGCAATGATTTGTCCCTCTCAAGCTTGATACAAATGGTAAGATGCATCTTTCTTGCCATGATTACGTACAAGCACACAGCCAAACAAGCTCACAGGAACATACAAAGCACACACAATTTACTCACTAAATGTTACAAGGCATTCATATGCAGTGTTCATCTGAGTGGTGTAATCAATGCTGCTGTTCTGCTAGTCATGGAGTGTGCCATGTATGCAGGTGTGGAAGATAGACTGACAGTTGCCAAGCCTGTATATCTCAGTCTGTGCTCTCAGAAGTGGCAGCGGCACTGATCACAAGGGGGCTGGAAGATAGGGCCAAGACAGCAGACCTAAGTACAAATCACTTCACATCAGGCAGACACATGTTAGATGGACACACAAACACACCAAGGCGACGTGAGGCAAGCACATGTGCATACACACACACACACAAACATGCATACACACACACATCAAGGCATCGCGAGGTGAGCACATGTGCACACACACACACGCACAAACATGCGCGCACACATACACACACATAAACTTGCAAATTAAGGCAAAGGCACATGCAGTCTAACACAAGCCAAAATGGCTTTCCGTTTGACCAAGCTGACATTAATGTCTTGATCAAGCACTGATGATCAGCATAAATCTCATTAATTAGCCAGTTTAAAGCATTCTAAATGAACAACATTAAAATCACATTTCAATTCTATCCTAATGGCTAATCACAAGAGAAGATGCACGCACATATAAGATCATGGTGATAGACACACACACACATACACACATACACACACACACACATGCACAGTTAAAGAACATCAGACATGCAGGTGATAAATGCTGCCAGCTCTACCTATACAGTAGGATTGGCAGAAGGCACAGTGCAGCTACGAGCCAGCCTGTGGATTATTACCTGTTGAGAGATGTACTCTGGCATTCGGCCCTGATTGCATCTCTGAGTCTCAGCCTAACCCCTGCCACGTCGAGGCTTGGAAAATCAGAGTGTGACGCAAATATTCCTCTCGCCAGACGGCCCCTGTTTGCCCACGATCGCATGCCAAAAGGATCAGAGCTATGAGGAGGCTAACAGTTTGGTGGGGATTTTGGTGTAGCTGCAGCCATTTTTGTCAGGAGATATCTCATCCACATGATGGAAATGATAAAAGTACAGTTAGAAGACATGGTGAAAAGGAAAGGAAAGGGGAATAAAACCTAATGTTACACTGACAGAATAAAATGGGAGCCATCACAGAATATATAAAAAAAGACTGCTAATGATTTTGCACTGTTGAGAGTTCCGGTGACAATGTTGTCAGGAACATGAACTTCCTGACAACTACTGCAGTGGCACAGAAATGAATGAAAATGTCATTGCATTCTAATATAACCAACATCCATCAGTCTTCAAGAAAAGGAAATGTATAAATATAGCAACAAATTTGGACCAAAAAGAATGAGATTCCCATATTCTATTCATGATATCTTTCCTTTTTTTGGAGAGGTGCTACATAAATCAGTAGGTGCTGGAATAGTTAGTAATTACCTGTCACTTCTATCCAGAGGAGACTGAACATTTTGTTCGATCAATCTGTGAGGTCCGGGCAGGTGCAATGGCTGGAGTCTCAGGCCGTGCAAGGAGGAGGAGAGAAATCAGCATCCCTTAGTGGCCGTGTCAGAGACATGACCCAGAAAAGTCAAAGGGAAAAAATTAATTTCACTCTTATGGTGGGCAGATGGATATGAAAACATAAAATATGTGAAATGTCCCACTGTAGGTGCATATTTGATGATGATTTGCAATTTAATTGGGCACCAGTGAAGTAGAAAGTTATGTGCCACAGACTTGGTTTCATCTTAGTCTGTAATTGTTTGGTTAGAACTGCAGCAATGCCAGCTTGGTGAAGTTGAATGTCTTCTTGGTGCAGTTTAAATGCTTAGAAACAGTCATTGTTCTGCTACTTATCTGTCAACTCTTGCACAAGAACAAAACAATAATCATTAACTAAAACTACATTAAAATCACAATCTCTAAAGACAGAATGACAGAAAATGGCAGACTTAGTCACACTGGTATCCTTGCATCTGCATCAAAGAACATTTGAGTCATATCTTAACGCCTTAGGAAAAAAAGGTTTTTTTGGGGGGGTGAGCACCTGCTCATGTGAGTTACAGAATATCTCCATAGCGCATGATACAGTAGAATCTACACATATACGATACAAAGGTATGTGATCTTGGACTTTGGATATTAGATTTAAAATGCATTTGTGAAGTTTTAAAACTATTTAAAATATTTATCAGTATTACATTGCATTCAGTTGATGTAGAGATACTCTGACAATTATCAGTTTTGACATTTCAGTTTGAGCTCACACTGTAGAAACATTTAGCCTACATTTACATTTACATTTAGGCATTTAGCAGACGCTTTTATCCAAAGCGACTTACAAAAGAGGATAACATTCAAGCTACAACACCTTAGAAACACCTTTGGTATGATCCAAATCTCGCATTTCTATTCGGTATCTTGTGGCATGCTTGGACACCTACATTTGGCACCCATTGCATGTCTTGTGACACCTCTTGTGGAAAAACTATGGTCTGTTCTGAAAAGAGAGGAAAAAAAATCAAAGAAGTTCTGTAAGCTTATTAGCCCGCCCACGCTGACAGGCCCAGAGAGAATTGATTGCTCTGCTCGGAACACCACAGAGCAACAAGGGAGACAATATCCGGCAAATGACTTCATACCTATACAACTCCATAATCTCTGTTGCGTAAGACTCTCATGAATTAGGAACCTGAATGCCTGCAGGTTGATTTAAGTGCTGAGGCGTCCTCTTGCTGGAGCATGTACGTAAACATTGACATGGGTCATGATTTAAAGATCCATCCATTGCTTGCATGCACAAGGACAAACACACACACACACACACACACATACAAACTCCATCCAATCTCCATGTTCTCTCTGCATGGTTGTTCTCATGCGACATTTGATTGTCAGCTATATGAGCCATGGCAGATGAGGCCAAGCTTGACCCCGCAAGTTCAAGTCATTACGAAAGCTGTGAGAACTTGCTTCTCACCTGTACATCTGCTCTGCAAATATTAACGATAAAATATGAGAGGGTGTGATAGGAAATGCACCCTGGGGCCCGCTTGTGTGAGGTACTCCTGGATTGGTTGTAAATGAACTGAGCTTTGTCTTTGTGGGCTCCACAGTTAGGTGAGAAAGTGACTATTTTCTCTCAGTGAAAGGGAACCAGCTGGTGGTGTTGGCTGTTTTATATAGACACACACACACACTCACACAAACACACAAAAAGTACACACACACTCTCTAAGACAAGCAATCATGTCTTAACACAACTGGACGTGCAGTGAGACATAGTGAACATGTGCACACTGCCTGGTGCATGAAATTCAGTACTTCTGGCTGCATATCATATTATGTCCATAGTTGTTGTTATTAAATACAGCAATATCCAATTGTAAATCAAGTGTCTCTATTCCCAGATGGTGGTACTTCCTTATTCTTCACACATGTCAAATGTCATTGCTACACACACACTGCTAAAAAGGATTCAAGGATATTTTATTGTCACAAATATAGAAATACTATGTGCAAGACATGTAGTGAAATAATACAACTACAACATAATGCAATTATGACAGTATACAGTGATGTATTTTTAAAGATACTATTCTTTTAAGGCAAAAAAAGCATTTTATTTATTTTAATTGAAATTAGAGAAATGTGTATAGGGCTTTCCGATGTCATTTTTATTCATTCACTGCTTACCTAGAAGCAGCTTTCCTTCAGAGAACATGTGCATTACTTAAACATAAAAAAGCTAATGCACGTATAGAATGGACTCACAGACTGCCACTCATAACATGTAATGGTGATGATAATGAAAGAACAAGCCAAAATATTCAAACTGCAGCCGACTGTGCTGTACAATTGGTGGATCATATTATTTCTTTTCACAGAGTAACTATTCCAATAGCATTCACAGTGTTTGTCTGTTTGGCATTGGTATTCTATGATTCATTCTAATGAATAATGCACATTATGTACAAACATGCTGTCCACACACCTCCTCTGATCAGTACAAGCTTCTCTCTGACCTTTTAGAAAAGATGCAAGACACTGAACATGTGGTGTGCGTGTGTGTGTGTGTGTGTGTGTGTGTGTGTGTGTGTGTGTGTGTGTGTGTGTGTGTGTGTGTTTGTGACAGAGTGAGAGGGGGCTTGGGGGAGGGCTCATTCAAAAGGTCTGCCACACAGGCTAACAGGACTGATGTTTGTTTTGTTGTTGAGCATTTACATAACATGCTCTTATCAGCTTTAGAAAATGGAACTACTTAGGGCTTAACACAATGAGCAGTCATGCTCCTGTTCTTCTTCCGGGTCCCGTACCACTTTGAAAGACAAAAAAGGCAGTGATGGCCATGCAATTTGTTGAAAAAAGAAAACCAATAAAATATCTTGCGAATTAAACCGATTAATAGCTATTTTTTATCTGTGCTGTATTTGTGACTCTTTTTACCATAATGCACTCAAGAATTATTTACAGTAATTCATTTAATAATAATTTAATTATTTTCTTTCTTCAGGCATTTCATTTTATGTTACAAATATTATTTTTACTGCACAGTTCCCTGGTTTGTGTCACAGAAAATCTAAAATGGTTTGCTGGAAATTAGCTCATATTGTTAAATATTCACGCTTTGACTCAGTGGCAGAATGTCAATTATGTATTTAATGAAGTGTTCAAAATGAACGCAACAATCAGAGATATAATTTAGAAATGTAGGGAAAGTAGTTTTGGCACCGGATGAACTTCTTTGAGTTCATCTCAGGTATGACAAATGCCAAAATTCCCAAAATATCACCAGTCCATTAATACTCTCAGATATTCTCAAGTTGGAGATGTGAAGTGCCCCCCTTCAATCCCCATGTCCAATTATAGAAACTTTATGGTCATTTTTTACACAAGCCATGCAGGCTTTTTTTGCTTGTCATTTATCCTCGAAATAACTCATACAAATTTCATTTTAGGGCAGAATGATGGTGTCACCACAGGAGTAAATATTTGCTTTGATTTGTGGAGTTGCCGCGAGTGGTTTATATAGCAAGAGGGGGAAAAAGGGAAACAGATGGAGAATGTTCTGGAAAAGTCTGTGAAGGGGAATATGCTTATGCTTGAGAACTTGGGCTTGACTCTACTCAGTGGTGGTATATAGTTTATATTATATTTTCACAGCAGCCTGCTTCTATTAAAACATAGTGTTAAGAAAGATGAAACCGAACAAACATTTTTGAGCCCTTAATATTCGTATGATTGTGTTAATCTGTGTATGTCAGTGACAGAGTGTGTTACTGTATAACAGATAGAAGTGAAGCTCATTTATCCAGCTATGTTCCTCCTCCACCTCAACACCTAAACCCTGAGGAGAAGAGAGGAGACAGTGATCTATGGTGATGATGCCTTTGTGGCTGTTTGGGTGGAGAGAAGGTAGTTGTGAGCTTTATGACTGTTATTTTTTTTGTAGCCTGTTAGCTTCACAGATACCGTTTCTCTGCGTCCTTATGGATCAATGGGTTTAGTACCACAGATGACTCAAACCGTTAATAGGTAATTAATGTGGCTGCAGGGAAGGGCTGTATGATAGGCTGGTTGATGGTCTGGACTAACAAGAAAATTGATGAAACTGTTTGGGATCAATAACACCACCCGTGGCAATAGCCATGCCACATTTGAGTCTATTGGCAAATATACAGTTGCCTATAATTCAGCTGTTGTTTTCAGTCTTAATTGCAAAACAGTCATAAAGGGTTATGGCCAATTATCTCTTTTTTTCTTTTGCAGATGAAATTGGAAAATTATGAGTTTGTGTAGCATTATATCGACTGTATGCATGTTTTGTCAAACTATTTTGGCTTCTTCATATCAGCAGGAAGTAATGTTGTGTTGAATGCATAAAGCTGCCTCCCCCTTTATTTAATAAAGTAAGCTGTCTTGTGCTTAGAATGCAATTAATGAGTAAAGAGCATTTTGTTGGGACATTTTTATCACAGTTACAGTATTTGTGGGCTGAGTGGATTCTCCACAGGATGCAGAAAAATACATTGCATGAAAGCCTTAAAAAGTCCAATTCTTTTGATCTGTTGATTCATGCTACAATATGTACACCAGAGGAAGTTAGATTTAGATAAATAAAAGCAATTGTGGAGTGGTCACTGCAGGCAAAATAAACAAAGCAGAAACTCTGAATGGGAATTACAATGCAGTAAACGGAAAACAATCAGAAAGAGCTGACTGATCCATGTATTGAGTGCAAATATATTCATGACACACATCTAATTATGAATATCAAATATACCACATTTGTGAAAGCAACGAGATGCAGGATG
The DNA here is from genome assembly GCA_015244755.2 of Tenualosa ilisha. Taxonomy (NCBI): domain Eukaryota; kingdom Metazoa; phylum Chordata; class Actinopteri; order Clupeiformes; family Clupeidae; genus Tenualosa; species Tenualosa ilisha. The sequence continues at coordinate 3,239,649 of PYXC01002417.1, forward strand.
TAATGTAACAGGATATTGACAATACCTTATCGCCTGTGTCTTTTCTGTTTTAAATTCATGACTGTCATTTTGATTAATGAATTCAGCCGGCGTTAATAAATGTGCTGCGTACATTTTTATCCATTCTCCAGAGAGCACACTAATGAGACCTACTTCTGACTGGTCCACATACCACCGGCTAGAAAAGTTATCAATCTGGTTCAAGAGCTAGATGTGCATGCTATTATGCAACATCCTTGGAAAATCCTTGCTCCGAGAGAGTATGCAAACATGCAGGAGCAATACGGATGCCTGTGAGCTCTCTCATGCATCACAATTGCTAATTTGGCTGCTTTATGTGAGGCCTGATGAATAGGTGAATGCAGCTCCCAAGGACGTCCAGTTACTTTAAGCTTAAATTACTGATGGAGTGTGGCCTCCTTTATTGGTAATGCTGGGACCTTTGCAGTTACTTTTAGCCGCTTGGTTCACAGTGCTTAATTAATTGTGTTCCATTCATTAAATCCATTATCACCACCGTGAATACATAAGATTTCTTTTTTTTTTCTTTTAAATGCTCAAAAATGACTCCACCATCACACCTGTTGAAAGAGAAGGAATCTTCCCTGGCATGTGTTAATAATCCTTTAAAAAAAGAAAATAATTATCATGTTAATCATGAATACAGCTTGGGGAAGTATTTCAGAGAAAGGCATGCTCTGAATTAGGCTGGGGTCTGTCTCCCATGGCAACGCTGTGTCTTTTTGAGGATCTTTTTATGATACAGGATGTTCTTTTCTATGTGTGCCTCCGAACCACGTTGACATGGTGGCTGGTATGTGGTGCTCCACCTGACAACAAATAGCACAGCTTATTGTGCATCAAGCAATCTAGGTCATGAGCTTCATACCAGGGATGTAAGTTGCAAAAAGGGTGCCTTTTCTCCCCCTTTTGCCTGTAATGCACCCTTACGCAAGTACAGAGTGTCTCTATGGATGATTATCTGAGACAAGCCAAAATATGCTTCAGTTGTTCAGACTGAACAGAAAGCACACTACCTGTTACATACGTTCTTTATTGAGTAGATAGGATACATTTTCAAGAAGAGGGGAAACCAATAGCTGACAAGACAGAGCTGCATAAAAAGTGATGTCATGTTAGACTCTTCCTTGTTTTCTACACAGTAATATTCCATCCAATCTTCTATCACTTGTGAATGAACTACCCTTACCTGAGATTTTAATTTGCTATGACAAAGGAAAAGCAACCCAGTTTTAACAACTAAAAACATTGTGTAGCCATTTGTGTGGCTGTGATTCTGGTCTACTAACTCAAAATCTTTGTGACAGTACAATAATTTGTGTCAGTTGAGTGATAACAATGCGTTGGGTGTAATACTGTTGGTAAGTGCAACTGCATAATGCATGGTTGTAATCAAAGGCCTAAATATCTGTATTTGAAATCATGCATATGCAGGCTTGATTACAGCCTGATGTTGTTTCGGGCTTTAGGTTTTAACATATGGTGTTGTCATGCCAAGCACTAAACAATGGATAGGCCCATAAAACATCACGTGGATCCATCTCTCTAATGTTATTGATGATATTTAGAGGTTGTTTTTCATTGCAGCTGGGACTGACTGCGTGGCAATGTCCTCAGTGTCCCAATTTGTTGGCGCACTTTTTTTTCATTTTGAGGGATGTATCTGTCTCAGAAACAATACAGTATGCTGCTTTCGGCTTTATTAACCTCGTTGAAACCTCTATGTCTTCTTGTCTGGCTCTAGGAGATGCAGAGGGTCGCAGGCTAAAGGGCATTCAGCGTAGCACAGAGACGGGGCTGGCTGTGGAGATGCCCAGCCGGACTGTGCGCCAGGCCAGCCATGAGTCCATTGAGGACAGCATGAACAGCTACGGCTCAGAGGGAAAGTGAGTCCATAGTTAAACCTCACACTCTTTTCTCCTCTAGTGTGGGTGGGCAAAGAGACCACTGGGATCTGATATCTGTCTCTGGAGTACTGGGGGTTTAGATGAAAAAGCTAATGTGTTAGATAAACCCAACTCCTATCCCTACCTTTCTCCAGAAATTGGTAACAGTGTCATAAAGTGTCATTTTTTTCATGTGCTGCAAATGATGACAATAAGTTTTTGAAATTACTCTGTCCTTATGTTGAACCTCTCAGCAGTTATTCTATTCAACTCTATATTCCCCTTCCAGCATTTAATGATCAGCCTTGTATTTATCAAGAACACAGATCAAGCCTTGCCGTTTTGAAATCTTGACATGCGAAGTTGCAGTGATATTTTAAAATGGTTATGCACACAGTTTCTCTTTTTGCCTGTCAAAATAAATCACTATATTGCACGAGTATACACATCACACTAACCATGTTTGATTTGTCTTTGGGTAAGGTAACACACTTTGTGATCATGGCTGTTTATTTACAAATATAAAAGACATTTTAATTATTAACAAAAACTGAACCTAGTTGCTTATCCTGTTGCCTTTTAGGTTGTCAAAGCAATGCTGTCAGATCAAAAGCAACAAAGATTACGCAAGCACGCTCAAATATCGGAAAAGAGATTAAAAACAGAGATGCAGAAATGTGGAACTTGCACAAATCTGGATAGGCATCATAAACTGGCATTCAAGCTGTAGTCCTGTTTTTTATGCAGACTGAGGGACATCATCTTTTGATGTCTGCTAGGACACTTGCATCTCTGGAGTTTGACGAGACTTAAATATATAAACGCACGGAAAGGGGCTGCGCTAGATACAGATGACTCTGACGCTGACTCTGTGAAAAGCACAGTCCACAGAAGGCTAACACTCACAGTGTCAGATACTTGACTCTCTTAGGCTGTAACTTATATAAATATATAATATATAGCATATATAAAATAGCATATTTAAAATTGCAACATGGCATCAAAATAACTACACAAATTTATCTGATTCACTTTTGGAATAAACTTTTATAGCTAATTATAATTTATAACATTTGTTTCCAAGTTAGGTCCTTTTTAAAATGGATATTCAGGAACCTGCACATGGATATTATTGTTTGGTGCCATTTCAGGAAATTAACTGGTCCCATGTGACCTGAAGCCTGACTCGTAGCCCTGACCAGCACAGCTTTCTGCAGATAGATTCAAATGCATAAGGCATCACACAAAACCTGCATGCAATATTGTTACATAACACCTACGGCTACGGCCACTCTGGCAGTAGTAAAGTGACATCAGTGGGGAGAAATCAACCTCATTGAAGCTGGATTACTGGGAATTGACCGGGGAGTTGGGGAGGGGATGGGGGTGGGGGCGGTGAAAGGGGCTGGGGATGGTGGGGAAGATTACACTTTTGGCTCGGGCTGAATATTTTACTATATTATACTGAATCTCTGGAATCTCTTGAATACATAACAACAAAATACACCCGCACATAAACATTCTTTTTTGAGCGGCAGATGGTATCCATTGCTCCACCTCTCTAGTAGGAAGTAAAATCACAATTGCTCTTCCATTTGCAACATTTATTCAGTCTGTGTACATGTGTGTGTGTGTGTGTGTGTGTGTGTGGTGGTGGTGGTTGGGGGGGTGCATATGTGCTTCCATGTTTACATGATTATGTTGTGTGTATATGTCTGCTTTTGTGTTATGGCACTATGCTTTAAAACCTGTATGTTAAACCAGTGGGAAAGAGGGTCATGGAGAGATTAATACAATACTGTGAATAATCTCTTTTTGTAATGTCTCCAATGAGCTATAGGTCATGCTCATTCTGTAAGCTATTTTAAAGCCGAGGTTTTGTAAGGTTGTTTAGGTTGCTAGACAGGAGTATGTGAAAGCTTGGAAAAATTCAAAGCATCTTCAAATAGATACTTTCAGTATCTAGCCATGTTTCCTTTGGAATGTGATATGAAGAACATTGGCTCTTCACTATGCAGAAATTAAAAAAAAAAACATGCTTCTGGATTTGGCTTCGGAATTTGTTTTAGAGATTCAGACCTTGACTCCACAGCAGTAATGAGGCATGCTGATTACATGCAAATGTTTGTTTTAATCAGGTGCACGCTGCCCTTATTCATTTGACAAAAATGAATCCGGTGATCATGCTGTGATTTTCTCTGTTGTTTATACCGTTGTTATTCAGGACACATGTTTGCTGTGTGTAACACAATGATCACTAGCGGTATTCCTGTACCGCTAAACGTCCCTGTAGCGTCGGACAGACGGTGTGTGTCACAGCTACGGGGTGTGATATGACACAGGTCAGGCCTGGTTTCCTTCCCCTCATTAGTGCGGAATGAGACTTTAATGGGTGTTGCTCTTGGTGTGGCGTCTCCTGTAAGGAGGCTCGTGGTGTGGCTGGAGAGCAGCGGTGGTGGCGGCGGTGAGATAGATGAGCAGGGAAAGAGGAGTTCTCCTGAGACCCTCTGCCTGTCCAAATGTGTGGCAGCTGGTGTGGACCATCCCAGCAGCGCTGTAAAAATAGACCAGCAAGGAGGAGAGCAGAGAGAGAGAGAGGGAGAGGGAGAGAGAGAAAGAGTGAGAGAGGAAAAGATGGTGAGAGAGTAATGCAGATAAAGAATTGAGGTCAAAAACACAGAGAGCTAATTAATGACGCACCTCCAGCGAGCCTCCCTGCACATATGCAGAGGATAACATTGAGAGAGAGAGACAATTGTGAGTAATATCCTCTAGCAGGGAGGAGCAAGCTACATACTCTCATACACATGCACAGAAACACACACAGACACACTCACAAACATTTTGTATAGTCACACACGCACAGGCTCGTCAGACATATACACGCTCAAAAGGGAGGGAGCACTGGTCATTTCACCAAGGGTGAGTTTGAAAACAATTGATTGGATTCAACTGTTATATTGTATTTTATATCGAGCCAAAAATCACTACCCAACACAGAGAGATGAATCAGTCCACTTTTTTCTGTTTTCTGTTTTTTTGCTGTCATCTTTGTGTCTGTCAAGGATGGAACAACAAAACAGATCAATCAATTACAAGAAATCTAAAATTCAACTTCATATGTTTGGACTCAAGGCTTAATTTACAGGCCTGCTCATGTTCCCCCTCTAGACCCCCCCTCCCCCACCTGTCCAAACATGCAATGGACGAAACCCTGTCCTCAGACAGAAGCTCATGCTTCCCTGTGTCACATCACTGGTCCGCTCTGCCACTGCCACTCTGCCGCTTTGTGTGCCGCAACGGCCACCGTTTAGGGTCTGGCTACGCTGCCAGAAATCGCATGTCCAGTAATTCCCTTAATTCATTCTCCAGGCAGCCTTATCTGCTCTCCAGTGCTGGCCCGTGGCCAGCGGGCCTCTTTATGTTCCCCAGCCAGGCCCGTATCACTCGCGGAGAGAGGGGGGCCACAAAAAAAAAGAAAAAAAAAATGCTCCTGCCTCATTGTCAGACATCATTAAGCTTGAAAGCAGCTCACGTTGCATAAGAGAGCACCCGGCAGCTCGACCACCACTGCAGTTCCACATTTGTCATAGTCTGTCTGTCGATAATGTCCCAAAGAGAGAGGAAGAAAAGCTGCCGTTTTATTGCTTGCATGAGAACTGTCTCCAAATAATGTCACAAACCGCATTTAGATCATTTAGCCAGGGCTGAGACTGTAGAAGCCTGCAAGTGTAAATGTGGAAATCTAATGCCCTATTTTCTCCTCTCCATTTCATTCAGTCTTAATTACTCTGGCGTGTGCCTGGCCTCTGATGCCCAGTTCGGTGACTTCTTGGATGGCATGGGGCCAGCCCAATTCGTGGGCCGACAGACTCTGGCAACAACCTCAATGGGTGAGAAAAAAGAGAATGTATGGGAAAAAAATATCTGAAATCTAACATATTGCATATTTAATAAGAAAAGCAAGATAAAGAAAGATGAAGAAAGCAGACTAAATTTCTTGAGTGTTTATTTCAGGTGATGTGGAGATTGGCCTGGCAGAGAGGAATGGACAACTTGAGGTAGAGATCATTCAGGCAAGAGGCCTAACGATGAAACCAGGATCCAAAGGGCCTCCAGGTAACTTTTGATCTATAGACATTCAGGTAAAATATTTCACTAGAGTTTGACATAGGAACATACCCTATAGGCATACTCTATAACATTTTTGTAATGTTAAAAGTGCAAGCTTACAGCCCAAAGCTACAGAGCTAACTCTCACACAGAATGTGTTGTTTGACTGGATCTTTGGTCCAATCGTATATTTTTTTTCTTCCCTTTGCAGCGGCTTATATAAAAGTGTACCTACTTGAAAATGGTGTCTGTGTAGCCAAAAAGAAGACCAAGACAGTGAGGAAGTCCCTTGATCCTCTCTACAACCAGGTCCTGGTCTTTTCTGAAAGCCCGCAGGGAAAAGTAGTTCAGGTAAAGAATATTCATCCCTTCCCAGACAGCATGTACCTGCCACTAGAGAGTATCATGGCTAGACAAATGTTTAAAATTACATTTCTGTCCTTTGCTAAATTTAGCATTGAGCATATATTGTTGATATATAAACAGGGCATCTATTCTATTAGGAATAAAATGCTTTCAATGTGAATTGTGTTCTTCTCAAAAGGCTTATTCGTAGTCCAGGCAATAATTGTTACTCTGCAAAGTATGACAACACATCAAACTTGTGGCTGCTAGGATGCCCTGGCAGAGCCTGTCATGTGCATCAAACATATCTTGAATGGCTTTGAGCTCGAAGATTTACTGCTATCTGAATTACTTTCATTTATGACGTTCTATTTGCCACTTTGTCATTGGTCCATGATTATGAGAGCTTACAGCTCTTCAACTTCTGTCACCAACAATTCATTTTTGTCAGTTGTCGCTTGTCATCTCTCTGCCTTTGATTGGCAGTTGCTTACATGTAGAAGGTGCTATGTCTCCCCCGTGAGATTACAGAGCCCACAATATTACAATCAGATGGCCAATTAAATTCAGTCAGCCCTCAGCATACAGTGCAATAAAATCTATTGTGTCTTTTGAAAAAGGCAGTCAGCAGTTTCTATCATTTAAAGGCACACCAGGCAACGTTTTTAGATTAATTTACCAGCTTCGTAGTCTCTTCGATGATTAAATGGCTCAGTACGGGGTAAATGAAAGCTCTCTCGGCTGCCTCTAGTGTACATTCCGTGGTGATTAAACTTGACAAAAATTAAACTGAATGACACAGAAATCGCATTTATCATCGGCTTGTCAGTCAACATTACGCTACGGAAATCGCTGGTTCCTATTCTTTGGTTTGCAAACAAATTCACATGGATTGGTGAGAATACAATGTTTTTGCTATTTAAAAAAAAAAAAAAATTAAAAAGAAAATAACAGCAGCTGTAGGGGGAGCTCTGGAGGTAAAGAAACACAGTTTTGCCTGGTATGCCTTTAAACATACAGTATTTATACACGTTTATACGTTTTGTATTTTGCACATAATGGAATGTGGAGAGGAATTTACAGTGCCATCTTTACAATCCGTGTGGCAGTTTAAATAAACTTTATCTCAACTCGACGGAAATAGACAAATAGATTTCTTAAAGGAGAAATCTGATGTAAATAAATCAATAGTCCGGTTGTTTGATGTTGCTGAGAGCTGTTGGTAGATATGAGAATGAGAGAATTTGCTGATGCTGATGGGGGCACAAGGAACGTTATTTCAGTTATGTTTTCCTGAGTCCCCATCAGTTCTACGTTGTACCAATATATCTTGTGCTCATATCTACCGACAGCACTTGGCAATGTCAAACAACAGGACTATTGATTAATTCACACCGGATTTCTCCTTTAACTTTATCTCAGCTCTAGTGAAATGGACCACACTGAATAGGGCATTTGGCTTGCCTAGCAGCGGATCTGATGGAAATAATGTGGCAGCTACAGTTGCTGGCTATGAATCTGTGTCAACACTTGTTGAATTGATATAAATAGACAATCTAAAGACATCAGCAATGGATAATTATAGTCCAGTCAAATTATTCAGGTTAAAGGTAAAGCAACGCAGACAGCAAAACAGTAACATTCAAGCCAAAAACCTTGACAATAGGTGCAGGGGTAATTTCATGTTTTGTCAATGAATAATTTTACCTTCCAAGTTCCTCTTTAGCATTCTGCCCAGCTACATTTTCTTCTTCTGGGAGTCTTGGCCAGAGAACAGAGAAATGGGTTGAATGCCTTATTTTGGTGTCAAAGGATGAAATATGACAATGTTACACATTTAACTAAAGTATTTTTCCCTCTGAAGAATATTTATTCCCATTTATCTGAGGAAAGATGTAAACAAAACCCAACCCCTCATTTAATGTTCGGTGAGGAGGGTGTGTACCTGTCTGTGTGTGTTCAGTGAGGAGGGTGTGTACCTGTCTGTGTGTGTCTGGAGAGCATGACTTCTACTGACAATGGGGCAGTCCTAAATATACAGAGGAGACTACCTCCTTATAAGGCAGACTATGGTGTCTAATAAATATCAGTTGGACTTTATTTATGTGCTATTCTGCACAGTTTGTTGGACAGTTGTGCCTTATAATAAACATATGTTCACAAGCTAATACTAAGCAGATGAATCATTTATTTAAAGAAGGCTATTTTAGCTGAAGTTGCCGTAAATGATTATGTAAGCCTGTTAAAAGAGACAGAAAATGTTTTGGGCAACTAAAACAATACAGTGTAATTGAACAGATGAAATTATTATCATACCTGTTAAAGCATGTTGTTTCTCACACTTTTACAATTCAAATAGCTAAATGTTTGGATTTCCATATGAAATACAACTAATTTCATGACTTATGACCATCCCCTTAGGTTATTGTGTGGGGCAACTATGGCCGAATGGACCGCAAATGTTTCATGGGCGTGGCCCGCATCCTGCTGGAGGAACTGGATTTGACGACAATGGTGATTGGCTGGTACAAGCTGTTCCCCACCTCCTCCATGGTGGACCCAATGATGGCACCACTGATCCGCCACTCGTCGCAGCTCTCACTGGAGAGCACGGTCGGACCTTGCTGTGACCGCTCCTAAGAGTGATGGCATCCCACTCTGGCTCTGGCTCTGGCTCTGCACTCACCCTCACCACCACCACCCCCCGCCACCAACCACCTGTCTTTATGGGCCCGTGGGGTGTCTCTCCTTCAGAGTACACAGCACTGCAGTGCAGGACTCTGGGTGAGCCTGGGCATAAACCTAACAAAAATAAAAACACCTTGCATTGTATCGTGGTGGAAATAAACATTTAGAGAAAAAAGAAAATATCACCATGAAGGTGACTGGCGAGTTGTGCGACCCTAGGACGACTGTTGGACCTGAGCACAATAATGTTCATCATTTGGGCTTGTCTTGTTCTCTTTTTCTCTCTCTTTGCTGTTTAAAAGGCAAAGCCCTAGGAGTTGAATCTGTTTTTGCTCACATTAAGTGCACAGAAAGCAGAAACATGTTAAACATGAAGGAGTTCTTTACATGGGACCGACTGTGTCTGATGAGACTTCCTGTTCGCATGTGCAATATCAAGGTTGAATTAGGCTCCAAGAATTTTTGAACAGCCAACTAACACAGCTGAATACCAACTTTTAAAATAAAAAACAGGCTCTTGTCTCATTTCCTACATAAAAGTAGGCCATGTGAAAAGATCTGGACAAATTCAAAGTGATGATTGTCTTTTCAGTTGACATGAGGATTCACATTTGGCGCTGAGGTGAAATGTAGTTTGTTTGTTCTTGCTTTAATCCATCTCTTTTTCTCATTTTATTGTGCCAAATATCCAGCAAGTGTCTTTGCTTTGTATCACGTGCCACTTATGAAGGTTTACTAAAGATCTGAAACTTCAGACACCTTCAGAGAATGTGTTAACCTTCATCACAGATATTTAGACTGGTGTAATAAATAGAACAACGTGTTTGAGGAAAATCTCAACATAATATTAGGTATGCATAGAATATATAAATATTTATATATTTGGCAAACTAATGTATACCTTGAATATGACGTAGAATAATGATTGCTGAATGAGGTGGTCATATGTGGCAGTTTATGGCAAATGAATTTTCTTTTTCAATCATTATTATAACTAACCAGTTTTTTAGTGAGCCAAGGTGCTGCTATTATTTGGATTATTATTTCTCTTACGTGGGAAATGCAGAGATTTTAGTAGCATTACAAGCTAGCATTAGATTGTAGCATCAGCATGGTAAATATTTTAGCTTGAAGCTAATTTAAAATTCGCACGATAGGAATCAGATGGAAATTTAATGGGACATGTTGTGGAGAAAATATGTAGCATAAAAGCAGTCAGTATTCAGCTGCAATACTGGTGTAGTGTTTGTCAAACAGGAGCCATGTCTAAATGGTAAAATATGGAGTTTAAGAGCAGTAGCCTATTTGCCATGTTAGGCACCATATTTGTGGAAACAAAGAGCCATTCAATGCAGGTGAATATCTGCCTCCTAAGGCTTGATAAAACATTTTGAGTGTCATTTTGTAAGTCAACTTAAGATTTGTTTGTACAGAAATCATAAAACTGCAGTCTCTTGCTTATGAGACATAGGACAGCTTCTTTGTGTATATCAGGAACAAAGGGACTTTGGTGAAGTTACATCTCTCTACATTAACATTTCTCTTAAGCAGAGCATCTATTATGTAAAGGAAGAAAAAAAGCAATATGATGCAGAGGTGACACATCCATTAAGGTTTGTCATATCCCTCTTCTTCAAAGCGGATGTGTCAGACCGGTAATTATAATGCTATGTCAAGTCATGTTTGTCTTTGGGGTAGCAGTGTGCTTAAGTGCTTACCGTTTACCTGGCCCAAAACATACATCAGGAAACTGAATGCTCTTTGAAACTGTGTCAGCTGAAGTCTTTGTCTTTATAAGGATGTATGCTTCGTTGTTCCTCTCTACTGGCAGTGTCTGGTTAGTCCTCTTTGGGCTGCGTTTCCTCTTTTTGTGATGTGTGGAGGTTTCAGGGCTTGTCTGTGAGAGGTCTGAAGGCCATAACATAAATGAAATGCTAAACTAGCTGCTCTATCATTAGCAAGCAACACCAGCTTTATACTGTGCATTCACAATAATGTTTAATATTTCTCACTTGAATAGACACACAAGGTGTTTTAGATGCACTGTATTGTATCTTGAGAATGATTTTCATCTTTCATGACTTCAAACACATTTGAGGCAAATGGAAAAATGTGTTGATTGTTCATAACATTTTGGTAAGTAATTAAATCATCACAAAATGTTGAAATAGTAATAGGGCTAGAATTGTAAAGGCATTTCTTTATAATACAAGAGTGACTATAATGAACTTTTTGACTTTGAATCTTTGATATAACAAAGTCAATTTACAATGGCAGTGAAAACATCACAAATCATGTCCTATGTGTAGGCATTACTAGCAGCTAGTGCTAGCACAGCAGTAAAAACAGAAACACATGAATGTTAATGAACTATGAGCATCTAAGTGAAGGCACCAAACTAGCTCAGTATTGTATTGTTATTCTTTGTTTATACTTTTGAAAGACAAATGTTTGTAAAGCACTTGCCAGTTTGGGTACAACAAATAGCTCTAATTTGTATTTGATTAGAAGCAGCCAACTCTGGCATATTCTGGACTGTTTATACAAGTGAACACACTCCTCTGCAGCTCTGGATGAATTGAAGACAATTCAGTTGCCACAATAGTGAACTGAATTACGTTATTTTAAATTCATTTGAACAAGGAAACAAAACAAAACTCGATTTATGCTGGGTGGGACACAAAATCAATGAATGTGTAAGCCCACTGACAACATTACCATGTTCATGACATGACAAGTATAGCAGGCCCACATAGGAATAGAAAATGTGGATTATCTTAATTCTCAGATGTTTTTCTATTGCTAGTGTTGTATTTGTCTTGAAAAAATCTGCCAATAGTTTAAATAAAATCATGGTCTGGGGAATTTATTACAAAAAGAAATCCACAGTTAGAAGCCTTAATATTTAGCATACTATCCAATGTTTCTGACCTTAAGATTTTCAGGATTGTATTACAACAGAACAGCAGATCAATAAAAGCCTACTGTGGTTTGGAATGTCAAATTGTCACGTACATGCATTCAGCTCCTCGCTGTCATCCTTGTCATGATGTTGATGTACACTGTCATGTTAAATGTGTTGTCCAAAGAGTGCATCTTGTGGGAGACACTGTTTTCTGTTTGTTGTCACTAGCCACTGAACATATCATTAGCCTCATATCGAGGTATTCGATATTGAAATCAAAAAAATGTTTTTGAATTGGAAGCTGTGATTTATTTTTTAGAAGATGCACTACTATACAAAGTTTGGATCATTATTATATTGTAGATGTACAGTATACATGATTATATATTACAAAAACAGAGTCATTGTTCAGTAATGCACAATCTCCATGTATTGTTCCTTTGGTTCCAAGGTGTCAATAAAGATTTTACTCTACCTGCAAATGAGTATGTTTGTATAGGCTTCATAAAACAAACATCAGTAATCTAGCCAAGCATTACTATTGACATTACAGTTCAGAATGCTGCCATCTCTTTTCAGACCATGTATGCAAAAAACATACACTGATGTATTCAAATCAATTGACCTGATCACGTCACCATGCAAGGTGGTGTGTTATGTAGACTAATCAGCTACACCATAGGAGTCCGGACGTGGCCAACTGCAGAAGCTGGCAGTGTGTGTGGTGCACGCAGGTGAAAGCAGTGCTGTTGGATGTCCTTTGTGCGCTGAATGTCACACGTGCAGACAGCTTCTCTCTCTCCGAGCGCCTGGCAACTGTCCAGGTTCCCCTGTGTCTGCCTGTGTGCACCTCCAAACCTCTGATTTGATCAACGTGAATTAAGGTCACAAACACACACACACACACACACACACACACACACACACTCTCTCTCATACAGGCACACACACCCACACCACACACATGCACTCACACACACACACACACGCACACACACACGCGCACTCACATGCACAAGAGCCGTAGCTGGTGCTATGGCTAGGATGACTGGCTCTTTACAAAGGAAATGTATTTAAAGATTCAACCTTCAAGCCAGAAATGCTAAAGGGCGCAGAAAGGAGAAGACCAACATAATTTGGCAAGAAGACTTTATTTCCATTCACAAAGCAGAGTGTAGAGTGTTGTGTGTAATATTGAGTACTGAGTGTAGAATTGAGTTGGTAGAAGACTTTAACACCCACCATTTGTGACAGTAAACACAAAACATTTAAATACAGTGTTTTGAATAAATATAAAATGTCCTTCTGTAAGAAGGTTGGCATGCTTTCATTTTGAAAGAAATCTTCACATTTGTGTGAGAGGTTACTGCAATCCAGAGATGTTATCAGTGAGAGGTTACTGCGATTCAGAGATGTTATCAGTGAGAGGTGACTATAAACAGAAATGCTATCAGTCGTCCGAAAGACCATGAGGATGGTGTGAGGTCATGAAATACCTACCAATGAAAAACAAACAACAAAGCAAAACTGACCAAATGATTTTCGATAAAAATGCATTCCATTTCAAATGCTATGAAAAAATCAAACATTTTTATTCTAATGACTGAACACTGAGAGCTGTCATACAACAGCTGTGCTTATACCTCATCAATATAGTATTACTAACAGTAATAAAAGCAGAGGAATTAGCACAGAAGATTACTGTGGTTGTAGTATAGTCTGGAGGATAATGTATCCATCCTGTGGTGTGGCAGCGCCAAACTGGCCTGCTACCTGTCAGGCTGCGTAAATGGGCAGAGCAGCAGTTGGAACTCTCTGAGTCAGTGGGTCAGTTCAGGCCAGCCCAGTGGGCAGTGCAGTCCTTGCTCAGTCCCTGAGGGTAATGATGACGTCGTCATCCTGGCCCTTCCAGAGCATCTCTCCCTCAAAGTCCAGCATTTTGTGCTTGCGACAGCGCAGCAGGATGCCCACCACTTTGTCCGAGATCTTGACGTAGCGGTCAAACAGGCGGCCAAAGGTGATGTAGATTTGTCCGTTCTTGTCCATCATGCCCATGTCACGAATGATGTAGCACATTTCATCCATCTCCTTGTGGATGTGCTTGTTGGCGCGCTCTCCTCGCAGTGCCGTCTTGGAGCCCTCCTTTGGTCGACCGTATCCCGCATCACCCCTCTGTAGGCGGGTGGCCATGGCATGCTCGTAGTCAAACTCCTCGCTAAAGGGGTTCAGCTTCTGGTTCTCTATGTGGTCTTGGGACCATCTCTGCCATTTGTTCTTGATGTCTGACATGGTGGCCACCTTAATCTGTAGAGAGGGAGGATGAAGCTGATGATATTAGGCTACATGTGTCCAGTTTTATAGATATTTACTTTATTTATCCTGAAAGAAATTTAGGGACTCATTTGTAAATTATCATAATTAAAGACCTTAATGGACCTTTACCACCGCACATTACAATAGACAATACCATTAACCAGTTTTCAGTGAATATGATAAGATTGTGTTAAACTCACAACTGTTGTCTTAGCAAATGCATCACAGCAGCACAACACATTGTCTAAACTCCTAATGATCTATTTTGAACATAAATATTGCCTCCATATAATTTTGTTCCGATTTGTTGGTTTGTCTGTCTGTCATCAGGCTTGTGCAAAGACACCCTCCCTGATTTTCATGAAGTACTTGGCAAGAAAGAGCCCATTACATTTGGGGCAGATTCAGATCTTTTTTTATTATTATTATTTTCTGTAACACTGAGAGATTTGAGAGAGCAGTTGGCCTTGGTGGAGGTCTGCACTCCACTCTGTAAGTGCTCCTCTAGTTTATATGATGACGCCTAGGCTAAAAAAAGGTTTTAATGGATACAGCTATGGTAGTTTCTCTTTCCATATGCTAGTGGCTAATGCTGCAGACACTTAAAAACAAGCTGTCATGCCAAGACTCCATGTGCTGGCATATGTTATGTATAGTGACGTGCTGTAGTGGGTTGCGGGTGAGGGTGGTATCGGTGCATCTTTCATGACTTGTCATTCAAAGTGTGGGGAATGTGTCTGGTGAAATATAAGATGGAAGCCTCTCTGAATCAAAAGGGCATGCGACACCACCATGAATTTCAGCCAACACCAAGGCTATGTGAGATATCCCAATGATTTTGAGGTCAGATGGAAAGATATGTGATTATATTTATGCCCACATAACTTCCACTGCACTGACAAATGTTTGACTTTGTGTCAAAACATTGTTTTGTCACTGAAAGGGTAAGTAAAGTTTTCCAGACTCAGGCTGTTTACAGTAAAAACATCCCATGTGTTGTGCAGACTCAGAGTAGCTGTTCAGTTTACTCTGTTTACGTTCTAGAGTCCCAATATGAACGGTAATGTTTCCACCACAGAATACTAACTTATACAAAATAAACAAGGTGATGTTGAACAGAAAAGCATAATTAATTGCTTCCCTCCTATTTTAAATTTTCCTGACTGGAAACACTATATTATACCTCCACTCCACTGTGAGTTTATCTACAGACAATCAGTGCTCTGTGACAAGTCTACTAATGCCCTGTCCTAGTGTCTGTTGTCTGATGCACTTTATGTATATATTTATTTATATTGTATGTCCACTAAAGGTAGCCTAATTGCACTAAATGTGTCTTAAATGTCTTCTATGTGTCTTAATGTGGCACCACTTGAATCCATGGTGTAACGTTGTTTTGTCTCACTATATAAAGTGTATATGGCTGAAATGACAATAAAACCCACTTGAGATTAATCAAGTTTAATATGCTTAAAGCAGCAGGCCAAGCACACATGCCAACTCCATACCTTGGGTCTGCTGACGGGTTTCTTCTTCTGTTCAGCCTCGTTCTGGTCGCTGTGATCACTGAGGGCTGTTTCCTCCCCAAGGCCACTGTCCTCCGTGTCCAGGCTGCTGCTGCGTGAGCCCAGCTTCCGCTCCTCCCTGCCTGTCTGGCCAGGGGCCTTTGCTGTCACCCCACCAGCAGCCTTAGACGTACAGTAGCGTCTCCTGGTGGGTGACTCACGACCCAGGAAGGTCTTTGCATCTTCGGCCGGTGCCATCTTGTTGGTGTCGATCTTTTCCTTGATGGTGCTGACCCAGTCGCTGCCACACTCACTGGGCCGGGGCTGTGCCACACTCTTGCTTACTGTGACCGTTCGGATGCCGCTCTCTCCTAGGTCCTCGCCGGCATCCACTGTCACCACACGCGGGGTGACCAGCAGCTTGACCTCGCTGCGCTCTTTACTCTCCACGTCCTCGATGACTGAATCGGGCATCCAGCCTGAGGGGATGGTGTCCTGCTTGCTGGTGTGGTCGCAGGCCCAGCTCTGCCAGCTCTTGGCCAGGCTGTTGACCATAGCCGCGCACTTAATTTTCCGCACGACCCGCGTGAACTGCTTAGGTTCCTGGGTGGCTGTGCTCATGGTTGCCTGGAGTGCTTGTTTGATGTCAGGATGGGAATATGTGGGGGGTGCTCGTGGGAAGCTAAGCAATCCTCTAGAGCCTTCCGGAGAGGCTGCTGGGGTTTAAATACTAGGGGAAGCTAATGCAAGGGTTTTGGAGGTGTGACATTACTGGTGCGCACATGGTGCTTGGGCTGACCCCAACACACCACAGGAATTTCCCCACGGGTGACTTAGTCAACAGGTGGCCATGTGGAGCAAGCAGCAATGACAGTCCTATTGACCTGACTAACCTGATGTACTAGCACGCATATACACACACACACACACACACACACACACACACACATACACACAAACACAACCTCATTCCAGAGGAAACAGTTAATATTTCTTATTTTAGCCGATTATATCCATGACTGCCACTCACATAGTGCAAAGATTAGCTCACTCCCACATATTCAGGCAGCTTTTGTCACCAGAAGGGCTTGCGATTGAGCATTAGCTTGTTATTTCGGATGCCTGTTTTTGTATGAGAGGCTTGCCAGCACTTTATGTGTTGATCTATTTTTGAGAGAAGCTGCATGTGCTGGCCTCTACTGATTGATACACAGGCCTGCTCGGCAAAACATGAGCCGAGCTATTTTGGGCAGATCGCTGTCCTTGGACCAGCCACAACGACCAAGTGGGGTCCATCTGGTGTATTTACATTTAAAGATGGTTGTTTGAATTGGACTGCTTAACTGATCATGGGACTTCACGAGTTTCTGTGAAAAAAACCCAAAACAAAACAAAAAACAAAGATCTTACATAACAACATCAATGAATTTATGAACCAACAGACCAACACACTCACAAATTTCACATCATGTTATATCATGTCACGTTACGCTGTTATGTTGATGACAGTTAAGCAGGAGCATTCCAGATATTAATTTTGTTAAATACATATTCAGTAGCAGTTGTATGATTTCCCTTTGAGTTCCTGGTATCATTTTGTATATTTTGATGCTTGTGATGCTGTCTCAACACAAAGAAAACAATAAATATACTGCAGAAAAAAAATAACTTGACTAAATGTCAAGTTAGTATCTGGGCTGCATTACAGTTTTAAGTTGAGTTGTTGTGTGAAGGTGAGCTAAGGTAGTGAAAGTATTTTTATACTATGCTGCTTATCAAAGACAACCACAGAAAATGGTAGGATGCTGTCTTTGCTTTAGATGGGCCGTGTCTTAATTTATACAATGGCTTCATCTCCCACTCAAGTTCCTTCAGGATGAACATTGGAGAGGAAATGAATTAATTGTGGTGTACAACAAGCCAAAGCCACTCGGCCTATTTTGGTTAAGCCGTGACAGAATGCGACTGAGTGACTCACGTATGGAGGAGTGTGGCTAACGTCGCTCTTTGCATCAGACGTAACAGGATCTGGTTCCTCTCCCTTTCACACAATGCAGTGCTCAAGACTTTCTTTCAGACTTTCAAATGGTGTCATTGCTTTGCATTGGTTGATTTATATTGTGAGAAACAAACTGGAGGCCTGGCTTTACATGCCGTCTAAACATTATGTAAACATGCCAGCAACAAAGCAAAAGTCAATGTTACTGCTAGTTCTTTGATGTTTACCAGTCATTTGATATGAAAGGGCTGCAATGCATAAGTTGTTGCATAAACAAGACATAAATACATGGAGTGACTGGTGTGCAGCAGGATCAAGGGAAGCCCAGGATTCCAAACAGGGAAAGCTTAGGTGCTGGGACCCCTATGAGCCGTTTCACATTACACAGTGACATGCCTATGTCTGGCTCCAGGTCGTCGTGATATTGTCACTGTTCAACTCAAGACATGAGCTTGACAGTCATATTACACTATTAATAAAGCATTCAACTCTTTCAGCCATACACCCTTGCTAAATAAAGTACATCTCTGCTGGACGTATGAGTGACAAAAATGTGGTTTTGCAACATGGAAACAACAAGCATAGGTATTTCTACACCTTCTGAACTGTCCTAATTTGTCTGGAAGTGTCATTGTGTCAAGTGTCAGTGAAAGTGTAACCTCCTCCACCAACATTATCAGTTATTATCAGTCTTCCACTAGCACAGTTTAGTCTGCAATTGGCAGGACTTATAATCATTTGTGGAATTGGTATAAAATGTTGCTCTCTAGAAAACATAATGGTATCAAAGTAAACAAAGTGAGACCTTTACCAACAGACTGGCATACCACTTTGGATTTTCACCCTTTACTGTACCTCTGCATTAACACAATGGCACTGTGACTCACCCAGAAGAGGTGTAAAAAGGTTTAATTTTCACGTTCACGTTAATGAAAGTGCATCCATATTTTGGCATTACTGTTGTGTATTTATACTAAACTTGGCACCTGTGACTTTCACAACAGCCTCCGCATGCCTAACAATGTTTGTGTTATTTGACAAGTATGAGGTATCCATCTGTCAAACCAGCCTGTTCCCTTAAAGGCAAAGAATATTACTCTCCTTTTGTGAAGGTCCATGGCACCATATTTGTATTGCATTCATGACTGTAACACAAATACCACATTATGAACAGAGAGATAGAGAGCTTCAAATCATGAAATTTGACAAAAAAAAATCATCATCAAAGTGTATTACCCTGGAATAGTGGATTGAGCCTTCAGCATGGTTCTTCTATGTTGTTTTAATTGGCTACATATCAGGAAATCAACATTCATCACTTTCAAAGAAAGGGTTCTTTTTATTGAATTTTAATCTGAGAGGAATAATTTTGGGAAAAAAGACAAATGTAAAACCTTAAGTTTAAAACCTTAATTAGATAATTCCTGAAAAGGGGGTTACAAAATGTCCTCTGTCACCCACGCCATTGCATCATGATGTGAGCTAGTCTTCTTTTTCAGTCTGTCTGAATAACTCCTGCATCTGCATAGCACTCATTAGAGAGGAATGAGGAATCAGCTAATCAGCACACTGCTATGTGATGACGCCAGGCAGCGAGCTGGGGAGAGAAGCCGTCTCTTCATCGGGGTGGCAAAGTGTTCAAAGGCAGTCCGGAGTGTTTGATATTTAATACCCTCCCATGGAAAAATAGTTTCGCCCACAGGTAGTGTTTAATGATGGTAATACCTAAATTACCATAGTATACTAGTATGGTGACTGATAGTGCATTTGTGGCTGCCATTGCTTACCACCTCGTGTTCTTTTTAAAAGGGTCCCTGGCTAGTAAGACATGTTGGCCTTATAAGACTGATGTTGGTATCAGCTATGTCTAACAGGATTTAAAAGCACTCAAAATGCTTTCTGTTTTACTATAAATTTTTAAAAACTTTTAGACTTTGTAAGCTGCCATTGCATTTGCATGGGGGCACTTAGATGGGAGTGGTAGTAGAACAGTGGTTAAGGAACCTGGTTAGCATGTTAGTAACCTGAAAATTGTGGGTTGAATATGGATAAAAGCCTCTGATGAATGCATAAATGTAAATTTACATCTCAACGCTTTCTTGGTAAAAAGTGACATGTTGATGGTGTCTATGTACAGCAACAGCTTGATGGCTGCACCTTGATTAGATTCAACCAGGTGATGTCAGTTTTTACAACAATGGCAGCTTGGGAGTGAAAGGATTCTCTAAACTTTTAAGAAAGCCAAAAACAATTTGAGTGTTTTTAAATGATATAGCTGACACCAACATGTCAACTAGCCAGGGATCCCTTTAAACAATTATTTGTCAAATTTGTTTATGTAGGATTCAGGAGAGACAAATACACTATCTTTAAAGGAGACATCACGGCATAGATATTTTTTCCACAAGCACTGCGCGTGCCACTGTGACCCAGGCAATATATTTTATTTAAACCATGTCTGAGGTCATGGTGGTGGCTGTGCAGTGGGGTAATGCGACTAATAATTACACCTCCTCTGACAAACACACTACTGATTTGGACCACGAAGAGTCACTTTGTATATTCCTGGACACTGTTGCTGCCGCCTGGCTCTCTTTTTAATAGGTAACCTGACCCAATAATGTGCCCTTGAACTATATACTCAAAGGAAGTATTTTTACCAAGCTTTGTCTGCTTACTTTAGCTTGGGATTCTTTTCTGGCACCATCCAGAATGCACTGCGCCGCTCTCTTTCCTGTCTGGGTATTGAGCACATTTGAGGGGATTCGGTCACCTAGTCGGCAACAGTTGCCAAGATTGTTCTCAATACACTTTTCTTTTTATTTCCCTACAGGACATGAAACCATGGCCCAGATACGAAGTTGGAATCAAAGAGAACTGGGTGCTGAACACGCAGAGCGTTCAATAATAGTGCAATTCTCAAACTCAAACCTTGAGTATGTTTGACAAACCAAAGAGAAAACAGTCGGATGTGTTAAAAGGAAATTGCCTGCGGCGCCGCAGAGTCAAAGACATGACAGAAATATCTGCGGTGTCATGTCATGTGCGCTAATGAAAGAAGCGAGTGTGTCTCTGTGTGCGTCTTAGTGAGTCACTCTGACTGTGACTCAGTGAGTGAATGAATAATTCCCCCAGCAGGGTGGGAGCACCTGTTTGCCATGCATGCGATCCTTAAGGACTGCACTCCAAAATAGACTACTGCTTTCCAGTTCTTTAAAGATGCATTAATGAGTGCAATCATGGCAGAGGGGGGAAAACTCAATTGTGCCACACACAGACTGAATACCTTGAATATCTTGAAGTTTTTTTATTTTTTTTTTGAGTGGACTGGAATTTTACTCTGAAGTATGAAACTTAAATGTACCCTATATAAAAAATGTACTTTTAAATATTTATATCATGTAAATTTTTCATATTCACTATATGCACTATAAAATAGATTTTTTTTTAATGGAGTAAGTAGGCTATATATAAATGATCCAAATAGATAGAAAAGGACCATTGTGCTATGCTAATTTTGTTGTAGGAAATATATTTCATCTTTGTAATTTGCAGTAGAGAGTGAGTCATAGAGAGAGAGAAGGAGAGAGAGAGAGAGAATGAGAGGGAGAGAGAACAGAGCTTAAGCATTCAGAACAGCCAGCCAGCACTGGAGGCCCCCCTCCCATAGTAGATTTATAGCCTCGCATAACACCATAACACCCCCCTCCCCTCATATATTTACTTTATGGCCTCTGGACAGCAGATTGGAAACATGCAATGAAAGGTGAGGGGGCGACACAAGCTATTTCTGAATTCTGAATGCTAAGCTAATATTCCTACGGAGGATACCTGCTAATTGCATGTGCCCAAAGAGTGACACATGAAAAATTGATAGTAAGCTGGATGTTAAATGCAGCATATCCCCTACTGGCAGTTAATTATCAAGAGAACAGTTCTGGATGATTAAATTTCACAATATTTCTGACTTATTAAACGGGGGTATTGTAATTTACTGCCTGGAGATGCCGCTAACGTTGTGTGATATTGAAAATAGGAGACAAAACAGTAGGATATGGAGAGGCAAGCAGAGCCTTCTTCATTTCACCGTTGGTGATTCTCTGTGCTCTTCACAGCTAACTGGGTTTTGCAGGACATCCACAAGAGAGGCACCAGAACAAAAAAATGTGGGCCACCAGACTATCCACTATAGTGTGTACACTTAAGTAAAACTGGGCCATTTCTACTGCTTCTCAAGCCCTTCATTTGAAGTTTTATGCACTCACAGAGTAGCCACCATTACAGAAGGAGGACACACACCGCTCACTACTTAAATGTCTACCAGCACCTCCGTGTGTGTCTGCATACCTCTCTTTGGTGCCATGCTTTTATCTCATGCACCGGCTCCTTTGATGCACGTCACATGCACTGCAGCATGCACTGCACTCATACATTATGACGTGCATTATTACACTGGAGTGAGGGATTGTATAGTGAGCGCTCTCAGAGGTTGTAAAGGACACAAACCCACTGTGCAGGCTGTGGTCATCAGGGAGCAGAAAAACCTTCAATGCCCACATAACTCTTTACTCTGTCTTTTAAAAAACAGATGCTCACATGAAGAACAGATGCAACAACAAAGTACTGCGTCTGCATCTAGGGTACACTGAAATTCTGTGACTGGGAATGGGGCCCACTCTGCCGCCGAGGGGATAAATGTGTCCTCTTCATTATCTTAAAGCAGCACTCTGCTATTGTGAAAGCAGTAATGGCTATAATTGCATTGACTGACTGCACTGCACTGCACTGCACTGCACTGTGGGTACACTCCCACTAATAACTCTCCAAATGGTCTGGTCTATGGTGTTGTGTAGTAGCGCCCCCATCTGGTAATTTCTGTATCTCATGAACAGTTTGAACTCCCTTTCTCTCTCCCTGAAATTGTGTGTGTGTGTGTGTGTGTGTGTGTGTGTGTGTGTGTGTGGTGTGTGCTGACACAGTTTTAAAGCAGGTAAAAAAGGTACCGTTTTAGTTTAGTTTCCTCAAATACACCAGAGAGCTCCTACTGCGTACAACCCGAAAGCAAAACATAGCCTGCAGATGCGGGGTTTGTGAAGGAGAGGACACACTTTTTGCAGAAAGAGACTTGTCTGGTGTTGCTGGGAAATGGAACACATTTGATAACCTAGATTTTCCTCCAGTTCCTTCGGAGGAAGACAAAGTGAAGCTACAGGGAAAATGACTGTGGGAAAAAAGAGAAAGAGTGAGAATTGAGGTCATGGGGAGAGAGAGAAAAGGTTTGTGCTGGTTCTGTTACACAGATGATCAGCTCACTGTTGTTACAGGTCACAGCACTGACAGAAAGTCTGTATCATTCCTGGCACTTTTTTCCAGTCTGAATCAATCCATAGCCTGCTGTTCAAGGTCACCTAGTGCTGTTGGTAGGAGAAAGAATGAGAAAATTTGATACAACATAGACAAAATAGTGAACTTGCAGCTAACATTCAATGCGTCACAGAAATTCACTTTCAGTTTAATTCTCCTATGCCCCATTACGTTAGGGTTACCTGTCCTGTTTGCTTTTTCATTTTCCATTTTCATCTTTTTCCTACAAACCTCAAACAACAGGGCTATGGATTGAACCACACCAGATTTCTCCTTTAAAGACATAAGAATCTTCCTCTAATAAAATCTATACACTATAACAGCTTTATACCAACCAGCATTACACTAAATCAGCACTAAAGCTCAGCTCAGAGGTACTTGGCTCACTATTCGTATTTTTCTGAAGTTCCAGTCATCTAAATCATTAAGATTCTGCCTTGACACCCTGTCAATATGAGTAGCATGGCATGTTCATTTGGGGAAGGGCAAGTCCAGTGATCTGAGTAAAAGAGCCTGATATTTGCCACCAGAGGGCCACATAATCACATTTATGTGGGTGTAAATATGTAAAGGGTTATGAAAGTTGATATTAGAAATGATATAGTGGATAGCTTCAAGTTGATAAGAACAGCAGTTGTCAAATAGTTTAAAGTGCCACTCAAAGTGAGTAGTGGCATGCCATGAATGTACGCAGATCTTTCAGTCCAGAGTAGTTGTGATGTAAGTGTTATAAGTGACTCTTAAGTAATAATAATAATAATAATAATAATAATAATAGAAAGGTAAAATATACACTCTCTCTACCCAAAACAATAAAATTTATAATGCATTATATCGACAATTTCCAGAGCATAATTAAAGCAACTTTGGCTGGCAGTAGGAATATTACAGCATATAGTAGTTGGCTATTTACCTTCTATAGGCTGCATAGAAATTGAACATTCTCAAAACTCTAGCTTACTAGCTTGTATTAAAGGTGCCATGCCATGCCACGCCATGTTTTTGAAATATGATGGGTCTACATGAGGTTGAGTTATATGGTGCATGTGAAAATGTAATAAAATCTTTGCTGTCTGTAATAGCCAATAGAAATAAATAAATGGAGAAATCAAGTTTGAGCCACTGGCGGATGGCACTGCATTATCGCTCAATCCATGTTGATCCAATCCAATCTCCTGTATTTGATTAGTGCCCGCCCCACGAAATCCTAACTAGGCAAGACCACTGAATATCCGTGAAATAAAGATAATGAAGGCCCTTATTATTTGTATCCAGCGCATTTCAAAAAAGAACAGGCTTTGTAAGTTTTAATCTGTGGTAGTAGGCTAAGAGTAACCATGCAATAACAAAGTAGTTACCTGATTATGTTGGCTAGTGTGAAACCCCACACATTACTTACTGTAATTACTTACTTACTTACGCTTACTGTTATGAAGTGTCTGTTTACAGTCTCCAAGACATTGGTAGATGTGTCTGTCTTCTTTTATTTCCTCTGAAATTTAATATTCCAACAATTTTAGCTCTTTGTCCCTTGCAATTCTGACAGCAGCAAATCAGAGCACAGCTCTTCATCATAGGTGGAAAAACAAGGGGCTTTACTCTAGGGCTTTTTGAATACGTGGCATACACTAGCGTTGTTAAGGTCTAACAACTAAACTATCAACTAAAGTTGGGCTTAAAAGTTGGAGACCTCAGAGAACAATTTGAACTACCACACTGATGTATGGCAGGGCACCTTTAAGACATGGTTTATAAGATAAGGGAGAGTCTTTGCATTGTGCCTGCAGCACAGTAACTGGGACAAAGCCGGTGTCAATAGTGACTCTTCAAGTGAAAAATAGTCTTTTAATGGGGCAGTCAATTCACTTGTGACACTAATGGTGATAAAATGGCTTGTTCTATGTCAATGCCCTTTTGTTGCGTTCTTAAATACATGTAGAAAAGGAAAGTAAATAAAATGAGACAACCACAGCTGTGGACAGATATAATCACTGCCATGTAAGTGTTTCCATATGAGTGTTATCCTATAATCAACACACTTTGGAAACACGTCATTTAGACTTGCAGTATTGTCCAAGTTCGTTAGAAAGTCTAACAGTGGTAGCCTAAGCCAAAGAGAATTCACTCATGAGATGCGTCTCACGTCTGAATAACAACCCCGATTTTGTTTCCAGTCGATTTGGATGGGGCTCTTACCAAGGGACTCATAATAAACAATTTCACACATTTAGTAAGACAAAAGCGATATCATAGATATGGACAGTGGATATATAAAAGGCAATTAGCATGTTAAACTGAAATCTGATACTACAATACACTTTTACTTGTTGTACCAGAACATTTTTGATTTGAGCATTTTTTTTCCAGCTACAGAAGGACTTGTTTTTCTTGGCACTTAGAGAAGAATTTGCTGGATGTCGAGTGAGGAGTGGATTGTTATTAAGCCATGGGATGATGTGCCTACAAGGCTCCTAAATAAATCATAACTAGATGTTCATAAATATACAACATTTTCTGCCAAAAACCGTTTAAAGTGAAGTAAAGAGACTTTTAATTCTGTTTAACTGGTAGTTGTAATAAGAATTTCATGGAAATAGTACAAATGACATTTAAATGACTATACAACAGGTGTAGATCTGTCTGTATGTTGTGTATATGTGTGGTGTCTATTACAATCTCAGCATCTAAAAAACAGCAATTTTTACAGCAATTCCCCTTTCCACTCATACTGAGCACATGAGTAAATGAACACTGGCACAAAGCAAATGTAATGACAAAAATGGGCACTACAGAGACACACTGTATCTGTCTATGTATAGTCTGGCTCTCTCAGGTCCATGTGTATAGGCATAGCTAGAGTAATAGTATTTTTTACCTCTTAAAGTGCATTTTTCCAGATGGTAAGATAATGTTTGTTCACAAGAGCAAATGTAACATTTCATGGTTAGATTCAGAGAATGATAAGACCTCATACCAGTGAAGTCTAACCTTTTCTTCAAAGAGTATAAAATGTCTCTTCTGTCAGCCTTCATCTCTCTTTTTCTATTTCTTTTGTTTTGTCTTTTAACTCATCCACTCATGTAACCATTCATTTACCATAACATCTTGCCATCCAGTTTATTGTGAAGTAGAAAACTAAGCCTGTTTTTGACAAATAATAATAAATTCAAACAGAAATATACAATGTTAAAAAAAGGTTTTTAGTATCTAAAAAAATCATTCAAGTTCATCACATTTCTATGCTTTCCACATCTCAAGTGCAGTTCTAGTGGATTCCAGGAAGTCAGCTCTCCCTTCTCCGAGATCTCGTCCCCTTTCCTCTCGAGCAGCGCCTGCACCTCTCCTTTCAGACGCCTGAATCTGATATTCATCTCCAGCGGGTCCCTGTGGCCAGTGAGTGGCTGTGCTGTGTCTCTCCCCCTCGCATTCATTTGATGCTGTCTTGGCGACGCCGATGGCTCCCGACAGCGCCTAGGCAATGACAGAAGGATGGAACGCTGTCAAGGCGGTCTGTTGACACTGCGGGGCACACTGTGTGAGAACTGATGAGGCTGGGGATGGAGCGGGGGAGGAGGAGGGAGGGATGGGGGGGCGTCAGCAAGGAGGGATGGGGAAGGAGATGGAGATGTGGTGGGCCTGGGGTTCGTGTTGGGGTGGGATGCAGTGGTGTGGGAGGAAGGTGGGTGTGTGTGTGTGATTCTGGCCTGTCGATCGGTAGATTGGCCTGGCTCATCTCTGGGCACTGGGCAGCAGCCAAAGGATGAAGCCTTTGTCAGTCTTTCAGCTCAACCACTATCTCCAGCTCTAGTTACATCAAATCAGCTCCAAGCATTCAGCGGGTGATTGATTGTTTGAGATTTAAGATTCTGATTTACAAATGCATTGCTTTCAGGCTTGTCAGCCTTGTCAGAGAATGCCGTTTTTTTTTTTTTAAATGTTTTATGGAGAGTAGGAGGAGGGTGTGTGTGTGTGGGGGGGGGGGGGGGGTGTTAGGAGGGCACCCTGCTTTTCTGTCTCTCCTCAATAGGAGACGCTCTCAGAAGTCGTACGGTCGGACCATCATGGTGGTGGAGCGCAGTGAGTAACTGGGCCCACGGAAGTGGTGCCACTTGATGCCGTTAAGCTTTCGGATGTTGTGGCCGATGCCGTAGTAGATGCCATTGAGGTTGGAGAAGCCGCAGGCGTCGAACCACCACCCTGCAGGGGAAAAGCAGAGTGCAGCAGAGGTGCAAGTGTTATGTCTGGCAAGGAGAGAAATCTGGAGGAGCGATTAAAGTGTAACTGACACCTCCAAATGGCACGTCTGACACTTCCCTCCGATTGCTCATCCTGTTTTTACTCTGGGATTGGAGCAGACCAGGCCCCAGCCAAGCACATTTCTGTATTTTGAAATGGTACACTTTGCCTGCTGGGGCAAAAAGGCTTAGGTTTGATTTAAAAGCAAACTGAAAGTCTCGCAATGGGAACCAGGCTGTCTGTCTTTCCCTCTCTCTCTCTCTCTCTCTGTGTGTGTGTGTATGCAGAAAGACAGCATGGATTCACCACTGATTAATTTAATATCACCTCACTTGACGAGTATTTGGCTTGGATGAGACTCGTCAAGTAGTTCTTCTCGTAAGTGGTTTGATTATGAATTACTATGCAAACAATAGGGGATCTCAAAGGCTTCTAGCTGAGTTGGGGCAATTAGCTCAAGCAACACTCAAAATCAATCAAGACACACCGTATTAAAAAGCTATTTGTCTTGGAGTTCATGCAGGGTGTGAGATCTCCCTGCCGTGGCCATAGAATTAATAGCTGTGACTGAGAGAGGCACTGTACGAAAACAGCAAACTTTTGAAATCCAATGTGTTTTACATAATACTACAAGTCTGGAATTCCTTTCCTAGAGAAAGGATCATAAGAATGAGTTTGGTTCTGTCTCCAGCTCTGGGCCATGACTCAAAAGACATTGACTAAAGTAGGAAGAAGAGCAGCAGTCGATGAGGAGAATTACAAATACATCTTTCGTTTCATAATGTTTATTACATTAGGACAGGCTCACCATGACAGCTGTCGGACAAGTGATTTATAATAAGAATTCCAATATATTGTCCTTGTTACATAGCCAAGACTTCTCCTAAGAAACTGAGATAGGTACTGTAGAAGAGAGCTCTTGTCACTCCAGAATGTAAACGTCCCTATGGTCCAACAAATTAGACTTGACACACCATGACATATGATGTATGATGTATGACATATGACATATGTCATGATATACATGATATAACTTGACATAATATGACATATGAGCCAGCCTAGAGAGGTCACCATACGTACCACCTGTAAGCATGAGTGCACACTTGCACAGGCAGTTGTCATTGTCTTTGTCTCGAGTGCTGAAGGCCGTCCCGTGGGACACCAAGCTGCTCTGCTGCCCTGCAGTGCCACTGTAGCCCCTCAGGAACAGTCTGAGTGGGACAAAGAGCATCAGAAAACATTGGAAAGAGAGAGAGAGAAAAAAAAGACCAATTCAACGCTCCATTACAGCAGCTGATTCTACAGACTTGATTTTTTTGGAGAAATTAACTTTAAAAAAATTACATTTTTTTTTTGAGAAAATAACAAAAGGCTGTTTTGTAGATTTTAATGAGAAATTCTGAGATTGTTTAACCTTATTCAGTGTTTACATCATTTACTTACAGTATTTTCTTATTTTATCTCAGTAGTGAAAATTGTGACCTGAAACAATCTAAAAAGGTTCCCTAGGTTCCCCTTTAATGCATTGGGGGCCCACCCACAACTAAAACTCCTGTTGCTAAAACACATTGGAGTTGCACCTGTAGTGCTGTTTCTCACTGGCCAGCTGGAATCGGTCGTAAAGAGCATAATGTCCATGTCCCTCCCAGTCCTTCAGCTCCACGCGCAGAGAATACTGTGTCTGGCTTGTCATCTGGTGCACGACTTCGTTGCCCAGCCAGTGTTCCAGAGCAGGGTCACCAAAACCCTGAGAAAGAAAGCGGTTGCCATGGTAACTTTCATATTATGTGCCTTTTTAGTCTTTTCATTTTGTGTGACATCAGAACAATTCAGTTTTTTTCCTTATTGTTAAATTCATTTCTTTATTTTTACAAATGAAATTGTTTAAGAGAACCATGTTTATTAAACTTTTCCATTTTTTTAAATCAAATATATAAACAAACATGCAGAGTTTATTTTCCACAGCTTCTCAAATGGAGAACTGAATCACAAAATGCTCTCTGAAAAAAAAAAAAAAAAAGAACCTCTAGTGTGGGGATGTGGCCAAGTTGTCAGACATGTTTGCTGTCTCCATGTTTCATTCTACAGCTCATGATTTGTGAGCTTATGTCATCAGAGCCTAGCCGCTCGCTTCATCAAAACTTCCACTGAATAAGTAGGAAAACATCTGATAATTTGTCTTTTCTAAGCACTTCTTGAGTTAGTCCACCAACCAAATGGAAGTCTTAAGTCTTAGAAAAGGATAGAGGAAAAAGCTGCTGCAGTCTGCAGCATAAATAATGTAGAGATGTTGAAACATGATAAGTTGTGCTTCGACAGACCGTTTTCACCGCGCGAGGAGGTACTGTTTGAGGGGCATGGAGAGAACATTTACCCTTTTATACTCATCCCAGCCTCTCTGGAAATCAGTGCTACCGTCTATCCTGCGTTGGATCAACGTCCATCCTCCCCCAGTTGTCTCCATATCACAGAACACCTTCAGAGGTTAAACGTACACACAAGCACAATTGCTTATGGTTCAACGACATATAAAAGAATGCTCCACTCACATACAATGAGTTCAGTATTTCAACATAGTCTC
Organism: Tenualosa ilisha; assembly: GCA_015244755.2. Taxonomy (NCBI): domain Eukaryota; kingdom Metazoa; phylum Chordata; class Actinopteri; order Clupeiformes; family Clupeidae; genus Tenualosa; species Tenualosa ilisha. Next base: position 3,269,608 of record PYXC01002417.1, read on the forward strand.
TTATATGTCTGCACTGCATGCAGTGACATGCTGAATAACAGAGGCATATTTACATTCATTTCATTTGACAAGATATCCCATTTGGGCGTCTGAGAAAGCTTGTAAACAGATCAGCATGAGCACTATTAGATTTCGCTATTGAACAAAATGCCTACATTTAGGAAAACCTCAAAAATCAACTCATTTAACAAAAGACTGCATAGAGGGTATGCCCAAATATTATTAGCCATTTGTTCTATGTAAATAAACCTATTTTAGTGTGACATAAATGAATTTAACATCTCCACCATTGATTTGCGATAAACCTTCAAGGAAAAAGAGTGAGAAATAAATAAGCTTTATAACCTTTACCTTGGTTGGTGTTGTCATGTTGCCAATGAAAATGTAATAGACTCCGCTGGTGTTGTGGCCTGCTTTAAAGGCCTGTGAGCAGTCTTGAAACTTTTGCTCTCTCAGTTTTGGCCCTGTCAGCAAAACACATACATCCCCAACACTTTATTTATCCTTCACAATCAACTTCAACAAGCAATATATGAGAAGAGATTGAATATGTGGGAAGTCCCACAACCAGTGTAATTATTCCTCTGGCCTTAAATAAGGATGTTAAATATGATGAGGGGTAAAGTAAGTATTAGAGTGAGGCATCAATGCACGACTGATGGAAGTTTATAGACAGCTGAAATGAAACTAGGGCATTACTGTAAACATGAGTATCTGTCGAAGAAGATTTGAGTGATTAGAATACATCACACATCTTTTTTTTACACCTATAAGTAAACTACATACATGTAAATTCCATTTGACTATTTAGGCATGGCACTATTTCAAAAATATGATTCCTCAGCACTGTGTAATATACAGTAGCAGATTGCAACTGTTTGAGGTGCATTTGAACTTTGGGAATCCGTGCATTGCACACATTTGTGAGCAAACCACTTGTGCCAAATAATATGGAAAATGTCATGTTACCACTGAACAGGATTTACTTTGGTCGGAGATTAGACAATCTTATCTAAATGTGTGGCTCCCACACATCCAAGACTCAGATACTGCCAAAGAAATCACTGTGAAGAGTGTTGCCATAGTCCATTTTACTCCGTCTATAAACATCTCCGATGAAATGACCAAAGGATACTTTTCCCTAAAAAAGCTATTTCAAACTGATGCCAATTTCTAAAGTATGCTCAACACAAAGTGCTTCAAGCAGATATGATTATATTTGACCTTAATTACATACTTACTTCTTAATTTACATACTTATTAAAGTACTTCATCAAAGTAAAGTAAGTTTTACAAGACCCTAGCCTGGCTTTCGCAACTGATGACGTCAATCTGAGATTGAGCTTGGTCTGGATACTTAGCTGTCATCTCCCACTTCTCTAAGGTAAGATTAATGAATGTAGATCAAAATATCTGGATGAATGTGGATCATCAGTCAATCAAAACTGACTAATGTAAGTTGCTTTGGATAAAAGTGTTTTGTTTCAGTTTTGGGTGTTAAGCCCGCCTCCATCGTGTCAGGGGTAAAAGCCTATTTTGATTGGTTCCTCATTTAAAAAAAATGAAGTATAAATGAGCCTGCTGGCCATACAGAGCCACTCAGATTTAAGCAGATTTGCATAATGTACTGTATAGGACAATAAGACCTGCCTATCTGGAGTTATGGATAAATAACTGGAGGTGTCATCAAGATGGCCACCGAGTAAAGGGACTTGAGTAGTGGACTTTGCCTGAGCTCTCTAGTTGGGACTGCAGCTCTCACAAACAAAAGGTAGAGGTCAGTGTGTACATCTCAGTACACACTGTTTTTTTCAAAACTAACAGCATTCGCACAAGCAAACACATTTTGCTTTAATTAATATATCATATGCTCATACCAGATGCATCACTTAAAGGCCTTTGCCATTTTTTTTTTTCAATAGGGCTATGCCATTGTCACAAATATGTTAAGTATTTGCTCTCATGAATGAATCTTAAGCCAGGTGCATCGCTACTAGCGGTGTTGGCAGCTGAAGAGGGCGCATGCTCACCTGAGCGGTGGGCAGCTGTGCCCCCCGAGACGAGGCCGATGAGGGTGTGCACGGAGCTCATGAGCTGCTGCTGCTGCCGCTGCAGGGCTGAGTTGTTGGAACTGGCCGCTCGCAGCTGCCTCTCCAAAGCCTCGATGGCCTCCATCTGCCTGCGCACCACCTCCTGCAGTCGCTGCTTCTCTTCCCGCATGCCCTCCAGCTCTGTCCGCTGCTGAGACTCCAGCTGGCGCACCTTGTGCTCCAGGCGACTGGACGCAGGCAAAATCAAAGCCAGTGGATATGAAATGTAGACATATTAAACTGGATCTGAACGACTTTGTCAGTAACAGTGTCTGCTGGCATTTCACTAAAATGTACCGATAAGTTGTTTACTTTCCCGTGCAACTCAGACCAAAGCTTTCAGAGTTCCCTGAAGAAAAACCTTTTTGTATACTTGTACTCCTTCCCGCTATTGGAATGAATATACTGAACTTAAAAGAGGGCTCATCAGGGTCTATGTATACAGTCTGTCTTTGACACTTTATTGTAACTCGTCATAATACCCTGTGTAGTTCTACATACTACAAAAGTTGAAGTTCACTGATGATCTGGGACCATTTATGGGAGCATGGGAATAGAGTGGACTGTGGTGTTTCGCTGCTCCCTGGATTTCTGCTGTTGATTGCGTACTAAATGCAAGTGCACTTGGAATGGCGATGAAGGACTGAGAGCATTTGAATCCCCCATGGAGCAGCTTTTAGCAGTGATGCAGTGGCCAATTACTGTTGTCTCCGAGACCTCGTGTAGACTGCCGAGTAACCACAACAAGAGCCCAAAACACTCTGTTGTGGACCCAACTTCTAGAAAAGATGAATTACATCTGTTTAATCTAGAGAAAACTAACTAGAACCTCTAGAAAAGATGAATTACATTAGGTCCAGCTGTTTAATCTAGAGAAAACTAACTAGAACCTTTATGGGAAATCTACAAGTCATGCTTCACATGGGGGTGGTGGTAGCGTAGTGGTTAAGGAACCTGACTAGTGTGTAAGTAGCCTGAAAAGTTTTGGGTTCGAATCCCGGCTGCCACCGTTGTGCCCTTGAGCAAGGCACTTAACCCTAAGTTGCTCTAGGGGAGACTGGCCCGGAACAATTGATAGTTGATGAGTTGTAAGTCGCTTTGGATAAAAGCGTCTGCTAAATGCATAAATGTAAATGTAAATGTAAATGCTTCACAGTAGAGATTACAGACTTGCCTCAGGTCTAGTCAAAGATCAGTGACTAAGATGTGTTTATTCATTATAAACAAATAATTAAAGGACTGATTATTTCCCGACACAAAGACTCTCAAGTGAGTGCTATTTAGGTTCCTCAGTTCTTCTAGCACAATGATTAATTGTTTTGCTTTTCGCAACTTAATAGGCTGTAAAATGTTTATTTTCCCTGTATGTGAATTAGGCAGAGGATTTAACCAGGCTAATTCTGTTACCTGTTTTTGTCCTGAAGTTTAGTAATCTCTGAAGTCTGCATCAAAAGCTCCTTCTCAAGTTTGTTTGTAGACAATGAGTTTTCCAACAACTGGATTTCAATTCGAGATGTCTGATTCATGACCTACAGGGATTTAAAAAATTGTTTAAACAATATTGTCAACATTTAATCAAACATCAAACTTGTTCTCAGTGCTTAAATGTGAAGGTATTTCACAATAGTAAAACTGTTATTTTTTTCTGTGAAGAATATCAAATTAGCAAATGCGTGTCTTCTGCATGAACTAATACAGTACTGTATATCTGATGAGCGATAGGAATCTTTAATATCTCACTAGTTTAGACTGTGTAACAGTTAATAACTGTGAAGAATAATAAGGTAATAGTCTTATGACTTTATATTTGGCTTGATGCAAATATAAACATCTTGTGGATTCAAGTAACAATAAATCTTCCTTGGATCGGCATATTGCTAACACACACTTCTTACATCACCTTTGCCTCTACAACATTCAGCTTCAGTGTTTGCTCTGCAGTTTTGGTCAACAGATTGGTTCCGATCTCCAACATGGTGGCTGTTTGGTTATGGACAGCATCTGCATGGATCTGTACAATCTCCGTTTTGATATTATCCTGAATGTAATTTTCAAGCTGGTGATAAAATAGAAAAAAAAAAGGGGATCAGTTAATCACTGTAAGGATTGTGATGGTGTTGGTGTGTGTGTGCGCGCGTGTGTGCGTGTGCGCGCGTGTGTGTGTGTGAATGAGTAAGTGACTTTCATGCAAAGTCAGCATGAAATGTTTATCAAAGCCTGATGGTTTTTCAGTGTTCCTGTCAATCTGTTACATATGCTCTCTAGGCATGTCACCCACTCACTGTCCATATGGTATTTGTCTATACTCACCCTTTTATTATTTACATTCATATGTGTATTCATGTTGTGTTTGTGCTCAGACTTCCACTCATGTTGTATTGTGCAGTAATCACAAAGAAATAAGACATACTGGGTCCCATCACAGACACTACGTCACCTTTTGTTCATTGTTCCCTCTGAAACCACATCATAACTAAATATACTCAGTGCTCATTACTGTGCATGTCACAGCTGACTGATTTAAATGAGAGACACGTCAGTCATTCATGAGTATTTCTGTAGCCATGGATGACAAATGTCACAGGGCTAAAGAGGATGCCACCCTTTCAGCCTTATAACATTACTCAGAATGCTGCTTTTTCAGTGACATTGCCTCACTAATATAGAATTTCTCTGATGTGCACATGGAGAAAATCGTTCCAGCATTTTCAGCTACGTTGACGTGTTGGAAATCATTTGTTTGTTATTATACATGAGCTTGTTCCTTGCCTGAGTGACCCTCTGTCCTTGGGAATCAATCTGGTGTCAGCCAAGGTGCAGCGCAGTGACCCAGCAGGTCCTTGTGTACTCTAAATTCAGCAAAAGTAAATATGCCATCCTCAGGATATAAAAACACTAAGAGGAGGCTAAAAGGAGATAAATTTATCACAGTTGAAATAAACACAGGAGTCCTGGGGGACCTCTACCCTCCTGATGTGGTTAGTAGGGAGTTAGATCAACAGCGCTCTGAAGTAGAGACTGTACATCAGCTTTACTGTGCCTCCTGACGTTAGGACACACTACGGAGCACTGTTTCGAATATTCCTCCTCGTGTCACAGAATTAAGAAGCTGGCAGATGGTTGGCTTGTAAAAATGAATAGTCACAAACAAGAAGCAAAAAAACAAAACAGAGAAAAAAGTTGGCTCCCTCCAGTCATTGTGTGCCTTGACCAGTTAATTGACCCAAGCTTCCTGCCTTTGGATTAAAATTACACAAGACATGCCCATATTAAGAGCTTGAGAACCCAGATAGGCCAGTGAAAAGGGCCTGCTCCAGTGCTCCTAACTTAAAACAGATGTCCCGTTTCAGAGTGATCGCTGTGCCCCTGACAGGAACGGGATGTGGAGAATGAGGAATAGTGTAAATCGGACATGTGCTCGTTTAACAAGGCGCCTCTTAACTCCACGGACAATACCTGGGAGATTAGGTAGAATGGGGGTCATGCTTAAGTCTTGTCACCTGGTCTTAATGGGGTGCTTTAAAACAGTCCATCATGGTGGAAGTGATGTTAAACACAGTCAAGAAGATGTCTCTGTTAGAAAGCAGATGGCTAATCACAGCGATTGGTTAAATTAGTTTTATGTGGATTGACCTTTTCACTCTACACTGAACAGAACAATCTTGTACCTCATTCAAGGCCCTGACTCCTATTCGCTGTAGCTGTTAGTACTAAAACAGCTTTAATCCTTTCCCCACTGTCTCCAGTGACAGTTCTAGACATGCATAGGGTAGTTTACAGCCTCAGGTCGACATCGACTCCAGGATTTTTGTGTTAATCTGTGGAGGCTGACTTGCTCATTTCCTAATGATCACAAAGTTTCCTTAAATCACTGTGTAATCAGCAGGAAAACAAGAGCATTGTGACATTGCAAACCTTTGCTTGATTGAACATACGCGTATGTTTGGTCCTGTTCTGCATCATGGCTCTGAGGTAAACGTTTAGTCAAAACACGGAAACGATTAACAGCAGTTAGGATATTGATCATTCCAGGAGGTGTGTGTACATGCAGCACAGCAGGGGCTGCAATTTTCCTCCTGATAAAACAAAACAAAACAAAAAACCAGAACAACAAATTATTAAAGCTGAGATAAGGCTCTGTTCACTGGCTCAGGACAAACAATAATCACGAAAGTTGATCTTTTGTTTTAGTTTTGATTAGATGATGGGTCAAGTACAGCCAGATCTGATTATATCAAACAATGCTTCTACTGTGCACCCAGTATTTGTACCTGACTGGGCTTGTTGGCTCCAATGGCATGGGAAAAAGCATATTTTAACGTCACTTGTAGATCCACAAGACATGTTTAAAAGCAATAAATATGATTTTAAGGATGCAACAAATTGGGACTTTCTAAAAATCTGGGCAGAAAATTACAGGTTAAAAAAAGTAAAAAACAACGCACATCTTTTCTTGGAAATATTTATTCACCTGTCAATCTGCAACAGGATCTAGCAGAATGACAGATTATTTGCAACTCTGTGACTTTCAGTTTCCTTTTCTCTGTACATTTTTCTAATGAATTTCAACCAAAAATTGAATAGTGACCACACTTTACAGTGAGATTTCCCTTGGTTATAACAGGAAGAATGTTTTACTTCAGGTCAATATTTGGTTGAGGAAGTCATGATTTCAGTATACACCAACTAATGTGTCGATCAAACTGCACAGACTGTAATATGTGCAGTACTTCAGCAGACCTTTTAATAAGTTTAATATATAGCGACTTTTTCTTTTCATACTTGGGAAATTGGATATCACTTGCTGATTACCGTTGCTGGAATTGGCACCAGGAAAATTGGGTTGTCTGAAAATAGTTTCAGCACCATGTTTTAGAACAATCAAATCAAATTAACCATTGCAGTGTGGATGACTTGTAATGGAGAAATGATTTCCTCTGTTTGGGTGGTGCAGGATGCAGAGGGAGTATTTGTTTTAGTACCTTCTGTACTTCAAACACAAAACTGTAAATCGGGCAGGACAGAATGAAGCCTTGGAGTCAGATTCTCAGTCAAATCGGATATATAGGCCTTAGAGTCAGATTCTCAGTCAAATCGGATATATAGGCCTTGGAGTCAGATTCTCAGTCCATCCAGATATACTTAGGCCTATATATCTTTTATTGTTGTATCTACAGGTGCTGGTGTAACTGTGTAACTGCTTGAAGTAGTGAAGTGTCATTTTGGGAGTGATGGAAATTTTTCAGTTTACACAAACAATGACGGTCAAGTAGAGAGCCTCTACTCTTGCTTCATTATGGCATTGCACAACTTGTCACAATTTCAAATCACAGCTTGGCTCCAATGTATTGCAGAGCTGCAAATGTTTATCCAACAGCAATAGTCCTCCTTCAAATATTACTTGAAATTGGAAATGATAAAAAATGTATCTGTAAATATTATAGTTACATGCACATAGCTGTTTATAAAATGGCGTGTGTGTGTTCGCGGGGCAGCATAGTTTTTACTGTGACTAACAGTGTTGAGAGTGTTCTCTTTTGGCTCACGTTACTTACTAACAGGCTTACTTTGAGAACTATTTTATCCTTTGTGCAAAAAGGCATGTCTAAATTTACTTAGGTGTGGGAGTGGGAACTATGATAAGTAGGCAGGCAATTTAATTTTAGCCCTGGGTGTGAGGCTATTTGAACACAGTTGGAGCCCCCCACCCACTCCTCCACCAAAAAAACTGACCAAACATTGATTTGCTAGACAGGGAGAGTCAGTAGAAGCAAAGCCGCATAGCTCAAAGGATTCTGACCACAAATGTTTCAACTGAGCCCCCCCCCCTTCCCCTTCCAGTGAGCTGTATGTACAAGCATCTGCACATTGTGCTCTTTTTCCTGTTTCTTTACCTTCGATTAAATAATTACTTCCACTGTGTGCTGTATGTCCTCTGCAGAATGAGACTCTTAGTACTTTTCCCCGGAGTCTGCGGGAGGGTCAGGGAGGTTGCCAAACCCCCGCGATCGAGCCGCAACAAACATCTCACTCAACCAGGCCCAAATCAGGACCAGATGGGCAAAGTCAACAATGGGCACTGTCGACAAGCTAAAGGTCTCGTTTAAAGTCCCTTCTCAGGCTAGCATATTTATTTGTTCACTTGCCTTCCCTGGTGCCCGCTATTTCTCTGACTCGTGTCAAAAGACCAACGCAATAACGCATCGCTCTTTTACACAAGCTTGGCTGCTTACAGTGAACCATGGCCCTGCGTCACTGGTCTGATATGCTTTTCTGGTTGCTTTCGGAGAAAAAAAAAGGCAATGTACAATTTCTTCTGAATTGAAAATTAATAGTGCATTTCATCACAACAGTGATGGTGATGGTTGGGTGGGAAAGGCATTGTTTACACTGGCACAGAGCCATTGCTCCACAAGGCTTAGTCATAGTTGGGTACCCATAGTGGAGTGAAGGAAGGATCTTACCCAAAAGGGGAGGGAGGGGGGTGCTATGCATGACATGCATAGGTACACTGCTTACAGCTGCAACCCTTCCAAAAACAACATGAAAGCATTACGTCTACTTTTGTTTTCTAGCATGACCATACTAGCATGACAAACTCCAGATCCATCTGTCTATTGTCATAAAAAAACACTGAATGGATCCAACTCAAGTCTTTCTTACCAAGCTTAGCATGTGCAGCCATGTAAGTCCTTAACAAGTCTCTGTTTGTGGTCAACCCTTGCCTAATGGACTATGGAGAGCATGGTTCCTGATGAGCATGCTCAGTGCCCCCCAGAACATCTTCCCACAGAAGCACAGTGATTAACACACTCCCATAAATAACAGCACAAGCACTCATCAGGGGAAAGCACACATTGCTGCCCACAAAGACCTGTCCCTGTCAATTAAAACCAATGATGGGTGTACTATGGAAGGGCTACCTGTGGCGTCCATGCCCACGACCCTTTGCCAGGCCAGGAAGAGAGAGAATGATGGATAGACAAAAAAAAGAAAGAAAGATTAGTTTGTCAGGGGCAATAAAAAGGGAATGTTGAGCCCCGTCATGGCTAAGGAACCTGGCGAGGCGCCAGAGGGTAAAAAGGGGACCCTTGGGGATTTTTTCTTTTTTCCTGTGTGTGCACAGCCTGGATCTTCTCCAGCTCACAGAGAGCCACATACTCCACCAATCTCTTCTCCTCCCTCCCAAACTGACTGCCTCCACGTCTCCACGTTCTCCATTGCCAGCTCCTTCCCATCTGGTCTCCCTACACTTACTGTATTGCTATGGCTACAGAGAGCTCCAGTGCTTTGCGAACCAATATAGATAACAGCAAACGTTTCCTTCTAAACATGATAAAAGAAACAGATCTGTAAAGGAGTCATTTCGATGATAACCCAAGTCCATTTGTCTAAAGAAAAACTCTCCATTAAGGAAAAAAAAATGTATCACTCTTGACTTCTGTGTGATCATATTCCTGCAGCTCCATGTGATATGAGCCGATATGTTATAAACGAATATATATGCGATGAGGAGCTATCCCATTGAAACCATATGGCTACAGCTGCTGCTTTTGGCGGCGGCAGTATCAGGGGTGAAACATTCATTCTGTGGACATGTTGTGGAAAGGTCCCCTGGTGTGCGCTCAACTGGAAGCAGCCTTGTTTCCTCGGAGCCAAATTTGTTAATGAGCCAAGGGCTGCTGTGGACTTTGTTGCGTCCGCCAGCGCTGTGATTATGAAGGTTATTCAGACTAAATTGCCGTTGCTGATGGCTTTATCATCTGCAAAACTCCCTCTGTGTTGGGCTGCCTTAAAAGTCAAAGATCCCTCAACAAGACATATGGGAGGACGTAAAAGACAAATACAAAATCCAGAGTATGATGCCCCCTGCTTACATAATGCATTCTCTTATTTCATCAAAAGGAGATGTATACACAATATAGAATGACTTGAGAATATGACCTTCATGGAAAATAATGTCACTATCAGTAAGAAACACTGTAATTCATCACACTCCACTTGTTTATAGATGGCAGTTTAACATTTTACAATTGTTTTGACATAGCTTCAAGTCAATACCTTTGAGGTAGCTGTTGTGATAAATTATACAATTCGTTCTTAATCTTCACTACTTGATTATGTTTTGTCTAAACTTGTTCATGGCTAGACATGTAACTCATTGTGACAAATGTTAGTTTGATGCATGTATAAGTAGAGAATGTGTTGGGTAACTCAGTGGTGTACTATTGCTTCCTGGATCTGACAAACCACCTTCTCAACATGCCTTTAGATTGTTGTGCCAAAGGATCACATGAACACAGAGTAGATTTCTTTCCTGTGTGTGAGTAATTTATACTCCAACTCAAATATCTTCAGCATTCGTCTCATGATGACTGATGGTGAAATCATATCACTAGGAATTAGCATTTAGCTCGATACACAGCACTGCATGCTCAAGGAGTCATATTTAAAACTCAATATGTTGATAAGTCCCATAGCCTATGCATATCAGAGTTGCTAATGGTGCAAATCACATTTACATTTAAATCTAAATTATTGCTGTTTAGAGAGTTTTTCTGAATCACAGTTTATCTGGGGGACATTTTTCTCATGGTTCATCCTTTGTAGAGGTCCTATACCATTTGTGTCCTGTGTATAAGAGTCTGCGCCTCATGTGCTCCATCTGCAAGAACTGTGCATTGGCATAGCCTATAGGGAGTACACTCATTCAGTGAGGTGTTGCTGACATTATTGTCATGTCAGTGCTATGCCTGTGCTACGAAGACATTCCCAGTATAGATATCTTGACCCCTTCAAGTGCGCTGATGGAAATCAGTCTGAGGATACTGGGGTCATCATTAAACTTAAGATCACAAGACACTCACTGTGTTGTTCCAAAACGCACCCAAAGTGGAACATAAATACTGAAAATGAAAATCAAAATGAGGCTTTTGTTCTTAGCATTTCATAATTGCTTTGAGGTGAAGGTTTAAGACCATATTTGATTGAGCCAGATTCCTCCATTAATTACCATTATCAAAGTTACAGTACAGCTGGAAGTAAACCATGTTTACTTTGCAATTCAAATCTCATTGCGACCAATCTCTGTTTGACTGCTGACCTCGCGCATAGGGAAAGTGCAGATGTAGAGCGAGGGCTAAGATTCCTCTCCCAAGCAAAGATAAACAAACAATCCCTTGCTAATGGACACTGCCGGGGATAATCCCGCACAGGGACTGGGCGGAAGGCAGACTACCAAGCTCAAAGCACAAATTGAGGACCTCACTGCACTTTGCACATGTTCAGCTGCAGAGGTTACTAGTCAAGAGATAGCTCTGGATTTCTCACATAAAAAGGTTTCAGTGGTTTCCTCTGACAACCAAGAGCACCTACAACATGAGCAGTACTTTTGGCTAAAGATACTGCTTTATAACTGGGATAGAAGGCTACATTCTTGGCATGAAAATATGGGATGAACTTCATTTTGCGGTTGGAAAAAGCTTGGTGTTTGATTTGTTGTTTTGTTTCAGATTTAACATCACCATTCAGACAGTCTTAACCCAGGGTAAAACTGTATTGGCAAGCTAGTTGTTTCTTTTACACAGGTTTCCCCTGTTCTTGGACTTTGTTGGTGGCAATTATTCCAATATGTTCACGAATAAAAGTCATCCGACGATGAAATATTGGCTATAATAGAGTCCAGTCTAAGGACATTTAGTGTCCTTCACCTTTTTAAACATCCATCATGTAGACATGGAGTGCAATAAGTTAACTTTAAACTGAATTTCCCATGACCAGCAATGGGGTAAGCACCATGAAGGTTTTTTTTTTTTTTTTTTTTTTTTTTTAATTTCTACAATGATTATCACTTATTATTATATTCAGAGGCTATTGGACCAAATTCTAAAAATAAAGCACATTGTAATCAGAATTCTGTAAAAAGGTAGTAGGCAGATGACATACAGTTCAAGTTCAAATTAACTTCATTATTAGTTTTGCATGTTTTATCAGCTGGGTTTATTTTCATTTGGGTAAAGTTCACTTCTGCAATTTGCTTACCTAGCAGATATTGCAGCCTTGAATACAGCCAATATCTTGCAGAGTGGGATGTAAGCTGCTAGGCATGTGGAGGTGAAGTAGAGGAGTGCAAAGAATGGAATACAACCGACATTCTTATACAACTATTTGCAGCAGACATCTGCAGAGACGGTTGATAAGGCTTCTAGGATCTTTGTGTGCGCTGTACATTTATTAAAGACAGATCAAAATAATACACAGGTACGGGATAAACAGTAACCACTTTCTGAAGCCCTTGAAAATGCACCAAATCACACTATATGATCGTTTTGTAGGTATTGTGGGTTGTAATAAAGTCAAACTGACTAATGTATCTATTCATTTTATGACTGCAAGAGGAGAACTTAACGTTTTCTAGCTGAGTGTGCTCGTAGGTGTGTTAGGTAGGTGTATTAGCCTGTTGGGGGTTTGTAATGTGGGTTTGTTAGATTGACTTGTTGACTTGTTTTATTTCTTAACCTGAAGGGAAGGAAAGCAACAATTTGGCTGGGGCAAAGTAGTGTGGAGAAACAAGGTCCACAGAGGTATGGCTCGCCAGCACCTACCTTCTTGAGTTTTTGTGGCGTCTAAACCACAAGGATGTTTTCCACTGGATTTTGGCAGCAAATGCCAAATTCTACCCTCCTGCTTGAAGCAAGCCATCTGCACACATTTTGCAATATAGAAATTCTGACTTGTGATCTCTGTGTATATGCATCTTAGGCTTTAACTGTAGCCTCGTAGCAGGACATGTCCCTAGCTCACCTGTACGACGACACCTGGCTAGAACAAAAATGATAAATTCTCCTTCTATACTCTTAAAATAAATAAACTTAATTACAGCCCGCAACACCCAAAACAAGTGTGATTTGGTGCATGTTCAAGGGCTTTAGAAAATTACAGTTAATCCCAAAGTACCGGAATTTATATCAACAGTCTGAGGTGAGACGCCACTTGTTAGAAGCCACTCAGCGAGTCCCTGTTGGCAATGGAACATATAGCCTATTATCTTATGTTCATTCGTCTGGGGCTGGGCTGGTCGTCGAGGTATAAAATGGGCCTAGGTAGAAATTATTTTTGTGTCCATTTCATGCAGGGATGTAGTGGTGTGTAAACGCATGTAAACGGTGTTTACGCGCCTCATAAATTTCAGAAATAGCATTAATGCACCTGTAAATATAGTTTAGACACCTCTTACCAGCGTTTACACACCTAAAGCCTAGCGTTTTTATGCAGATCTAAATATTAATGTTGTTTTACAATGTTGCATCGTTACATGCTACATAGCTTCTTCTCATGGAGAATTTAGAGAACAAGTTTACTTGACATGCGATCCTTTTCAAGTAGTCTAATTAGGCCCTGCACACCGGAGATGCAGGCTGTGGCCTTTGACAGCAACTGCACTGTAAAAGCCAATTCATGAATATTTCTCTCAGTGTACAAAATTCAACCAATGTTCAACCACAGCTAATCTGGGATAGCTAAATTGTTTAAAATTTCACTAAATAAATCAATGATTTTGAACAATAGCTTTTTGTATTTTTGTTGTTTAAAATATTGTAGGGCTCATTTCTAAGTATAGTTTGGTAAGACAGTGATTCCATCAATCAAGCTGACTGAGTGGAGACCTGAGGAATGGTGTCAATGTAATGGTAGCAATGTGTTTAGAACATAGTAGGATATAGACATTCGCCGCGGTATAGACACTGGTTCGCCACTACCTGGTAGAACGTAATGCAGCTAGGACTGAACTAATTAGCATGCTAACTTTAGTGGATATCTGGACAACACAAATCTTAAGTGCTTTAGACATAATAACAATGCGGTTGTTTCTTCACATTCTGTTGCTGTCATTTTTAGGTGTGTTTTTAGAATTTTGATTTTTCACCTAAAGGTAATACACATACCGGTAGCTCCTTTAAACTGCGGTAGTGTGATATCCTGGCACATCATGACAAGGATACACTGTCTGCAGAGTGCCTGTTTGGCTAACAAGGCATTTTTGCTAGTAAAACTTGCTACAAATCTGCACTAACAGGGCTGGCTTTCCCCCCTAAAACCTAAACCAAACTTGACAATGTCACCTTTAAACGTTCAGTTTTCTCCTGGTTAGGCCCTGCAACTTGGAGCTATGAGATTACTTATCGTCATTTGATTATCTAAGAGTGAAATCTGCTTTATTGGTTTGTTTGTTTTATGACTTAAACATGTGGTAACTCAATTTGAGCTATATTTCTAAACTCCCTGCAACAGGCAATACTTGTTGAAATGTGTGAAGAGGTTTATATGATTAGAATTCTCCACAGTCTTGCTGTGTGTGAACACAGGGCCTCTGCTCTTCACAGTCTATGACTCCGGTGAGTGCAATAATGGCTGCTTATTAAACTCCGAAGAGAGGGTGGGTATGGAGTCAACAGATGATGTTTGCATGATATATGCTTTCCGTCTGAAAACAGTGTTCTCAATATTCACAGCCTTGTAAAAACAACCCTTTGAATCAATATCATGCTTTATTTCATGAATCTAATGTGCCGTTAGAGCCTTTGGCAGATGGTTCCAGAGCTAGATATTTCCTGGCCCTCCCCGCTTGTTATCAAATTTGTCCATTCGCTTTTGTAGGAGTAGATGCAGTCATTTGTTACTGTGTTAACTGCCCATGACATTTTTTATTCGCAAGTAGGAGAAATGATGGAAATGTATTACTGGAAAATTAGTCAAGCCACTAGGGTATCTACTGACTACAGTCTGTTAAGACAGAATGAACATTTGAATCTGTTTGCAAGTCCCAGCATGCCTCTTGTACCACACAGCTCCTTAACACTAACCTGTTATAGAGAGGCAGAAAAATACAGCCTGCTTGTGTATTTCAGTTGCAGCTACTGTGCAAATTACCCATAATTCTCTTGGGGGTAAACTTACTGTTGATCAAACCCTGATATGCATCTCTGACCACTCATGGAATGTCAGCGTCGCCATCAAAGGCTCGGAGCAGTGTTTGAACTTTGGCTCGCCTATCTTGAACTGGCCTTAATCGGGAGAGAGTGCTGGAAAGAGTGGGAGGTTGAGACATAAGACTGACCTCAAACAGCTGCTCTGTCTTACTGAGAATGTTCTCCTCTCTGCCTGCCCTGTAGGCATACCTCACTGCTTTTCAAATCTTTTATACTACAAAGAGGTCCTCTTCATCCAAGATTCATGCAATTCATAACCCCAAAGTCAAGGACAGTTTTCAGTAATTCAGCTATAACTGAAAGTTATGTCAGTGACAAAGACCATACATTACAAACCGGAACAGCGTGACATTTCCATATCACATTGCAAGCCACACTATCCAAAGCATGATTTACATTAGGTCTCATAGAATTACTGAGATATACTCCAGATTACAAGATTAATTTAACAATGTATATGGCATCAGATCATGTTTTGTTGTCCTTGTGTCTAACTGCCACAGAATACACTTGCTCTGTCCTCAGGAATTTGGATACAATGCAGAGATATGATTTCCTCATTAGTATCCAAGGTTCTGTACATGGTCATTTTTTTTGTGGAAAATAACTTGTCACTTGTTGACTGCATTATAACTATCAGCATTGTGTTTATCATATAGTCTGGTAGATAAGCATAAATATCACACATTACTGTGAGAGAAACTTTGGGGTTCACACTGGTAAAATCGCAGAATAAAATAATAAAGTCTGATGACAAACCAGACTGCATGTAAACACAGACTGACCGCTCCGTAAATATGATCTTATCAAAACTAGGAATTGTTTTGTTTTAAGGCTGCATTACTCGAGGGGCTGAGTTAGATCATTGCATTACCTTCAGTGATTATTGCCAGCATTCCCTTTTCTGTACAGTCCCTGTATTTATACAGAGTTGTTTTTCTGTTTAGCTGCTGCTTTCAGCTGTTTTTTCTCTCATATATTTAAAGTGAGTTCTATTCAGAGGCTGAGACAAAGGGGTCTCTCAATTAAAGGTAATATTAGAGAGCCGAGGGACGCTCTTATCTGAGTGTGGGAGGCAGCCCCAGATAGCCCGCTTCAATGTTGACTGATGTCAGTGCAGGCGACAACTCAGGGTCTGCGGCCCCTGTCAGTATCGCAGTCTTTGGCTTTTCAGAGACACTTCCTCAAGAATGATAAACACGAGCAAGATGTTTATTTAACAAACCCAAGCCCAATCCACTGATCTGGGCCAGTTCAGCGGACAGAAGACCCATCAGCCCCCCTGGGTGGAGGAGCAGCCTTAAGCCAGGCTAGGGTCCTGCTGCGACACTGCCTCGCCTTCAGAATGAGAGCATCAAGAGTTCAAAAAGGAAGTTGAAGACCCTTTCCTTCGTTGTTATTATTCTCTTAAATCACGTCTCTGACGCGGCCTTGTGTGCAGGCCATGAATAATTCCATTCCCCTCCTTTCAGATGTCTTCCTGATTTTAGGCACCCATTCCCTTGTCAGTTTTCCAACTGATTTCTGTGCACTTGAACAAGGTGGCAAGCGTCCCACGTTGGTCGTGGTCCCGCTCTGTGCATTCCCGCCACTCAGCCAACGGTGGCTTTGGTTCCTAGGCCTTTTACTTCCTACTCTTATTTTCTTCCCGTTTCTCAAGATCACTTCTCCAACATACTTCTGCTCTCTCCCAGAAGGTTCTACTATTTATTTTGAGCTCTGGACTAGCATTCTTGACAGCAGTATGTGGCTGGCTGGCCGCGTTGATGGAGTTTTTGATGTCTTTCCCCGCAAAGATTGTTTGACTGATAAACGTGTGTAATCTGCCTGGGTTATTGCGGAGTTTGAGGGAAGCCCATTATGAGGGCCTTTACGAGGCAATAAAAGACACTGAAAAGGCACCCCGTTCCCTGTAAAGTCCGCTGCAGTTAGCCCTGCCATTCCCAGGATCTCCACCCATCACCAACTCCCTTGAAATCCCCAAAGATAAATGAAATGAGCAATAACCTGGAGACAGAATCCATTAACAGAGACTTCAGGGACTATTTAGTGGGCTGTTGCATTAGTAGAAACACCCCATATTAAAACAATCTTTCCAACAAGGATTGCTATTTTGTCTTTGGCTTTTGCAGTGCAATTTTTAAGAAGAACCTCTCAAGAAGTCTGAATTCCCAATTATTTATGTTTTTATTGTGCATCTGTAGCTCATTGGTAATGAGTGCTGATTGCTACTGCCATTAACCATTATTGTACTTCTATTTAAGCAATTGGGAGGCTCCTCACATGTCAAGCGCCAAGCTTGTTCAGTAATGGCATGTTAATACTTATGACCCATGCTGGCCAAATGAGACACATGCTGAAACCTGCAGGTCTGACCAAGTGTTATAAAGGGCTATTTTTGAATGATGTCATACCCCTGCACACGCTTCATTAATTTCTGTCCCAACAATGTCTCAAATGTACATTTTAATGTAGATTTTGTACATACGTTAAACGCTTTTATGTGTAACATTTAATTTATGATGTACTGTTCATTTATTTAAAATATTTTAGATATTGCTTAAAAATGACATGTTGAGATAGCCTTAGAAGCTAAGAGATTTCAGCCTGGTGATGTGCCCCATATTCTTGGTGGCACCTAACAGGAAATTCTTTCATCTCTGAATGTGAAAGAATACTCCATACTTCTTATGTGAAAATAAGCAAAAAGTCCTTGGAGTATGTCTGTATTTCTGTCTCTCATTCTCTTTCTTTCTCTCTTTGTTCATCTCTCGCTCTCTCTTTCTGCCCCTCTTTCTCTATCCCCTCCCTGTCTGCTTAATGATGAAGGAGTAAAATAAACTGATCAGTATTCACTGTAGCATGTGGTTTCCACTGGATATCAGGTTAAGAGCCCTCCAGCACTTCAAAGGCAGAGTCCACTGCATCCTTGCCAAACAATGGCTTCATTTAGACTCAGCCATTTGGCATGAAACTAAACAGCAACCCCCCCCCCCCCCACACACACACACACACACACACACCACCCCACTGCTAAGTGTTTCTTTAGTGCTTGTGTTTCCATGCCTGTGGTTGGATGCTTTCAGTGTTTTTTTTTTTTTTTATCCAAAATAGAGAAAAGAACTGTTAACTATATCATCTAGGTTTGGAGAGGGTTCAGCTTTCTATTTATGTACAGTGAAATAAGACTTGAGATATTGACATTTTTGAAATACCAAAAACACCCCCTGTCCTTCCCACCAGAGCACAAAATGTTTAACAAGATTGCTGTTGTTTGAATCTGGATCTGTGTAAACTAAATAATGTTTCTTATCTCTCTCTGACCCCCTCTAGAGATTGAAGAGCAGGGGGTCAGTTGCCTCCTTCCTGTCGAGGTGTGGCACCCTTGAGCTCAGCACTTGACCTGCTGCCTTTTATCAATGTGGGTGGCGCGTGAACTGCTCAGTACACATGTGCACACTGAAGGATGAATTCACATCCATGCATTGAACATACTCATCTATCCTAAACTCACACACTAGGTTCAACACTATTCATCGCTGCGAACAAGATGTTTGCAACAACACGTTCAAAATAGAAATAAGGTCAAATTTTACATCCAGTGCTAATACTTACGAGTGAAATACTGGTAGTAAACATTAGTTTCGGGACTAAATGCCTTCAGAGATAAATTTTGTGTTGTTTGGCAAAATTATTTAATATTTTTTGAATGGTGTAGAGGTCAATAGACACTGAATGCCTTGTGAAATCTCATCAAATCACTTGGCTTTCTCTCTCTCTCTCTGTCTCCATAAAAAAGAATATGTAACATAACAAATCTTTGACATGTGCCTGTTATGACAGTTCACAGACCATTTAAGTGTCTATTCCCCCTTCAGCATTCAGCAGATGTCTTGGTCCTAGTTGTGCGTGAAGCATTTACAACTTCAAGTAACAAGTTCATGCCGCTCGTGTTCAACACAATAAAAGTGGAGAATGCTGTACATGCAACTGCACTGAGTAAACATCAGCGGACGATTATATCAACAGGGTAATGACAGGCCACCCACACACAATAACGACATTAGTATTTTCATAATGTAATGGGCTGATGAAAGCGTGTTGAGTCTTACCTTTTGCAGCCACTGTGTGTTGTTGACCATGGCCGTCTCAAGGTGCTGCAGCTTCTGGACGGACCAGTCGCTTTCGGCAGGTGGCGGCGCATCCCTCTGCACCACGTTCACGCCGCCAAATTGGTCCCCCGGCATCACCTGGCAGCTCTCCACCTCTGGTAGGATGAAGGTGTAACTGCACTGACCCTGCTGGACACGGTGAAGCTTGCGGCGCCTCTCTCCACCTCCTCCGCCACTACGCCTGTGACCTCCTCCTCCTCCTCCTCCTCCTCCACCACCACCTCCTCCACCTGATCCTCTCTCTGCTGCAGCAGCCACCACCATGCCGGCCGTCACTGTCACCATCACCACCAGTCCCCACTCGAGCAGCACTAGTCTCATAACGATCCACCAAACCACCTGTTTGTGTGTGTGTGTGTGTATGTGTGTGTGTGTGTGTGTGTGTAGGTGTGTGTGCGTGTGTGTTTGCACGCACTTGTGTGGGTCGTAGCACTGCTTGCTCACTCACCCCCTCACGATGATGATGGTGATGCTGCTGAACATGGCTCCCGAAATGAAGATGCTCTCTTTTTTTTGCTCCAAGTTCAAAGTCTTTTTGGATCCTTTTTGAAATTTATTGTTGCAGCCTTACAATTGTTTTCACTGTCAGTTAAGCTGCTCTGAGTCTTAGGAGAGTAAAATGTTCCCCCTGTAGGGTCCCGTTTCCTCTCAACTCTCCATGGCCCCCACTACTATGTGAGA
The DNA here is from genome assembly GCA_015244755.2 of Tenualosa ilisha. NCBI lineage: Eukaryota > Metazoa > Chordata > Actinopteri > Clupeiformes > Clupeidae > Tenualosa > Tenualosa ilisha. The sequence goes on from PYXC01002417.1 coordinate 3,289,540, forward strand.
AAACAAGATGCAAGCACTGACCCCTGCAAAGCCAAGAGAGAGAGAGAGAGAAAGACATAGACAGACAGAGACACAGAGAAAGAGAGAGACCTTATCCAAATGATTCTCAAAATTCTCAGTCTCCACAAACGTCAAAAACCAAAGGTGTACAGATGGAAGAGAGAGAGAGAAGAAGAAGAGGTGAGAATGAAGGAGAGAGAGGAAGGGAGAAATGTTTCCTGGCTGTCCGTCTGCAGTGGCTCGAGTTTCAGAAGTGACCACAGTGAAACTGCTCTGCCCTCTTATCTGGGGGCTGGGGGAAGGGGGAGTGTGGGGGTGGAGGGGGGGGGATTGAGGAGCAGAAGAACGGGGAGGAGGAGGAGGAGGAGGATGGGGAGGGGGAATCTGAGGGGAGTCTGAGGGAGGTCTGTTAGCACACTCCGTCTCACGTCTCCTCCTATCTCGCCCCGTCCCCGCACTTTGCTACAGTTCAGATAATGTTTCATGGCACGTCTGTTGGCCGGTGTCTGTCTCCCTCGCTCCCTCCCTGCGTGCCTGCCTGCCTCCTCTCCACTGCACTGGGTTGACACATGCAGGCTTCTGCTGCTGCTGCTGCTGCTGTGGTGGTGGTGGTAAGGCTAAGGCAGGCATGCTATCACAGAGATACATGGACGACACACACACACACACACCACAACTGACATCTGAGAGGAGCAGGAGACGTTCACATGCCTCAGGAATGTATCAACTCTTTCCTGATTCTGTACCCACATATTTGAAATTGAACTACATTCTCTGAATTAAACTCAACACACTGTGATGATCAACTTAGTCAACAACATTTCTGAATCTAAGCTTTAACTTAATATCCCACACAGAATCAACTTCTGAAAGTCAATATCACCAAATGCATAGCGGGTTCAAACTATTTCATACTCATTGTACTATACATACGTAAATAAAAATGAATTTTGTGAGTGCATGTTCCTATAGCATCCTTACATATGAACTTGATTATGCCAAAAGAGATGTGTTATTAGTTCAGTGGAACTATGGGATAAGCCAGTTTACTATGGTTTTGAAGTTTGACCATTATCCTTCAACCATATAGAAACCACTGGAAGTAAATCTTCATTCTAGGTTGGGAGTCTCTCCCTGGTTCATTTTGCCTTATTCATGTGACTTCTTAATGCACTATGCTCCATGCCCATTTGTTTATTTTTACATAATGCTTATTTTCGGTTGGTTTGCGGCGTGGCTGCTCCACTGGGTTGGGGGGGGGGTCATACTCAGCAGCTCTTTGCCCTTGCTGAGATTATTCTCATGGGAATGTGAGGGGGAAGGCCAGTACACCAGAATTCTATTTTCATTTAAGTTCTGGAACCCTCATTCATCCCCCCTCTCCCCTCCTCTACGTTTTTTGCAAGCAAAACTTTAAACTCTCACCTTTTCTTGTGGGAACGTTAAGATATCATTTGATTCGGGGATGTTCTCCCTCCGCCACCCCAACCCCCCATCCACGCACACACATATGCACACACACACACACACAACACACACACTCACATCACATATCAGTTAACTCAAGAGCAACAAGATTTCAATGCTCCTTAGCTGTGGTGTGTATAAAGTGTTACGTGGAACTGACGTTCCAGAAGTTCTAATAAAAAATGTGACACAGATGGGGGCACGTGGCGGTGGCGGCCTCAGACGAGCTGAGAGGATTCTGTTGCATCGCATGGCATCCTGGGAGACTGAAACGGCTGTAATATGGTTTAACTCTCACAAGAAACATTCACAGCGGCCTCTGGACCCTGAGCAGGAGTGCCTAACAGCTTCACAGGCACTACTTTCCCTCACTCTCACTGTACTGACAGCCTATTTTTGAATTTATTTAAGATATACACTTTTCCTTGTTCTTACTAGTTTTTAAATGGGCAAATTATTTTTGATCCAGATATGTTGAGTTTTTGAAAAATAAGGTTTTGCACAATATTTTAAAATAGAGGACATGGTACACTTCAGTTGCTTACTTAGTTTATTGAACCAGGTCAAGATCGGTCAACAGTTTACAAAGAATCTTCCTTAAATCAACAGAGACCAGCAATCACAAGTCTCTCAAACATGACAAATGACTTTGGAGTATTGGATTGGACTGAAAGGCTAAGCATGCTGGCCAGGTGCCAGCCGTTCATCATGCTATTTATTATTTCCATGTATTTTAATCACAGATTTTATAAACCTTTACTTTGGGAGATCAAGTCACCAAGCTTGCTGTTGCCAAGTGTGATTCAAATTGAAATTGTCCAGTTTGTTGTTGCGTTGTGTTCTGTTGTGTCCTCTGGAGGCTGCCTTCAGCTGTGCTAGATTTCACACTGTTGCATTCAGAAATGAACCTTTATGAACTTAATTGCACCAGTGGATTCTCGGCTCATAACAGCCCCAGCCATCTATCAACACCAACACTTTGGCCTTCAAGTATGTCAGTGCCAGGTTGGTTCCCATGTAAAAACATCTTTCATGGGCGCGAGTGCAAATGAGTTTAAACAGAGATCTGGTATGTCCAGAAGGTAAAAGCTTATTGTTTTCCAGTTCTTGGACTTCAGCTCAGAAATGTATTATTTAAGTATATTCAACCACAACTCTGTGTACATCTTTAAGTCAGTTCTCCATATTTTTCCTCACGATCTTGTTTGGCAAATTATGTGAATGTCAAATCTTGTGTTTGGCTCTCTCACCTTGTCAGCCATCATTTTAACTGCATTTGAAATATTTTATTGAAAACATCAAAGTGAGAGGAATGTTTCTACATTTCTACCCAAAACATGTTATGTCGAAGTAGCAAACCACCTGTGGTTGTTGTATTTCTTTCCTACTGTATTTTTTGTGCAATAAAAAATACGCACTGAAGCCAGGATCCATACCATTTTCTATATGTGCATGCCATCATCATAACACAGAGTTGAAACATTTCCAACAATGTGAAAAGAACTGTAGCTCAAATATCAGGCCTCTTTACAGTGCTTCAACGCAAATATACTTTTCTTGCATAAACAAATTAAAATGACCAATTTGTCAGTATCCCTCACTGTGAATTTTACCTAGAACAAAGGGTGAATGATGTCAAATACAGGTGTAAAATGTTAGCCTATCTGCTTGATGGTCAGTGTGTTTCATTATGGAGATCTACTAAAATAGACTGTGAAAACATTCTTAATTTAAACTAATTATTAGTGTAAAATATTTTTTTTCCTGAAATGTAAATAAATGACCGTGGTAATGCTGTTATTTAAAAATGTACAATGAGACATTGCACTTAGTCTTTCTAAAATGAAATGAAAGCTCCCTGTCCCTGGTCCCAAGTCATAATATCAGTGCTGCCAACAGTAACCCACATCGTGTCACCATACTTCACCGATGACAATCTAATGACTCTTACAAACATGAGAACAGCTTTACCTTTGGGCCTAGATAAATGGCCTATCAATTATCTATGAAATTTACGCAAATATATATTTTGGAATTGGGAGCGGCTGGATGACTGCTCTGACTTACCCTTTCATCATCTCTCTTTCCCTCTCTCTCTCCTTGAGACCTTTACCATTATCAGATGGGCCGGGCCTGAAAGGACATCTGCAGTCTAAAAGCCCTTTGTCTGCCTTCTGTCTTTCTATGAAGCAAGAGTTCTTTTTGAGTTTGCATTTGAAAAAGAATAGAAAAAAAATTTGCCAGAAAATCTGTTGGAGAATACTGTACAACGGTCCTTAAACCTCTGCAGGATTAACTAAATACTCTTCAAGGCTTGTGACATGTTAAACACGTTCGAAGGCATACAGAAGAATTGTGATGCAAAATACTTGACAAGAATGCTTTTACTGGATTATACGTGAAGTACCGTGAGATTGATGCTCTTCAGGCTGTCCTCCCTCTTGTGGGGTGTGAGGAATCCTCTGTTCGGGGGGCCCCTGAAGAATTTATAACCTACAGCGAAGATGACACTCTAAGTCAAGCCTTTTTATCGCAATGCAGATAAGTACACAGGAGGTCAACCACCTCTAAACATCTACTCCACCCTCTTCTAGTAACAAATTCTGAGCTTTTGCATTTCCTCTCAAGATGGCATAATGGGTTAACTTGCACTAGTCAGCTGACCGAGAATAGACTGAGAAACCAATAGAAAAGCTGGGGGTTCGTAAATTCCTTCCTTGTTCAAACACCTCAGAGACAACAGTAATAAGGAAGCTCTGGGCGGTCCCCGGGTCGGGCAGAGGTCGTGAATCACCTCAACCAGGTGGGATTAGTAGCACACTCTTTCAACACCGTCTCGGGCGGCATGGGGTAGGCAGTCTGGGGGGTGGGGGTGAGGGGGGGGCAGACTAGACGAGGTGAAGGGTTGGGTGCTTTAGGGTGAAGATGGGCCAAGCTGAACGTGCCTCTAACGCTTTAACACAAGAGCAACTGCAGGAGGTCACTGGCCACTGCCAGCCACAACTGACAGCTTTAGGATCTAAATGCAAACACTGTGCTGCACCAGCTCTGTGGCCTAAAAGACGCCTCATCTATCACATCCAAACCATGCAATGATTCACTGCTCTGAACTCCTCTGTTTATCTTAGGGCTTTTTTTTTTCTTTTTTATCTAACAGCAGGTACTTGATTACAAATCAGAGCTATCTTCTCAAAACCAGCAATCAACATGTTGTTGTTAAGACCCATGGGCTCCTCTTAAGAAAATTAAGGGTTGCTTTGTGAAAATGGGTTCAGAATGCTGCCATATGCCCCCTTGGCTGTAGTTTCAGGCCCTGTGTAAATCCCATCTTATCTGTGTTTTTCTTACTAGAACGGAGCCTATTTCTGTGATATCAGCTTTAGTCGTAAATGCTTGCTCTATTGGTCTTGTTTCATTTGGAGCATACTTCATTTGCTATATTTATAAATTTAAAGGCCTGCCAGTGGGCAAAATGTATTTTCAAAATAAATAAAGCTACTTCAAAGACTACACAGGTTGACAGAAAAAAAGAATTTGGTCATCAGTCAAAAAATTTTTTGATATGACTGAAGATTATTGTGATTGTTACCGTTCTTCATCACGATTACCAGATAATTGATATTATGTTTCAAAATAGTCTTACATCAGTTAATAACTTCTGAAAGCAAGTCAAATTTGCACTGTCGTGTAATCACAGTGGACCACAACAAAGGTTCAACAAACTTCATTCTGGAATGTGCTGAAGTTGGATTGAAAAATACAAACATAAATGGTCTCTTCAGAATAAATTATTGATAATCGTCTTGATGCCTCTTTCTCCAAAGAATGGTGGAGTACAGTTCTGAATAAAATTCTGAAGGTGGATGGAGGTATGTCATCTATCACTGTCAACCATTAGCTCTGTGAGAAGAGAGCTTTAATTCCCTGGTCGCTACAATGGAGAGAAGGGCTCTTGACATACTTTGTCATTATAACGAAAGGCAGTCACAAAGCCAAGCCTTATTAGAATCCCACACACTAGCATGCACACACACAAACGCACACTCAAAATCTCTGCTGAAATGGGTTGTGGAGGAAAGGTAAGGATTTTATCAGGACAAATTTGTGTGAACAAACTGCAGAGAGACAGAGAGGACCCCCAGTGACAGGGCCTGGGTTCAGGGGTCATTACTGCAATTCCTCCGTTCAGAGACAGGAAAAGTCACCACTACACAAAGAGAGGGAAAGAGAGAGAGATGTACAATGCATGAGACTGGAAGACAGACAAAGGTGGAGAGAAAGAGTGATTGGAGGGGATACAGAGAGAAAAGAGGAATGAAGGAAGAGAACAATGCTGCACTTCCTCTGCTGTAGTAAATCAAAGCACACCAGCGGCAATCCGACACAGGCCTGTCTCAATGCTCCACTCTGCTCATTGTGTGTGAGCAGAGATCAGAGTGCAACTGTGCCGGTACGCAATTATTCTAGGAAAGATGATTACAGTCCAATTCAAGTCAACCTGATTAAGATATACTGGAGACTGGACATTGTATGTGTGTGTGTTTATGTGTGTATGTGGTTATGTACTTGTGCTTCCTCTGGAGGGGTCCAGAGTGTCCAGGGGTCTGCGTAGTGTAAGGGCTTTAACCATTAATCCTCCTACATGCTGGTTGCTTCCTGTGGCTAACGGCAAGGCTCTCAGGGGAACCATAATTTATTGAAGTCTGTGCTATTGGTCCATGGGTTGTGTCTCCTAAAATGTGCAAAGCCCCAAGAAGGGGCCAAGCTGGATTAATGTGGTCCTGGGCATGGCTGGAAATCTCCTGGGGAGGGCTTCACACTTTGTAGCTTTCAAAATGGTGTTGACTTTTTTGTGCATTGTAACATAAGATCGACATGGGAGTGAAACAGATATAATTTGTGGCTCTGAATTTACATTCTCTCTCTCTCTCTCTTTCTCCTCTCCAACCCATTTCAGAGGGAGAACAACGAAAAGGAAGTGTGTGTGTGTGTGTGTGTGGGGGGGGGGGGGGGGGGGATTTAGAGCACTTCTAGTGAGGTATGGTTGTGTATAAAAAACATGACAGCATGTGAAGGGCATTATTTCCAGTCATTCTTTGACACACTCTTTATACCTCTCATACACCAAAAACACAGGCCTACAAATGCTATGAGCAACAATTTTTCTTACCTTTCCATTTTTTACATGTTACATGCACACATCTTGAAGAAATCTAAAGCTCTCTTCACACTCACTTGTGACACCTGTCAACAGATATAACAGCTGGCTCTCACAATATATGCACCATTATTGTATGCAGTCTTTGCATGAAATTCTGATTATGTACGAATCCTGCATCGAGCATAAGACACCTTCAGTGCTAGGACTTAGGGCCTGTCATACATATAAAGACTAATAAGACAGGATGTTGCTTACAATACTTCTTTCATGAGCAGGGAAATGCTTGCCACACTAAACCCTCCCTTTGCACTTCCTAGCTTCTAGAAACTGCCCCATTTTGAGGATGTTTTGCTCCTGCTAATACCAATGGAGACATATCAATAAACACAAGCCCTGTTTACATTCATAGTAGTGGGGTGTCCTTCATGAAATTGTGCACCCGGTCAGTAGCCAATCGCCTGACTGTCCTTCTGTCTCCAATAATCTGCTTGTTTTGGAACTGATCTTTAGCCAGATAAGCCATATCCCATGATTGTCTATTTTATTTCAATTGTCTAGGCTCCTTTCAGCCCAAACCAGTCTAGAAGCAACACCATGGAATTGCACAAAACTCACCTGAAATCAGCTCAAACCACTGAGCTACTTTCATTACACATTCTAAATATAGACTTATGTTTCTGGGGCAGTTTGTTTAAATTAAAACATAACTATTTAATTGATTTTTTTTCTTCTTTTTTAACTGCAGGAGATAGACTACTCAGTCTTCTATTTTAAATATGTGACACAGGGACACCTGAATAAACGCAGTGACGAAAGTGTTTAATTTCCGAACGAGCTCAGCGGACACGTCTTCAGTCATAGCCTACTGCACTGCATGCTCATGTTTGTACTCTCAGTGCTCGAGTTTCACCCATATCCCAGATGAAAATCAATGTGAAGAATCCACATATCACGAGACAACGAAAATATCGAAGTGTGTACTTGCACTAAAAACGAAGCTAAAATTAATACTAACAAAGTCACATGAAAATGCAATCATATCATACAGTCAATACATGTATCTGCCTGCACGCATCTGGGACAACATTTCGTAGGCTACTATATGTGACATAGGCTACATGGTAGACCCTTGGTAGACTACGTTAATTCTAGTGTCGTGTATTTGTGTAAAGAGATGAACAGGGGGTTTAATTGATGGCGAACAGAGACGTGGTCCTCAGGCCATTGTTTTGCTGGCCCCCGGGTGACCTGCCTGATGCATCTCCCTGTGTCCACAGCTTTTAATACTCTTTGGGTAAATATTGACCCTTTTCCAGCCCAGGCAAAGGGTCAGCATGTCTATTGTACAAGCAGACCATCTCCCCTCGGGGAATGCAAGCCTACGCTTATTAGATTTACAACTCGCAATTTCAAAAGTGTTTTGGCGCAGAGGTATTCAACGCACTGATGATTCAATACCTCAATGTGGGATCTCTCATCTCTCTTCCCATCCATCTGGGGACACGGCAAAGTTTGTTATAGATTGATGTAGACACTATTAAAGCCACGGCCCAGTGCATCCACTTGCTGTGACAACTTGACATAACAGTCCGTGCACTGGACAGTTCCTTAGTAAAGAGTATGCTGCCACTCTGTGGCAATGAAGAGAAATGTATCATAATTAGTCAGTGGTGTTGCACAGTCATTATAAAAAAGCTACTTTAATAATCATGCTGTTGCCATAATATATCAGTAAGATTACAGTAGCATACTCTACTATTCCTATAGCAAAACCACTGTGATACTGAAGATAGCCCAATGTTTAAATTCATTAAAGTAATTCCATTCCGTAGATAAACAACTGTAGTCACACACATTGACCACATGAAAGCACTCACAATAATTTCCTGCAGAGTAGAGAACACATAACTGGACTACCTGAACTCCAAGATAATTCACTTCTAAAAAGGTAGCGGTGACAATTTCACAGAAGATTCACCGTCATCCAATCAAGGCCACAGTGTGGAGCTATAGTTAACAAAATAAATATTTTTCAGGACTACCTCCATATTCCATTCCACTACCATTTTATTTTTTTGACAAATTTCAGTAACAAATTTATTATACACACAAGGGGCAACAGGTTAAAGAAATATAAGATTTATTAAAAACAAAACAAAATCTTTCGATAGGCGTAGAAAATAAATATTGCACTTATCAAAACCACAAAACATGCATTTTGTTATTTTCTTGTGGCATACATTTGATATACCATTTAACCGCCATTTGATACACAATTAAAGCTTTTAAGACAACTTTTTAAAATTTCATATATCTTGTTCCTCAGAGGAGGTGCAAGAGGAAAATCAATGGTTTTGACAGAAAAATACCTCTAGAATTCAAGGTAAAAGAACTGCAATGCAATGTCTGAAATTCAAATTTTCAGTGTCGTATTTTACAGACTTCAGCATATAATACACATAATTATCTCTAAACATTATTTTGTTTTGGGTCAGTTGAAAAAGAATCAGATGATGGATTTGTTTTACTAGTTCATCAATTACAAACCTGAAGTAACCCCGGCAAAAATGTGCTTGAAAGCATTTTGAAGTGTCGCAACTACTCACAACAAAATTCTTCAACTTCAAATGAACAGACTGTATTACTGTACAGTCTCTAATCTAACTGAGACAACTATGAGGGCTCACAAGACCATGCCAAATTTCAACAGAGCTGTGTTATATCTTGGTACAAAAAAACTACCTCAGAATGCATTGCAAATACTTAAATTCTTGCGAGGGAATAATAGAACTGTTGATGTTTTTTATATATTTCAACCATAATGTCATTTTCATGAAGAGCTTGCACATCAAGGAAAAAATACTGCGGTCAACAACAAAAGAACAGAACCCAAGGATGCTGCCAAAGACGAGCAGATACTGAGATACAACTGCAACCACAATATGAGGAGTTTAAGATGTTGTCTGTTCTTCATCAAATGAGTGCAATGTCATATCGTTACACATGTCAGTATTTTTACACATATCTACAATATATGAACGCTTTATATTTTCTGACAAGAGTACATTCGGGGTAGGTATTCCCAAACTGTCATTTAAGCAGTACATAATTACATGTTAATATGTGCCATTAAGTACAAAAATAAAAAGTATGTATTATTTTAATTACATAATGCATGATGTACTGTAATTCCTAAAGTTTTCATAATCTTCAGTCTAGCTTTCTGACGAACCTGTTTGAGCTGCAAATTTAGAGGCAATACTGCTCATCTGAACTTCAATACTGTAACACATGAACATATTTAGTCACATTTCAAAATAAGACAAAAATTCAAGACAAATCACTGTTTCTTTATATAGCCTATATCCCATGCCAGTATGCTTTCCTCCTCTGTGATTGGCCGGGTGTTCACACTTCATGTGCCATTACTTTGTGTTTCAGTTTTTTTCTAGCGGAGGCTGGTTCAGAGAGGAATCGTTTGGGGCATGTGCTAGACTTCTCCACTGGGCTGGTGTTCAAAGGGTGGTTCTGTGGCTGTTCTGTTATGTGTGTGCTTCAGGTGTCTTTGAGCTTTCTTCCGCTCACCCCTTTGCCCGCTCTCTCTTCTGTCTGTAAGAAAAGAGCAAGAAATCAAACAACGATGACTGACAAGGTAATAAACACAAACAAGTAAATATAACATAAACAAGTTCATAAGGCGTGCTAGTTTCAGTTTCAGTTGTCGCATGGCTGAATTCTCCATTTTAACCTGTGATACAGGTCCAAATGGTGTGTCGGTTACCAACAACACTGTTATGTTAAAGTAAAAATCTTGCAAAGGATGCCTTTAAAACCCCTAAAAAACTTCTCAAATGTATCAATTCTAGCCTGCAAGATCACATGTCACTTGGCCATTTTCACTGAGGTTACTGTTGAAACAGGAATTATCAGTAGTATAAGAGAGGAGCACACATACAGGGCAAAAAAAGACAGATGAATCCTGGCCTAGTGGGTTCATTCATGTTCCATGACTACTGACCAGACATAGGTCCAATCAACAACCACACATGGAAGTGACTCAAAAATTACTGGGAAAAAAAATGAGTTTGTGCACACAGTCCTGAAAAAACATCTGATCAGATCTGAATCACATAAAAGCAAAACAATCCAATTTGAGCCACTTCAGTCTGGTAATGTGCCTGCAGCCACAGATACATAAAACGTCCTGAGGCACCAAACTGAGTGTCTGTATCTAGATATGCCTTGTCTTTTCAATTCATATTGTCCAAGTTTGGTGATAAAATTTATTTGGCTCACTCCAAACCTCTATGCAACAGAAGTCTTTAAGGCTTTCAGTCTTTTCAGCCTTTGACAGGTTATGCTTAAACTAAAGCACCTTTTAAATTAAGGCATGCGAGTAATCCTGCTCTTGCACAAACATTTCCAAACATTTTGTCTACATGTGTCCTACCAGTACTTCTTCCAAATATGGTTTGAGGTCTAGCCATAACTCAATCAGATTCCATGGCATAAATCAATTACAGCTGCAGCAAGTTTAACCTTAAAAAAAGATAGCATAGTTGGGCACTGGCATGTCAACCCGTTAAACCCAAATGCATTTCAGCTTAAACGCTCTCAGTTTGACATGCACTTTAAAATTGACAGCAGACCTATTCGTGGGTGGCATTTTTTATCTGAAGAGCAGGGAAACAACAACAGAAAAAATAGATCCAGAATCAACTCTCCATATTGGGGGGGTCATTTCTCATATTTTCCTCTGTAAAAAAAGAACTTAAAGAGTGTAATCTTAAAGAGTGTAAAAAGAGTGTTGTCTTTTTAAGGACTCACAAGGTTATCATTAAAAAAGAAATCAACTTTAATTATGAGCAGGACAGCTGTGTGAGAGAGCTGTTCCTGCCTTGACTGTGTCCCAGATATAGATATATACATTAATGTGTTTTCAAATGAAACGGAAGCACTGTTCATCCACATTAATCAACTGGTTTTATGGCCAGCTCCCATAAAATCATTTGAAAACGGCAGCGAAATGGATGTCTGTACAGTGGGAAATGCAATCAGTGCTCCATTGGACATGCGCCAGTCACATGACTCATTCACGTCATCTTTGGAGAGAAACCAGGGAGAAAACACTTAAGCGGTTCAATTTTCCCTTATTACAAATATTAGCAGCACGAATTTCAAATAAGAAATGTTGTTAACGTTGCCATCTATGCTGACTGCCACTTAGTTTAGGTAGTAGTAGTAAGTGTAGTTAGTGGGTGAAAAATGCAGAGGTAAACTATTATTTCACCAACACTAATGGGCATACACTTATACACTGAATCAAGATCAGATCGTGTCTGTCCTGCAGATCGCGAATTCATTTGAAAGTGCATTAATATAGATGTCGCCACAGGGCTGCTTTGCAAGTCACACTAGCTGGGTTTCCATTTCACTTGTTAATGTGCATTCAGGGCCGTTTCAAGGTACTTAGGGGCCCTAGGCATATAGGAGCTGGGGGCCATACCCAACCAAAAAAAAAAATCTACACATTATGATAATCAAATATTTTGTATTTATTACTTGTGTTGTGCCTACAGCATACTGTAGCCCTAGATTATACATAAAAGTAGACTATTCAATTGTAAAACACTACCAACCTGGGCAAAACTAAAATGTCTCATTATTTTATAATTGAAGTAGGCCTATCCTATTATTGCACAAACACGGGAAAAAAATGCACATGTGGAGCTCTGATGTATTTTATGTTTGGTGATAACAATTTTACCACAGCTCAGAAACACCAGTGCTTTTATGCAGAAATCATTTTTTTTTAGCCTACTCAAATGGCAGTATCCTAGCTAGAATATGTTTATATTTAAGAGGTTGCTTTGACAGCTTTCAATTTACACTTGAATTGGGCAGAAGTTAATAATATTTTTCTCATGAAGCAGTTGAGAGAACAGTTTTAGCATTTTTGTTCACAGGAGAGCTATTGCAGTTCATGCATGATAGAAAGTCATGCTACTGCTGCTGATAACTAATCAGGCTAGCTGTTCGCACTGACTGACAACCAACCAATATTTCTGGTGCTAGCCAGCTAAACATTAACCCAATGCCAAATTGACAAAATTAATGTAGCAGAGAGCTACTCTACTACTATTCTACATCCATATTATTGATAGTCCTGCAGATACAGTAAATGCAGTAAATGTTAAATCCTTTACCATCCTTACGGTGTAGTTTGAAGCATCATCTAAATTTGTGGAGAGAAAAATGCTGTTCCGACCTTAACTGGCAACTTCTTTTTCCATAGTTACAACCAAATCTGATGTGCACTACCAACATCAACTCTCACCAGAGAACAATAAAACAGGAATCATTGCGTACCAGACAGGGCAGGATGTTTGAATTTGATTTCACAGAGAACAGGTTTAATGCCTTTTCTGACTACGTTGTGAAAAGTGCTTACATTTGCTTTGACCCGCTGGAGAGCTACTCTCAAGCAGGTCGAGCTACTACCCTATGGAGACCCCTGGTTTAGAGTGACAGAGTGGGGAACAAAATTCTGCTCTTCATCTTAAAACAAGTCTATGCAATGTGTTGGTATGGAGGGTAAGCTAATTCCAGTGTGCAGTGTTTACTTCAGTGGCTTTATATTTTATTTGTGTTTGAAAGCAGTTAAAAAAACACATGAAAAACAGCCCTGCATTAACATAATCTGTTTTGCCAATGGTTGAAAAAAACTACTCCTGAATTTGGTAGGTACTGTGGTAGGTACTGTAAGTAGTGTAGGTAGGTGGGTAGATACTTTATATATCCTGAAGTCTGTTCTGAGATAATATGCATGCGTGTGCTAAGAAAACAGAGCACAGCTAACAAAGTATTAAAGGTATTATGTTTATAGGCCAAATCCATTGTCCAGTCAAACCAAAGAGACCACCTAATAGTTGATCAAAACTACAACAGATGGCTATGTAACTCTTATTATGGGCGATTTCCATATAATTTCTTCTCAAAGAACCTTTATCAAACATTCCATTATGCTGCCATACATGTAGGCTATACAAGGTATCACTGACTCAGTGCTAATACAGTTCCACTCTGCCAGAGAGTACAGCAGTCTATTTGTCTGGCAAGATTTGGGACACATGTTAGGATCTGAGCTGTTTTCAAAAGGGGGAACCGTTTATTCCATATGTTTTTCATTTGAATTGAATGTTTTGGTCACTGTAATTTCCTTATTTAAAATCAGTGTTTTAATCTTGTTATTAGAGAAGTCTGGTTGGAGGCCGCTTACAGAGCCCCACGTAAACAGATTGTGCTTCCCTAGCAACAGATGGAAAGTCAATCCGTAGCCATCACACAGTTCACCCTTGTTTGTGGACAGACAGTTCCACATCAATTACATCAGTTGAAAAACAAAGAGATGTATCGTTTTGGAAGAGGTCCTGCAGAGTTAAAAGGTACAGCATAAGCCACCTAATAAGAAAAATCGAACAGTCTTTAACTAATTTAACTTATTTCCTCTGCTGGCATGTGTACTTGGTCTACCTGGAAAAAGAAATTGGAAGGGGTGAGGAGACTGCGGCTGCACAACATAGCGAGAATTTGAGCTGCAGCAGAAACAGAATCAGATACTCATCTTGGCTTATTACATGCTCTTATACCAGTTTTTGGAAGTTAAGGGCCTGCTGTTGGGACTAGCGCTCTGCACAGTCCTCATCTACTCAAATAAATCTGTCAACAAATGCTAAAACATAATACGACTTTCATCACCTGCACACCTCCGCCTGTACGCACCCCTCTGGAAAGGGCTTAGAGGAAAAAATCTTTCAAACCCCATCCTGATTGATTGGTTAATTGGACGTTGACATAGAGCTTGGCCACACTGTAAAATGTATTGCACTGGCAAACAGCTAAAATCAGCACAGTGCCGTACTGTACTGATGGAACAGAATTGCTGAGTGTGGGCCTTGATGAGGCCCAGGGACTCCAACTGGCTCTTATCTGACCCCACTGCTACACAGATCTAGTCTGTTTTTATCAGCTGGCTTTTATTTCTAAGCATTGTAAAAATGTCAACCAGATAAAACATTTTTACAGTCCTTGGTAATGTCAAAATTTTATGTGGATTTCAGTGAAATACAACTGGCTTTGATAAAATAATTGCAACACAAGTCACATTATAAAAGGAAGAAACCATGGGCAAGATGCATATTTTTGAAGTCACTGAGAACTGTGGTATGGAAAAATATTGATGTAAAACTTTCCACGTAACAAACAAAATACTTCAATTAATGCTGTTTCTTGTTGTTCCCTGTAAATGCCAATAGGCCTACAGCAGATGACTCCCTGACTCAACTCCTTAAATCATTACAGACATTCATCTCTCCATATTTTGCCATATAACAAAATATCAAATCAGTACATTTTTGTGAAATTTAAAAAGATAACACAGGTTGTTGCAACAGCCACTTGCAATTATGTACTGACAACTGTTGGGCTTCGCCTACTACAATGTTCACAAAAAAGGTGACAGCATATTAACCATGTTGAACAGTGTGGTACCATACTGTAGGCTCCTGGCTTTTCAGGTTCTATATTCATTTAGTTATGCTGTTATTGATATTGATTGTTTTACATACCAATGTTAACCCCTTTCTCATACAGAAGATCTTTGTCACAACAAACATCCATAACACCTTGGGCACATTGTCTAAAGTCTGTCGCGCAAGTTGCTTTGGGGGCGTTCCCGACACAATTTGGTATTTTGACAGCGGGAACATTGCGCCAGGCGCATGGTTCAAAAGGGTTGGTCTTAAAATACTTCATTAGTCATGGGTGTGTTTTGGGCGTAACATACAATTAACCAATCAGGATTTATACTCTCATTCCCTTTAAAAGCCAGCGGCGCATTTTCCATGCTGTGTTGCTATTACGATGGCGAATTTACCTGGAAGGCAGGAGCGTTTTTCGATGGAGGAGACCGATCTGCTAGTGCGTGAGGTAAAGGCGTGTGAACAGCAGCATGATTACAGCAATGTGAATCTTAAATAACTATAAATTAATAATATTGTGATATATGTGATGTACATTTACATTTCATATTTCCAGGGACTCCATAATTTTTTTCTCCACATGAAAAACTTTTGTATAAACGCTGCTGCGCACTCCTGCTGATGAGAGAAGAAGGGTGCGCGCGACAGACTAGGGTTTTGTTGGTCACTGGCAGATTTAATTTTTGCGTCCTTATAATAGCATGTAGCACGCTTTGTGCCAGACCACACCTCTTCTTTTCGCTGACACACCCGTGACGGTGCAGTGTCATCTACTATCTAGACAACATGATTTTTTGCCTGAAAAAATGAACGATACGCTGGCACACAATAGTAATGACACCATGTGCATGTCGCGAATGCACAGTGCGCCGCGGCATGATAGGGCCCCTTGTGTCTTTGTCTCATATCATATACGACGAGCTGCTTAGAGATGTGAACATAATATTTTAGTCTTGCAGGACAATGTTCTTTTGAACATGACTTTGAGACAAATGTGGTATTCCTCTAATACACGTTTGAGAGGGAGATATTCACATCCCTCCCCTACTCCACCCACAACACCCCCCCCAGACACACACACACACCCCTGACACTCAGTCCACACTCATCATATGTGAGCAGGCCATCTGCTTCTACAAATTTTCAACAGATCACTAGCGCTGTCCAAAGTCCCCTCATGCTTCAAAAACTCCACCATCATCCCAGTTCCCAAGAAACTCTCCACCAATGGACAGAATGACTACAGACCTGGCCTTGACTTCAGGCAGCATGAAGTCATTTGAATGACTTGTGCTGGACCACCTCAAAAACATCACAGGTCAGCTGGACCCCCTGCAGTTTGCTTCCAGGGCAAACAGGTCAGTGGATAATGCAGTCAACACGGGGCTGCATTTCTTTCTGCAACACCTTGACCAGCCAGGGGCCTATGCTAGGATCCTGTTTGTGGACATCAGCTCGCCGTTCAATCCAACGGCGACAAAATCTCTCAGTTCACTGTATCTCCATGCCATCTGTCAGTGGATCTTCAGCTTCCTGACTGACAGGAGTTGGCATGTGCAGCTCAGAGATGTTACATCTGGAACACGGACAATCAGCACTGGTTACGGGGGTGTGTCCTTTCCCCACTGCTCTTCTCCCTCTACATAAAAGACTGTACTTCTAAAGACCCAGCTGTTAAGCTCCAAAAATGTGCAGATGACACCACTGTCATTGGGCTCATCCAGGATGGTGATGAGTCTGCATATCAACAAGAGGTTGATAAGTTGGTGTTGTGCAGTCAGCATAACCTAGAGTTAAACACAGTTAAAGTCTGTGGAGATGGTTGTGGACTTCTACACTGCTGTCATTGAATCCATCCTCTGCTCATCCATCACAGTTTGGTTTGGAGAAGTCACAACACAGGACAAACACAGGCTACTATAACACACAATTCGAACAGCTGAAAAAAATCATTAGTGCTCCCCTGCCCTCCCTCCAAAACTTCACAACTACAATGGAAGGACCAGAAAGCGGGCAGACAACATCATTAAAGACCCCAAACATCCTGAACACACTCTCTTTAACCTCTTTCCCTCTGGCAGGCGCTACAGATCCCTGTGCACCAAAACAACCACACAGACATACATACTATACTTTATCATTCCATATGTATCTTGCACATTCACACAACACGCCACTTTACATCCCACTTCATGGTTACTTTGTCTTGTATGTTCCATATGTATATCATGTAAATAGGTGCCTATATGTATGCTGTTGTCTGTATTGTACAGTATGTGTGTATATATTTCTATTTGTCTATTTAATGTATACTACTACATGTCTTTATGTTGAATTTATATAAAGTTAACATCTACCAGTCAAATTCCTTGTGTATGTAAGTACACTTGGTAGGGCTGGGCGATATGGTGTCCAATTTAGTACAGTGCTGTTCAGATTTCCCTCTCTGATTGGTGATGACAATCGGGTTTTACTCGTCCAGACCACAGATTTCCCTCTTGCCATGCCAACATACATCATAGAAACTTTTCAAATAATAAAATAAATTAATTAATTTGTCTTTTGTAGCAAGCAAAGTAATTATTTCACTTTCTATTTCGTACTCTGTTCATGGTCTGGCTCAAACATGTCAGCCTCTATATCAAAGACATGCATGCTCAGACAGCAAAGCCTGATCCATACTCTTCCTCTGGTGAGCTCTGACTCAAACCTTCCTCTGACCCCTATGACACCTCTGATTCCCTCACTGTAAAACGTGTGTGCTCCTCAATTATGTGTAAGTGAAAAAGTTCAGCACTCAGGACAACCACTGCAAAAAAGTATGACTGGAGCCGTAGTGAGAGATGTTCTGTTGTACAAACTGCCAGCCCAGAGCCCACTCAGACAGCCCTAAATAGCTTTGAAATGCAGTCTTAAGACAGCTTCTTATACAGGAAATGGAATTGTACAAAACATATGCTATGTTCGAAATTGCCTGCTACGTACTATTTATATACTGATGCTGACGTTAAGTCGTATGCTGTATGCAATGTTTGAAAAATATGATTTTTACAGTAAGCAAAAAGTACCCAGACGTTATACTGATGGTGGAAAAATCGCCAGTATGCAACCATAGCTTACTTCTCAGATACTGCATCACACAATTTATAACAGCTTTGAAAATTTTTAAACAAGATGGCGGACATAAACCCAACGGCCGCGAATGAAGGAGCAGCACTGAGAGTATAAATAAAAGATTAGTTGCGGGTTTTGATATGGGATGTTTCTTTGCTTCTGTTATTGAGAATGCTTATGTATTTACCTTATCGAAAGCTAACACTAGCTAACTAGCGCTCAATAGCAATGAATGGCAGAATGGTTAGCTTGCGAGGCCGCTAACTAGCATGTAATTAACGTCATATCTCTTAAGTGTTCTGTCAGCTATAACTTGCAGAAATCTAGTAATAAGTTCATAAGGTATTACGAAGTTTATTACCAAAAGTGCAATGTGAAATAATCTTAAACAGACGTCCCTGGCACTCATTTCTCAGTACCATAGCAACTTAACTACCGTAGCCTACTTGGTGTTTAAACAGGAATATCTGTGTCTGGTAATGAGTTACGTCAGGTTAATTTTAATTTTATTACAATTCTAGCATTTTTGTAAAAAGTCTGCAGACATCTGGACAATAGCAGCAGATGTATTTTCTTTATGAATGCGGTATGGTGTAGGTGGCGGTATGTGCAGAGTACGTAAAACCTTAGTAATAATAATAATAAGAAGAAGAAGACGTAAGTAGCGGTTTAGTGCACTGCGCGGCCGGTCACCGTTAATGATCCACACTGCGTACTGGAGCGGGGAGTAGTGTGTAGTACACAATGTGTACTTGGAGCAGTACGTAGTATTTAGTAGCTATTTCGAACATCTTCATAGAGGGTATACATACCAGACTCTAGCAGTTACTTTCGATCAAACAGTTAACTACTGTATGGTTTATATGATGCAAGAGTCACACTTAAATGAAACATGGCAAACAAGCTGAAAAAAAACATAGCTGACTTGAATTTGACTTTTAAATACTCACTCTATTCATTCACTCATTAACTCTTTAGGTGAAGATGTGCCCCCACCCCCCAAAAAAACAGAAAGTGACAAAAGAAAAAGATGTGTATCAAAGCATGTTTGTCCCCTGTCCCATCAATTCCTTTGTTAGTTAATCACTGCTCAGAAGGCTTGGGTTACACCATCATCTGAAAGCAATGAGGATGGATATGAAAATTATCAAAGAGGACATAAAGTAATCTGGGCAAGCTGAGAGGAATGCCAGAGAATGCCATGAGGATTTTTCCTCACAGATGGGTGTTATTAGGGACTGCTGATGGCTGCTCCAAGTTGGAGTGAGGGAGATCGTGTTTCTCTCTCTTATAATGCCACTGGACATTGGATCTGCCAATGATAATGATAATTGCAGCAAACAAATGATTTCCAGTGTAGCATCAAGTGGAAAAAAAAAAAAAACGCAAGCCGCTTAAACAGAAACTCTCTGGATTGACTGGAGGAGGAAGCCGACGTGCATTCCAATGTTTACTGTTTTTTTTTTTTTTCAATGTCATGTGTAAACCATGGAACGACAAACAGCTACTATGGGTATTGTTTAGAGTAAATAGCGTCTAAACCAGGATATGCAACATAATTTAAAAATGATGGCTCAAAAACAGGAGTCAGGAGAGGGGAAATATCAAGTGTACTCAATAGTCAGAACAATACATATCTGCCTGTCACAATTTGCTTTGTTTGTTAACAAGTGGCTTTTTGTAAACTCTACTGCAGTGATACTAACACACAAACCTGTCTAGGTTCACTACTTTGATTCTTGAGGGCCCAAGGAAAACTTCACATCTCCAATGTATATTATATTTCCAGTATCTTCAATAGCAAGCACATGTTGGATTGATTTCTAGAAGACAGCTAATAATAGTACGAAAGTGCTCTAGGTAACCTCTGTAAAAATGGATGCATTTGCTTTCCAAGACAGTAACTGTCCGAGCCAAGAACACACTGAAACTGTGCATGTGGGTGGGAGAGATCATAGACTAAACAACATCTGATGGGATTTGATTCGAGTTTGTAGCAGAGAGTACAGAGTGTGTAACAGATTAAAAGGGTTCAGGAACTTCCACATCCCCCTCCCCGCTTCATCCTCCCTCTACCCACCAGCTCACCTTTGAGACACCTTTTCCTCATGCGGCACCTCCTGCTCTCCTTCGAGGGGGGGCAGATAGAGGACAGCTCTTCGGGCACTTTCCAGGACAGCACTCGGGTCCTTGTCTGATGGCCCCAACGGACCCCGCAGCTCAGTCCGTTGTGCTGACAGGGACTCCACTCACCCCAGTACCCGAAGGGGCTAAACAAGCAACCCTCTTGAAAACAATAAGAGTTTAAATCAGACTGCTGTAATTTGTGGGATAAATATGAACAGAAACCTCATAGAAATTGTTTGCCTCACATGTCAACCCCTCAACTTGGAAAAGACCCTTTGAAAAATGAGGGGCTGGGATGGGGGAACCAATTATCCAAAATCATTGATTAACGCTAGTTTAAGAACAAAAGATTCACATTTCAACCATGCTTGTCCACTGGTATTTGTCACTGACACTTGTATTCATGGTATGGAAGCTGCTTTTAATCTTAAGACTGTGACATTCCAGCTTCGACAGCCTGTACTCATATAGTCTGCTAGCGTGATGCATGAGCAAATGCAAATGCAAAAGCAGGACACCAGGCCTAAGCGCCATAGTCAGGTCTTGTGTTGCTACGTTCATACAAGAGAACATCTTGACTTAATAAAAGCAAACCAACATACAGTGTGGTTACTAAAAGCGCACTGCGCTAGGTTCCCACGCCTCTGTCAGGGAATATTCAGGTGCTCACACAGCAGGTAAAGCGCCCTCCATAATTACTGGCACCCCTGGTAAAGTTGGCTAAAAAGACATGTAAAGCCTATTTCAAAAAAAATAATCTTTTAGTAACTGCTCTTAATCACATACTGAAAGCATTGAGGGAAAAATACAACCTTGATCAGAATGCAATTTGTTCTGACAAAGAACAAAGCATTTTAAATAAATAAATCATTTTATAATAATTCAAAATAAAAATTATAATTATATTTTTAATAAAAAATTTAATTGGCAACCCTTCACCAACAATGCGTGTGTTAGCCATCTCCTTTCACATGCCACGAAGTTAGAAAACACAATAAATGGGTTTGAGGAAAAATGTTTTTTCTCTTCATAGAACCTGTCCAGATTGTCCATATTCACTGGTCCTCACTGGTGCTTACTCCTCTATAGCTAAGTTCATTGGTTTATTATACTGCTAAGATCAGGGGACTGCGGTAACCATGGTGGAGACTTGATTTTGTGATCAGTAAGCTATGTTTCTGTTTATATGAACTTATGTTTTGATTAAATTACCTGCTGAATAAGCTAAATATGACTGACTTTTGTTGTCTTAACAGCAACAGACAGATTTTGATTTAAAATGTTCAAGTATTTAATGGCGGTCATGATGGCGTGAAGGTTGTGATACTTTCAGTTGACTGTTTTAACAGCAAATGGGGTGTTTATGAGAAAGTACCACTTTTTATAGCAATTCTCCATCTTAAGGTGAGCACACTTTGTTGAATGTATTTAAAACATGCATTCTATTGTCTTTCCCATGTTGAAAAATACCTTGGGCATTTCACTTTGTTTCATATCAGTTTTCATATCTTGAATTACAACTAGTACTGTCCTCAAACACTTTGGTTAACTTTAAGAAGCTGAATATGGATTTAAAAATTACTCAGTTACATAATTATTTATCATATTTTGTAGGGGTGCCAATAATTGTAAGTGTTAAAGAAGTAAGTGTTTTTGTTAAAAATATTTATTTCTTTTTTGATGCATTGTGTTTTCTCCAGATTATATTTCCATTATATTTTCATTTTAGCTGCAAAACAGGCTCAAGCTCAAGCAAGTTGTCACTGAATAGACACTGCTAACTCATAAACAAGGCAGTGCTTTGTCAGTAGTTGTTTGCTAAATTGCTGTAATACAGTTAGGTGGTTGGTATATCACAGATGTATTTTCTGGTTACAAAACCTATGTTTGCAGATTTATCAGTCAACACTTCTCATCTCGTTTTACAAAATATTGAGTCATAAATCCTGACCTTATTAGTTTAACACAGAAATAGTGATGGTTGCATTAGCGCCAGCATTTTCAATATTTTTTTCAAGTTCAGTGTCAAAAAACATAACTATCTCTATAGTACATAACTATCTCTATAGCACATCTGTATATTGCCCTTATATTGAATCTATACAGCACATCTGTATATTACCCTTACTATCTCTTCACCTTACATGTATATTGCTCTTCTGCCAATTTATTATTACTACTCTTATCTGTATATAATTTGCTCTTTAACTGTACATACTGCATACTGTATATACTGCACTTGCTGCTCTTTGCACTTCTGATTAGATGCCAAACTGCATTTCGTTACCTGTATTTATACATGTGTAATGACAATAAAGTTGAATCTAATCTAATCTAATCTAAAAAAAACACTCAAAAAAAGCAGAATAGACTTTTCTCCTATTCTGGCACCTCCTTACTTGTGACTGGTCGCAACTCACTGTCAAATGGCCACTCTCACTGAAAATGAATAGCAACCTGTCACTTTGTACCTGTCGCTAGTCACTAATGTGACTGAGGGGCAAGGTAGCATTTAGACTAACATGCTTTTTTTCTCCACCAGGTGTTTGCATTCTATTGTTTACCTGCAATGATGTGACATGATTGTTGAAACATACCTTACATTTACATGAGCAAGGCACAGGCAGAAAAAGAAGCAAGGCTCCCAAGAATGCAATTCAGGCACTCAAACTTTAGTTTTAACTTATGCAGTTGTGTTTCTTTTAACAATAGGTCATTGTTCAGCCACTCATCTAAGTTAAGCCAGGGGATAGCTATATAGCTAAATGTAATGTATCACAGCAGTGACATACATACTGTAATCAATTTCCACTTTGCATGTTCTTAACACTCGCTACTTCGGAATGCTTGTTTTTTTGGAGGTGAAAAAAAAAACAGTAATGATGTCTGGTGATGACCTAGTCTGGTGAGCCAGACTCACTTCATGCAAAGAGTTTGGAGCCTTATTATAGAAATATGTCTACTTTCCAGTGGGTAGGCACTTTGTGCTTTAAAATGTGGGGCTGCCTTCAGTTAATCCCTAACATTTGGTTGTGATGTATGCTAAGCTCTAACTTTGACTCTTTTAAATTCAGCACTCAACAAGTAGAACATCTTTGCTCTCATCTCCCTTTGTTTGCTGACTGAACCCTCTACAAGTCTAGCTCCAATGTCTCCAGGGTTATCCAGGCATTGTACTATAGAGAAATATAATATTGGGCAGAGGTACTTCATTGGCACTGCCAGGTCAGTGATAACCATCAGTCCCTAAAAATGAAACTGAAATATGAAATTGAAGAGGAATTGAGGCTATGTGGTTAAATTTCACCACCCTAATGCCAAGATACCATTGAACTAGCATAGTAATGTGAAAATGCACCTGAAAATATCAACACAAACAGCAAACATATGTGGCGCTCTCTCTGAGATGTTTTGGTTATGGACCATATGACACTTACCAAACATGACCTTAGCATGGCAATATGCTGGCAATACCATTTGCAGAAGCAGTCTAATACACAGTTCAGTGGTGCGTTGCTCATACATGAGAGACTTCTGAAGTCCTTCACTGGCCAATCAGAACAGAGTACTCAACATAGCCATGCAAAGATGGGAAAATGGGAAAGGTAGCGTGAAACTCACCAACGCAATCTGTTAGGTGTGGGAAAGTGCCCTCAGGACAGCTGCTGAAGCACTTGCCTTTGAAAAGCTGAAATCCACCTTTGCATTTAGTGCAGAAATCTTTGCTAAAGCATCGCTCACACTCCTGTGCTTTGCATTCTGGGAAGAAAAGAAAGAATACCAGAGCATTTGAGCATTTGCAGGGGCACAACTGCATATTGCCATTATCAACAAAGAATCTAGCGTGTGAGAATGCTTCAAAACCAATTATAGCCAAGGGGCACCATGCTTCAAACAAAGTACATTCCAGCCCAAGCCACAGCAGTGATTTGGTGAACTCACTCATGCAGCGGTTCATGTCCTTGCCACGCATGCCAAAGTGCCCTGCTGGGCAGGAGTGCAGGCAGGAGCCATGGTGACTCATGCCCTGTCTCTGTAGGAAGAGGAAGAGCTTCTCAGGGCATCGCAGACAGCCATTTTCCTTGGAGCACTCAAGACAGTTCTTGCACTCCTGAGGGTTGTCTTTCACAGCTGGAAGAAGGTCAAAGTCAAGGTAGTCTTTTATTAGTTGCACAAGAACTGTTAAAAAACACCTAAATCAATAGTCTGGGATACTTCCAGCTCTGTTGTTAAAACTCATCAAGTGCTGTCTGTAGGAAGAGGAACGAGAGATAGCTCCATTAGGTTAGAATAAGCTGCAGGTTTGCTATTCAGTCTACACTGAACTTAATTCTCTCAATCTTCTTCCTATCAACAGCACTTGACAAGCTTGTACAGCAGGCCTATGGTTGGAAGTACTCCAGAGTACGGTAGACCCACTTTTCTAAAAAAACAAGACACAAAGTTTCAATAGCACACAAAGTTTCAATAAAGATTACAGCAAGTTGTTCAGAAAAACAACTTGAAACTATTACAAACTGATTACAAAGTTGGCACTGATTAGTCTGTGATTTACAATAGAAACTATTGAGCCAAGTATAACAAGCTTCCTTGAGATTGAACAGAAATAAGGGTTCTCATCTCAAAAATGTTTTCAAAGGTCAACATAAGTCACAATAAAACATTGTGAACCTGCTACTTCAACTCTCATTCCCCATAGAGACACTGACATAATCACTAGGGGTGGAAATCAAGAACCCGGGAAACGAGTAGTAACAGGATTTTAATGCTTCAGTTCACTGGAATCGCATCCCTCTGACATTACTGCCAGCATGTTTTTCAGACCATGATCAATGGGTCTTTCCGAATACAAAATTGAAGTAGATCACACAGTTTTTGATGGTTTGCTACATTCTAATAAGCTCATGGTTCTAATGGTCATCTTAGTAGCAGGCTATATTATAGACCTATGTGTAGACCTGCATAGAATACTGTTTAAACAGCAAAGAACTGATAAAATAATTGATAAAGAATTGGACCGATAAGCATAATCAACAATGTCATTGATAAGATCCTATCAATTCTCACTCCTAATAATCACAGAATTATGAGGCAGAAGAGGCAGAAAGATGGAAAATATTATTTTGTTCAAAGACAAGAACTTTAGTAGAGGTTATCATAAGGTTTACTTTCAGAGCAATCTTTTATGTCAAAAATCTATTCAATGAAAAATAAGATGCTTACACCCACTATTTCTTACTTGCTTCAAGTACTCAAGAGTCTACCAACACTATAAGCAAATTATAAATAAAGATATATAAAGATATAAAGATAACTAAGAGCCGCTATTGTACTATTTGGCAAGAAATGCCTTTAGGGTTATGAGGTTTGGTTGTAGTTCAAATAAAAGCTGTGTGATTCAGATTCCAAAATTTCCTAAGCATTTATTGTAGGTCTCCAAAATCTTCCTTTTAATTACATCAATCAATTAGGAATATTGTAGATATTGCAATGTTGCAATATGATGCGGATCTTACTCATACAAGGCGACCCAAGGCAACCATATAATTGCAATACAAGATTGAATGGTGCACTGTTTTCTTTATCATTAATTTTATTACACTTCATTAATACATTATTAGTTGTAACAATTTTTAATCATTCTTATACTGTCCTTTTTAAATAACTGAATGACTCAGAACAATTTGCCTCATTGTAGAAGATTATGTAGATGGTTGTCTACCGTTCCTAGCTACACCATACCACAATATTGTCTATAGTTAAACCAGCATGCTTCAGGTGGCAGTATTCTGCAACAGCATGATGTCTTACATGTTGCCTTCATTACTTCAGAAGCAGCTAAGTCCATGACAGAATCAGCTTAGCTATCCGCCTAATCATTGTCACTTGTTGCTGATAAAAATTGTGCTTTTGGCTAGATTTTTCTGGTTTATCAGCCATTCTGAGGTCATAGCTAAATTCAAGTAATGAGCTGACTTCATTCAGTTGCTCTTTGATGTAAAAAATTATGACTTTTTAAAGACATCTATCCCATATGTGTGTGTGCGTGTGTGTGTGTGTGTGTGTGTGTGTGTGTGTGTGTGTGTGTGTGTGTGTGTGTGTAAAACCCTGTAGAATGTATATAAATCAAAGGGGTAGCTATTAAGCAACCAGGACATAGCTGACAACTCCCCTACCCACAGGAGAGCATTATAGTAAAATAGCACCATCTCTCATGAGAAAGATTACTTAAAGGGTTCCATAATGTGGTCACCATAAAGCTGCCACGACATTTCCTTTCCAAAATGATCCTGGCTGCAGGAAGAGTTATACCTGTTGCCACAGGTTAACTGACTAATGAGAAAAATCCTGACGAATGAGGTGAGTTTTCACTCAGACAATAAAGTGCAAACACAAAAAGTTTCACCCAAAACTCTATTCAAGTATTTGTGGAAACAGCCAGAGCAAATATCTTTCTTTTATAAACAACAGTACACTTAAGTGACAACAGTGCAGTGTAACCACAAACCTCAGTATGCTTTACAAATCCATTGCCCTGACCATTATATCCAGTATTAGAACATGCTGCTTTTCCCCAGTGGAATATGTTTTTTGCGTACATTTCTGTTAGTGAATAAGATAGAAGAAATGGATGCTTCTCCTTGCTTATATTCCCAAGTGCATCCAGGAGCACTGAGGGGTCTAAAGCACATGTTTCTGATCACCATCCTGCCCTTTATAAAGGAAATAAGGGGAGACAAGCTGACCTCAGACCACAACCTCAGCTGAGCCAGCCAAAGGAATAGGGCTGAACAACCTGGGATAAAAGCCTATAGGTGTCTATGTATTTTGACATTCTGATGTCTTACACATCACAGGCACACCAAAGCACAGATAATGTCAAATGGTATCTGGCACTGGATTGAGTTTGTGTGCTTCAATATGCAAGGCTACTCAGCTAATTAATCCGAGACTAACATGATCTTATGCCACAAGAGACTGCATCTTCTGCCCTTAGCCAAGCCCTTTACCACATAACAAACAGCAAAGCCAAACTAAAGTGCAAAAAGAAAAAAAATTGAGTTATGGGGAGTTAATAGCACTTTCCATATACCATCAGTGATTGGTTGCTTAAATATCAGCTGTCTGAGACTGCTGACTGCAGAGTCCCAGCTGGTTTCTAATTCATTACATAGACACTACTTCATGCCATGGCTGCTTCTTCTTGGCAATGTCATTAGAGTTTGCCTATAAAACAGATATAATAGGTCTTGTGTGCACTGAAGCATAACTGAGCTGTTTTTCATGTCAAACGCATAGATCAAATGTATGCTAACCAAAAAGTCTTGAGCGTCAGTCGATTACTACATTTTGAACACCAGATCACATGTACACTCTACACATAATGTCAGAGGTGTAAAAATAAATGGAAATATTGTGATGTTTACAGTATAGCTCAACTACACTGCAACACAGCAATTCATAATGGCAACTAATACAGAACAGGCGGACCAAGTACCATGGCATCTGCCTTCAATCCATAGATTTTAACACTATACTTCCTTCCTATGGAAATCTGTTTCATATGAATGTAACCATCCAGATACAGTTATATTTGTCATGGCATTACTCAGGTACAGAGGAACCATAGTCTAGACCATATGGGAACATGTGATGTCAATTATACACATGGAAGGTGCAAGTTTTTACTGTATCTTGAGCTCTTGGTATCTTCCCCCACAATGAGAAAAGTCACATTGTCTTTATGACTGGTTAAATGCTTTTTGGGGAAGTTCAGCAGACCAGTTGAGTAGTTATCTGGAGTGTTTTTACTTTAAATTATATATATGTATATATATGAATTATAAAGTCTGCTATTGCTGGAAATAGTTCTGACTGATTTAATTTGTTCCCTAAATTCAAAGCATTATACAATTTTAATGTATATCTAAAGCTGTATTAGCTTTACATGTAAGTAGCCTAATGCATAATGAGAACATTCTGCTGTAATATATAAATAAATTGTATTGCACTTGCTTTACACCTATCAGAGCCTTAATGGAATTTTTTTTAAATTATGGATGTAGATCACTGGCCCACCATAAATATTACCAAAAGGCCTACGAGTGACAAAAAAACTTTAAATTCAGTCTTTTCGTGATTTGCCATCCATTGCTAATAGCCTAGTGGTAATATGTATGAGGTCTACAAGGCAATTCCAAGTTCTTTTCCAACAGGTCAGAGGAGGAAACAAATGAATTTAAACTGGTCCATCCTAGACGAAGCGGGGCAATCCTAAATTGTATCGATTTCTCCATACCCATGCCCAATACAATAACAGAAGAGTCAGAGACATAGCAATCTGGAAGTGATAATAACGCCTCCAAGTAAGTACAGGGAAATGTCCTAATTTGAGGCTTAGCCTACGGCAGTACCCTGTTGTTTGGCAGAGGTGTAAGGTTGAAGACTCTGTAGCTGTCAGCTGTGAACTTTGACTTACTGTGGCATCGCACTGAGAGATTGTAACCACAACCAGCTGCCTCAACCGTCAAATGCGGTTTACAACCTACCTCTTCAATTAAAGCTTCATTGACGTGTCTTCAAACAGTGGCGTGAAACTTCAACTAAAACACATAAGTACTCTGCAACGAGCCGACACTTCTACAATTCCCGCTTACGTCCAGTATTTCTCCTCTCTTAAGCTGTATCAGCCTATCAGACCCACCTCTTCCTACTATTTTCACAGTAGCCTCTTCATGAGCGTTGGGGCTGGACAATGATGGATTGTAATCAGCACTTAACTTAGGGTTGTGTTATCACTCTCAAGTCGTTAACATGCATACACACACAGCAACTATAGGCAACAATTCCATGTGCTTTCAATATGTTGTCGATCCATATGCCTTTATGTCAGTATATGTTACATCATATGGGACTATTTGGGCTAATTCCTTACATTAAGTAGCCTATTCAAAACCAAAATCAAAGCTACATCAAACCCCCAAAACTGTTTAAAATGAAGTCGTTGTAAAAACATACTGGTCCTCACCTCTTGGTTTTCTTGTTGTCGAACTCAACATAAAACTGTTATAAACCAAAATTAGAAGGGCAAATAGTCGCAAATGCATCTGTGCTAACAACAGCCACCTCAACGCAGGTTCCGTGACATCTGAGAGGACTGTGATGTGCGCACAAAAAGACGGTAGGAAAGAGATTTCAAAATCCAGGAGGTGGGCGAACTTCTGCCTTCCTCCACTGGAGTCGGGGGTGAGAGGGTGAAGCAGCGTTTCGTCCCTGTAGAACTGCAATAAAACCAGTCGCTTTAACGCCGCATCGATGTTATTGTTTTTAACCCTGTAGGGACTATGCAACGTAAAAAGTCAGCAACTCATGCCAATTACGCAATTATCTGGTCAGGTCAATTACACTATTCTGATCAGCTAAAGCACTTGTTGCATTGTCTCTGTTGCCTATAAGGGCCTACTTTTCAGCAAAAATCATTTAGCCTGTTTATTTTAAAAATAATAATGTTTTATTTTTGCTTATTTCATTTATCTTGCTGATATGTCAAAATTAATTTCCCAAAATAATTTTAGTGAGCTGAAACAATGTAATTAAACAGATGTTTTCCCTAATAAAACCTACAAACTACTGTTTTGATGGGGGAAAGAATAAGATGAAGAACAGAGTTACTCAGCCCAGAGGACAACTTTGCATTCCTGGGGTAACTAAATTACAACCAGGAATGAATTTACTGTGGTTATAATGTCCAAATTATGTCCTTCTTCTTTTCATTTTGAGGCTTGGGGTTAGATTTGTTTATTTTATCGAATAGGTTCAGAGAATAATTAGTGTTTGAAAGGAGAGCGCAGCCTCTTGAAAAGTTAGGTCTTGAATGGTCATTATAGTTTTGGCCATTGTTATGACTAACAGCATATGTTTATTTCTTTGACTTTTTGCACATTCAAATAGAATTGGGGTTAAATAAGCCACCAAAAATATTTTTTGCATAATTTATCTTGGTTTGTTGTGTTGAGTTAAAATGATTATTTAAAAAATAGTTAGAAATTCCATCATGTCATTCTTGCTTTCCTCCATCCAACAATTACTTTCATATTGTTGGCACATCAGTTCCTCTGACTTTTTCCTTGTAACTCCAAATGTAAATGATGCATCGTTCACTGTGAACTGATAGTGACACTTTCTAAAAAAATAAAAAAGACTAAAGCACGGATTGAGAATTAAGTTTCTGCTCTGTCATATAACTGATTTGAAAGGATTAAGATGATGTCTCATGTCAATTTGTGTGGTCTGTCATAATAACTATTAGGGACTATAGGCAGTAGTTAGTCTTTCTTTCTCAGAGAAATCTTAAAAGAAAGCAGAAAATATGTTTAAAAAAATGTTCCAGTATCAATGTATCAAGGAGTATCACTTTTCTGAGGTCATTATAGTTTTGGTTTTATTTGCAACCAATCTGAAATGTTGTTGATGATGAGACTACTGAATATGCCCATGTGCAATCAGAGCGGTAATACACTTAAATAGCTGCTATATTGAACTGGATTTGATAGTGAAGTGAACTGAGCTTGTAAGGTAATTGGCACATATTTATTTCAGGGCTTGTTTTTCACAAAGCCATCTTAATGTGACCTTAACGACAGTAGACCAAACTCTCACACTTTGTCATCTCATTTCTGCTCCCTATAACCACTGGATATTTAATGTTTTGTTAGAAAGTACCAGTCATAGTTATTATTGAGGTACTGAGTTCAGAGTCAGTTATCTGCCAGACATAATGGGATTGAGAGTGGCTAAACTGACATAGTCAGTCCAGTGTTGTGATTCCATAATCTTCTACCACGGAATCATTTAGCATTGCAGTTCCAATTCTGAAATATTATTATCATTATTGTCAATAATCTAGCCACTTTTGAACAAAACCTTATTCATTTGATTCATTGATCATTTGTCCAAATGACACCCCCTTAGGCTATATGAACTCCTGCTGCAAGTGTTAGGTCTGCCTTTGATAAAGGTTGGGAAGGGGAAGGGGCCTATGTGTGCATGACAACATGTTAAATGTACAACAGATGCTGCCCTCAGCCGTGTGAGTTATTGGCTGGTTAGTGGCACGCTATGTGCTTGTATCTGCATAGTGTTGTGTGGACACCTCATGTCTCATCTCAGCTGCACTCTTCCCTCATGGTGACTGCTATATACAGACTGCTATTAGTTTGTGTGTGTGTGTGTGTGTGTGGAGGGGGACTGTTGTTTCATGTTTGTGAGTTTTTATATCTGGATTTTGTTCTGTTCAAGGAAAAGTAGTTTCAGTATAAACTGCCACTGCTTTCCCTCAGTGCATATTTGGAGCAAATAGGTTTGATAGGTTTGACATTTATGTGAGTTATAAACTTTGCATTTGTTGCACAATCACTTGATAAAATGATTGTCCTCATATAAATGATTACTTTACCTGACACACAATTGTAGATGAAATAAGGGGAAAAAATGATAAAATTAACGAATCTACGGAGTCATCATAGTGCAGGCACATGATTTTGTCATCGGCTTGTTTTCTTACATTTTCTTTTCTTTTCATCATATTCTCTATTGCATATTTGCATTAAAATGTACATTCGTAATCAACTCAGTCAAAACATCATTACATTTTACTTTATTGTACAATATCAATATTTTTCTTGTTGGTATGGTGGTGACATGGAGAAAATGTAAATAAAAGTTTGGGAAACCTGGCAGGCTGGTATTGAATATGAGGTGGTCTTTTAAACTATGCCCACATAAGGCAGGACTGGTTTTTAATCCCATGTGGATGTCTCTGGGTTATCATCTATACGACAATGAAACACACAATGCCGTGATTTGTTCCTGCAGATTGTCCAATCATTCAACAAGTTTGGTGCAGCTTACTGATTTGGTGTCAGACCCCCCACATCATTAGGCTATTCTTTATCTATTTTGGTCTGTGGCAATTGTTCTGGCTGAATTGTACAGTGAGTCATGTCCCAGTGACTAAGACTCTTCCAGTAAATGAAACACTTAAGGAGAAATCTGGTGTGAAATTGACTGAAAGTATATTGCAGTGCAACATGATAAAAAGTTCAAACGTTCATTGGGGAGCAAGATTCCGCTAACCTGATGCATTCCAAACTAGACCACTCTTAGCCAATACTTCAAAAAGGCTCACAATGCTAGTGTTTCAGCCAGCTAACCTGAAAAACTTGAAACTAGAAAAAAAGATGGCAACATAAGTGCCCCTACCAGAAAACACAAGGTCCTGTCTGTTTCAACAGTCTTTTAAATAAACTATCTGTACACTTACAAAGTTCCCAATGCCTAATTTTAAATGTGAAGACAATCATTATAATACCAACAAAGTGTGGGGCTACTTTGAGCCCTGTTAATGGTTTAAAAATAGCGAAAAATAATGATTTATTGTCACAGAGCATGATGCCCCTAACATTGTTTCACTTTGTGCAAAGTATCTGGGATCCCTCAGTTGGCATACGTTCCCCTTCTCGTGGGGACAGATACTTTCTGTGAACTTTAAAACTATTGGGCATGCCAGAGCACTCTGTTCACTGACTAGTCAGCTAGAAAAATTGCCAAAGGAAACGTAGGTTTTTGGAGAGAGCCCTGACACTGCACTAAACTAAAATACAATATACTGAGCCGAAGTACAAGACTACCTAACACTAGCATTGTGAAGCTTTTTGAAGCATTGGCTAAAAGCAGTCTAGTTTGGCATGCATAAAGCAGAATTTTGCTCCACAGCAAACAAACTATTTATCACATTGCAATATACTTTTGGTCCAGTCCGGATTTCTTCTTTAATGAGATTGCATCATTATCATTTGACTGAATTTTATCATACACTGCCAGTATCAGAATACACAAACTCCAAATATAATTTTAAACATTAATTGGTTAATCGAAAAAAGCAATAATGGTCCAGTCTCTTAAACTCTGCAGTCAGCAGTGCAATGCTGCACCTTCCCTGTGGATGCATCATGTTTTGACCACACCCCGTATGTGAGGTGAAATCCTGTCGAAAGGAAAGGAATGACTCATACACATAATAATCCTCAGCTTATCTACAGGAGGTGGTGCCTCCTGCCAAACCACTCTCCCCCCTGGATCACACCTAGTCGATCATATCTGAATTCATCTCTTTTATGGACTGTTAGCTTTTCCAAAACAACTCCCAGGTGTTCACATATTTCTAGAATTATCTTCTGCACATCAACTATGTAGAGAAGACAATGAGGAGTCCTCATCTGTCCTGACAGAAATTTGAACAGTCATTTTATCAACCATTTATATGGCTGCCTCAACAGACTGCAAGTAAGCTCTAAAATATATAGGTATATGCAATACTGGATGATGTTATTTTCTCGTTTGTTATCAAATTCTTTTGATAAAAGCAATTTATGCTGATACCAAGACATCAACAAAACACCACAAAGGTCACTCAGCCCTCAGTTCAGAGCTCCATCCTACTTTGTTTCCAGTTCACAGGGCAGGGTTGTGTAAGAGCTGATTACATGTTAATAACCACTTAGAATCACTTCCCATCTAAGAATAAGATCAAAGAACCATTTCCAATTCTCACAATAAACCTTCTGACATTTGTTGATAATCTGTTAAGGTTAAGATCAAGTCACGTATTTGGACAGCATCTCACCTATTCAAGGCATTTCAACTTATTACTGCTGCCAAGAGTTTTCTAAGTTATGCAAAGTTTGTTTGTGTGATTTGTCAGTCTGATTATTTTTAAGAAGGATTACGGAAAAATACTTGCCTGATTTCCATGATACTTCATGTTGGGCACTGCACGATCTAACAAAGAACTTGTTATTAATGATCGTTTGGAAATTCTTGTCTTTGTTAACATTGTCCAATATTGGACAAATTATTTTTACATTGAAAAAATGTGAGAAGGGGAGGCTTGATATAAGCTGAAGCTTCTGCCCCTTCCCTTTGGTTATGAAAACCAATAAAATTCATTCATTCATTCATTCATTATCTTTCAGTCTTCACTCAACTTTCCATTCTCAGTGATGTATGCAGGACGTAATCTTTACAGTGCCTGCCTGAATGGTCCAGAAGGCCGCTGGTTTTCATGTATAACCTCAGCATTTTTTCCTGTTGTGGCTTTACAGGCATACATGCAAAGTGTTTTAAGCTTCTCTTCTGAGTATGTAATATGTCAGTGCTTCAGGTGGGAAACAGATGTGCTGGTCTTACTGGAAGGGATGTGTGAGTATGAGATCTCCAATAAGGAAGACAAAATAGTGGCAGAGTCAAAAGAAGTCACCAAGTGGGTGACCAGTCGTCTGCTCTCTTTTTTCTGCCATTGCCCATCTGAATACCAACCAAAAACAACTGTCTGTCAAATCATTTGTGTAATAGAGATGCATGTCAGAGGGATGGAAAGGTTGGGAAAAAAAGTGTCAGACTTGAAAGATGAATGTGTTAAAGGGCCTGGCCTCATACACAGCATGAAAAGATCATCTTTAGAAAACCTCATGTGGAGCATGCAGCTGTATGCATTTGATATACTGATTTGATACACACCTAGCATGACACACATTGTTATGTTTGATAGTGTTGAGAGCATTTTTCACCTTATGAAACAGGCATTTTTTGCCCATGCATGCCATATGAATCAGCTAAAACAGAAAATATTCTTACCAGAGTATCTAGTATTGAGACTTCCAATTCTAAATCATTTTGAATGCTTCTTTCAGTCCGTACTAAAAGTGTGAATATCTTTAATTATTTTCAGGTTTATTTACACAATTGTTTAGCCACTGCTTTAAAACTATGTGCTTTGTCTAAATCTCCTCAGTGAATCTAAATTCACTGGAAGAGTCTTCTGGAGGCGCTAACAGGAAGGGTTCAACTGCTTAGGACAAAGTTTAGCAAAGACTTAAACAGGAGCACAGCATTCTCGATCAGAAACACATGTTGCACCTGGATCTTGGGTGTGTGCTGCATGTGTATGTAGCCTCTGTTAAGCAAAAGTGTGCCAGAGACCTGGAAGTTAACACATTGTCTCATGAACAGCTCATCCGATGCCACATGAAGAGAAAGTTCAGGCAGATTTGAAGGTTTTCCTTCAAATCACACCAGAAGCATTTATCTGAATTCTGCATAGGCCTATATACTCTAGGAATATTCTATCTGTGGACGATTTATTTTTCACTGCTTCATGATCACACTGCTTTTTTTTCACTAGCATCCTATTTTCTTTACTCTGATGAAATGAATACCGTGCCAGAAAGAGCTATATGCAACTGAAATACACTGTGGCAGAGAGAATGGTACAGGGAAGTTCCTGTGAGGTAGGCTAAGTTCTGTTTGAAGGGTTTTGAAGCACACAAGGGAAAAAGGTTGTTCCTGTGCAAAGGGCTCCATTGGGGTTCCCTAATGAGTCCCAGACTTAACGCATCATTATCGTTAAAAATGACCTGTGCGTTCTCACGTTCAACATAGGCCAGACCAGTGTTGCCACATGTGTCATAACTCCCTGTGATAACAGGTAGCAAATGTTTGCTGAGAAGAAAGGCATGGAATGGACCAGGATGCACAAGAGAATTGAAGATGTCAGCAGTGTACATAAAAGACATTAGTTCACCAAAATGGTTTGTATAGGCCAATGAAAATAACTGTTTATTCAATAAACAGGCAGTTGGTGCACTGCCTGTTTATTGAATAAATATAATAATGGCCAATACACTCGATTCAATATTACATCTATAACTAAAGTATTTTGGTGTCTTAGAAATGACCTGTATGGCTTCTTCAAAACGTTTGCTAAGACTGAACTCGAAAGGCCAAGACCATGTCAGTTCCATTATGTAATAAAGAGCTGATGCCTGTGGCCATCATTTGAAAACATTTACGTTCAAACCTACATTTTCACTTTCTGCCTGTCCTGGAGGGTCAGAACATGCCCAGAAGCTGCTAAAAATTGGCCAAGGTTAAAAGATCTTTGCAAAGTCAGTAAATAAATTTTGCCAAAATCGAGGGGCACCAAGTTGATGGCAGAAAGCACATCTCTGAAATTAACTTCTGTGCAATGTGTTTCCTATATTTGCAAAGGGGAAACAGATGGTAGTGTTATCATTCCTGCAGTTTTACGAAACTTTGCAAAGCCCACGATGAAAGTGGAGACCACATTTTTCAGTGATTTATTTCAGCACAGCAAACCACAACAGAAATTCTCATTTGTGGCTATCTGTATATAAAGTGTGCATCACAGACAGTGGGTGTTTTGGATTATTAACTTATGGCAGTGATGAAAACTGCACTATTGCTAACTGAAATACTGTTTCACTGGTATCTGATATGATCAGAGTTCAGTTTGTGGTTTGATGTGTGGCTCCATTGTTACAAGAGCAGTTGTTGTTATTGAAATATTTTTTTGTGACCAGATAGCAATCTTTGGTCAAATGACTTATGTTTGGCAACATAATATATACACAGGCAATCGCATGTCACAAAAACTGTTTTATAAACAAACTGAATCATGGACTGTTGGTGAAAAACTGAACTAACATTCTGACAACAGTCTGCAAACAATGGAATTAAATGATATTTTACACTAAAGTGGTTCCTGCCTCACTGAGTTCAATGCATAGTTGTCTCCTTGTATGGCCATTTACTTAAGTATTTATAGTTTATATAATATGTTGATCCCAGAGGGAAACTCACAAAGCACA
Organism: Tenualosa ilisha; assembly: GCA_015244755.2. Taxonomy (NCBI): domain Eukaryota; kingdom Metazoa; phylum Chordata; class Actinopteri; order Clupeiformes; family Clupeidae; genus Tenualosa; species Tenualosa ilisha. The sequence continues at coordinate 3,326,676 of PYXC01002417.1, forward strand.
TAGCAGACAGCAAGCAAACACAATAAAGTAAAAGAAGTGGGCAGCAACTGCAGCAACACCCAGGGGAACAGTTAGGATTAGGCACCTTGCTCAAGGGCACCTCAGCCATGGATGTGGAGACCGATGTTACACCACTTCCCCCAGTCACTTTTCCTGGCCGCTATAGATCGAACGAGCCACCCTCCTTCAGTCACAAGTCTGATCCCCTAACCTATTGGGAGGACTGAAATAAGTACAAGCTAAGACTATTATTTTATGCTTTGTGTGCTATAGACATTATACTGCACAGCCACTTCCTCATCAGTGTTCATGCTGGCAAGCAAATAACTAATCTATTCCATACAATCACAGAATACACCTGTATGCATACAATTTGCCATAAGACTCAAATGGAGACAGAGGTGTTTTAGCTTGAAACTGTCAATAATACCAGTTATCATATGGCACAGATGAATTCAATATCATCCTGCAGGTAAGCTTAAAAATTGACAACACTCGTGATTTTTTTTTTTTTTTTCAGGGAAACAGAATCTGATTTCTTGTGTGTTTGTCACAGTCTGTTACACCTGTGCATCTGTGCTTACACCTGTACCTGTGCTAAATTGGCTAGTTTCCAGTAAGTTGTATCCATTTACTCCAAATTGAGAGGAGATTTTTTTTTCCTTTTTTGAGTTGTCATGTAAATGTTTAACTAATTAACCACAGTTACACAACTTCTAGCCCTAACCTAACTTTACATTCCTGTTTTGGCATCTTGTACCTGAGGCTCTTCAAAAGTGTGCTTAAGCATACCTGAATTTTCAGTATTCAGGTACTCATCTAATTCTGAAATCATTGCATTTGCAGATGAAGTTTTCCACCACACAGCACGATAACCCATTGCCAATAGCTGTATTTGTAAATTTAGACTGACTACATTGTTATGTTGAATAGATACTACACTTCAAAAGATGTGAAATCCCAAATGACATCACCTTCCCCTTTTGCACCACACTCTCCTGCCTTTCCTCTTTGATAAACCATGTTCATCCACGTTTAAACAGTATTACATTTTACAGTATATGGCCATGCTGTGGCAGCACAGGCCTTGGATAGTGTTAGGCATTATTAACTGATTGCCCATACTTTGTACAAAGAAAACAGTCTGTTTCCTGAGATGCTTACATTCTCCCCACCTCGATGGTGGTGGTTGTTCTACATTATAGTACAGTGTAGGTGTAAAAAGTAAGTGTTTTGCATTATAATGAATGATTGAGGTCTCCATAATATGTTCATGTATGTCACACCTCAAAGATGTAAGAACACTAAGCTAAGAACACTTCTGGGCCACTACAGATGCATGAACAATATATTCACACTCTGCGAACGACAACAAGCCTGAAACATTTTAAACCATTTAATGACATCTCTCTCTCTCTCTCTCTCTCTCTCTCTCTCTCTCTCTCTCTCTCTCTCTGTGTGTGTGTGTGTGTTTGTTAGCCTACATTACTGTTGTTTGATAATAGAACGGACCATATTTGATTACTTGTCATTCTGAAAAGCCTCAGACATGCTAGTCCTGGACTGACAGCACAATAGTCCATTATAGTTATCCAACACTGCCATCTGCAGTTTATTAATGGCTGAGCCTCAGGTGACCTAGCCTAATAGTGTTTTTTGCACATTTTTTCTGTCTAGATTTTAGTGAACTGTTGGGCTCACTATAAAAACAACAAATATTAAGTTAGGTAGACAAAAAAATCATGCAGATTAAATGTTGCAGTTGTAAATCACAAATGCAGGAACGATTTGTCTTAGCCCGTTTGTCTACACGGAATTATTTTGCAACGTACCTCATCAAAATCATGATGACGATTGAAAACACTTGAACTGTTTCGTTTTCTTCAAAGTGATAGCAACACGCTAAAATATGGCTGGCTTAGAAGTGTTGTTTCGTTGTGTCTCTAGCGCTATAACTCGTCCCCAGGACGTGGTTGTGTGTTTTGTTCACTGGGAATTTGTACAAAATGGATACAAATGCCTTGGTACTGGAGATGAGGTAACGTTAACGTTCCACAATAACGTCTATAAACTGCGTTGCGTTAGATAACGTTAATAAGCTGGGTGTTATTAATATTACTTGGGAATAACGCGGGCAAGCCAGGTGCGTAGTTACAACTGTTACTGCTGTAAAATGACATTTAGTTGTACTTTATATGCTGGGTTTTTCTGCTTCGGTCATCTCTGCTGATAGGTTAACATTCATTTGTGGTAATGTCAACAAAGGCTGTGGTGAAGACGACTGCCTTAGCGGCTCAGGCAGTAAAGCAAAAATGTAAAAAAAAATGATATATGCAAAAATATTTGGACTGGGCATGATCTTATTTTGTCCTCTTACTTACACTCCAGCCCCGTGATGGTGACAGAAAGTCAGAGTTGCTCCCTGCAGACTGGAACACAAGTGGTGAATTGTACACACTTAGATATCGTTCAAATGATGACAAATCAAATTTGCTATTCAAAGCCATAACTGTGGATTCAACCTTAATCTTCAACGTGATGGTGAGTCTTATTCAGATGGCTACATTTGAACTGACAGACAAGTCAAGTTAAAATTGTTTCTTTATCTGTTCTTTGTTCAGGATTCAGCCACAGAGCAAGTATCGGATTTAACAGTCAGTGTCAGCGATTACGTTGATGCACTGCATTTGCATGAGTTTGAAAGGTTAGAATGCTAATTAAGTCTGATTCTTTAACAACTCTTAATGCTTGCCAACTTCCAGTCATTAGTTATACTTTATAGTTACAATGTGTGCATCCTCTCGTGTTTAAACATGTTCTCTCCTGTCCCCAGTGTGTTCAAGAACACAGACGACTTGGCAAAAAAGGTTAAGACCAAACTTCTTCCTTCAGTCAAGGGTGAGGGTAGGAAGAAGGCAGAGAGGAAGAGTGAGAGGAGCCCACTGGCAGACACACAGCCTGATGATCCTTTAAGGATCCCCACCAGGGCACCCGCCTCATCCTCAAGACAGCCCGACTGGTAAGCAGTTATTAGTATAGACAGAAATGTAATAGTTCTGTCAGGGTCTTAAGGGTTCAACAACATGTGCTAGCACTGTGATAACAATTCTAGGAGCCCTTGAAATTGAAGCATTTATTCTTACCAAAACTCTGCCACAAAAGCATGCTTCATGTAAACAAAGGGTTTAATTGCTGTTGTTTGAGCAATTTGAAGGAAAATATACATTCATAGTTTAATCATAGACAGTAATGCAGGAGTGCCTTTATTTGCTGTGAAATATGTAAAGCATGCTCCATGCTGGATAAGCAGTTGTGATTGGTTCCTGTATTTTTATTGAATTGATAGAGCTGTAGGCGCGTCATGGCTTGGCGGACCAGCAGAGCAAATTTAAATTTGTTATTGTTGTGTCTGGGTTTTTACCCAGGCTATGTTAATCCTGGAAAAACTGGTAAGACACACTTTATTCACAGAAAAGTAGTACTCTCAAAACCCTACAAGAGAGTGACTTTACGCCTGTGTCCAGTTGAAGGAACAATGCTTGGTCATTATTGTACTGATTCTTGATATTTTCAGTTTAACTTTCATCTGAGGTGCCCTTTTTGGCTGTGATAGATAGATAGATAGACAGACAGAAGGATAGATAGACAGACTTTCCACACAACCATGTTGGTGGTAATTGGTGTTACAGCAGTAGCTCAATAAAAAAGAAAAGAAAGGAAAAAGGAAATTAAAAAGACTCCAAGGTCAGTTATGTTTCTGATGCACCAGTTGATACTGAGACATGTTGTTTCATTCGTGGGGGATTCACAGAAGCTCAGTGAGGTGGTCAGAATATAGGAGGATAGGCTACATGGCAAAGGACGATCTGATTCAGCCAAGTCTCGGATTATGAAAGTGACAGAGTATTCGTTTAAGGCCCGTCTGTTGCCCTCCATTTTGCTCCTGGGTGATTTTAGCACACATCGACACCTGCGGCGTCGGTAGACTGGGCCGGCCTTCTCTGAACCTGGTGGCATCCTAGCCGGGATGGAGACACCATGGCCAGCTTGAATGATGCCCTGACCTGAATCCATAGCATGCTGCCACTCTCCATACCCCTGTATCTTTGTATCTGACATTGTGACCGCACATGTGTGACTCATGTATTTGTTTCACGTGATGAACATAGAAACATTGCTGTGTGAATGTGAGAGGTTACAGTTCAGAATATAGAGTGATGATGAAAGTTGTTGGTTTCCTTTTCTGTTGGCCCAGTTTCAGAGTCCTTGTCCAAGGCACTGAACCCTGAAACTGAACTGGCACTGAACTCAAAAACTCAGCAGCACATTTACTGCCATTACCCCTGCTGGAGAAGATGGGCTCTGTGAAAATGTTGTTTTTTTTATAGCCTGTATTTTTTTTCCTGTGTAGATTTTTTTAAGGATGTCACTTTCACACAGTCATCATCACCTAGCAGGTGGATACGCTTTAGTCAGGAGTAGGTGTTAGAGAGTCCCTGATGTCTTGAAGATTAAACGAGACTGTCATAGTTTTTCAGTTTTTTTTTCTTTTTTTATGGCAGAGGAACCTATTTTATGTTACAGGCAACAAAACTGCCTTAAAAGCACCACTAAGAAAAACAAGCAGGTCGTGTATCAGTTTCAGCCAGAAACTGATGGTCGCATATTTATGGTTTCTGGATGTCCATCAGATCAAGCCTGGTCAGAACTGATGAAATTGAGGGCACTCTACTGTAATAGAAGTAGAAAAGAACATCACCTAATCACTAAATCACTCTATCTTCTCCTGAGGAAAATCTTTTTTCATGTTTTCAACTTTCAACAAGAGCCTGTTTTTTTTTGTGCTCTTCTGGTATGTTCTATAACTGCATTAGGGAGATCTTATTCATCTGGTGGCTTGAGACATATATGAAAGCAAGTTTAATGTCAAGTTGTATAAATGTTCACAAAGGTTGAAAGTTTGACATGATTAGTGTTTATGACAGATCAGGTTGTACTACTTAAGTCTAAAAGTTTCTTATCTGCCATGTGCCATCTGCTCTGGCAGTCATTTCATCATCTTGCCATTTGGTATGTTGCAGTTCTGTAACCATGGTGAAGTGACAGGGCAAAATTTCTTCTAAATCCAAAACGAGAACTGTGATGTTTTAAACAAGGCAGCTGGAGAACTGCTAGTGTGTCAGCCAGGGTTGTGAGGGGGCACACTTTCAAAGAGAACTATAACAGTGAGGGAATCTGTAATGTGCCTGGAAGGATACATTTTTAAATGCAGCTGTTCAACAGACTGGGAGCAAAGTATGCTGCAGTGGTTGAAATTGGAAGAGGAGGGTTTGTACCATGCTTTACTCTGTACCATTCTTAGCTCGCAGCAAACATTATGAGTTTAACATTTAAGGATTTTTTTTTTGACAATTTTAATTATTACTCTTGTTATTATGTATGACAGCATACACACTCCAAACTACAACGACAACAGTGTGTGTAACAATGTTATTGGCAGCACTTTCAGACTGATTTTGAGAATGATAAAAAGCTACAGGCCAATCAGAAACCATTTAATTTTAGATATTACACGAGGAAAGACTTTCATTATTGTTGGTCAGTGTGGACACTAATATCATTAAAGTTATAGTTGTTTTTATAGTATCATTCCTGGTATGAATGGCCCTTAACTGTGAGATTGCTATCCTTGAGATGAAATTGAAAGGTTTCAGCCTCAGTCTTTCTCACGTTACTGTAACATGAGAATAGTCTGTTCTTTTGCATTGTGACTCACTCCAGGCTTCTAATTAAAGATGTGCAACATATCTCGTTCCGTGTGTCACACTGGAGAGCTGAGAAAATTCCTGTCTGGTGTTTCACACTGTGAGGTGGAGAAGAGTATTAGAGCAGCAACACTCACTTTAGCCCAAGAAGCTCTTTGAAGAATGTGTATCCCTTTTTCTTATATGAATAACCTCCCCTGATTTTCATTCAATATTTGTTGTGTTGACCTGGGATTTGCAGCTTCTTTCTCATTTTAATGCCCCATTCACAATCAGAGCTGGGTAAAAGGTGAATTACATCACAGAATCAGTTTAGCAGTGTTGTCAGGGGAAAGGTAATGACCTTGCTCACAACGCACAGGCCGCTATGATTTTCTGTCTCTTGTTGTCCATGAAAGGAAAAGCCTCTCTAGAGCTCCCCAGCCTAATTGCTCATGGTGCTTGGAGTGTATGGGCACATCACTGTCTGGAATCAGTTTGGCTACAGTCCTCTGTCGTATTCAATATTTTACAGTGCCGGCGCTGGTGCTGCAGCTGAGAGGCGTCTGTGTCTATTTTTAAGAAATGAAGTATCTCGCATGTCTGGTCCCGGGCTGGGGCTGTGAATGCGTGTTCCGTCTGGGGCTGGCGGTGCAGTCTGCTGCAGTGGAGAGGCGCTGGCTTCTGCCCTCTTGAGGATGTGGCTCGGGGCCAGGCTCTGAAATACTGTCTCCCGTCGGCTGTCCTGATGCCTCCCCTGTTCACTGTGACCCTGTCACATTTTTTATGATGTCAGCTTTTTATTGCTTCCCTTGCTGTCATCATCCTCTCTCTTTGCCACAGAGAGAGTCTGTCTTTCTTTCTTACGTTCGTGCACAGGAAGAGAAACAAAAGGTGGAGAAACTGTGGCTTGATTAAGACACTACAGACGGGTGTCAGATTACGGGCGACTTAAATTAGAGTGTTGTTATACATTATACCTCTTCATCCCTTTGTTTATGTAATTAATTATAGCTTGTAAAATTAATAAATCACCCATAGAACAGGACAAAGGTGTTTTTAGTTTAGGGAAATGCGTCTTTGATAGATGGTGTTGTCTTTTTGAGTCTGGTAAGTCTGATAATTGTGCTTAAGATTTTAAGAAAAACTGTCAGTATGCATGCATGTTCTGTATGTTGTGTGACAAATTCTTATACTTTGTGTTTTCAATTATTGGATGAGTTGTGGTGACTTGATACAGAATGCAGAATTGTTTTAAAGGCACACAAGGCAACGTTTTTAGGTTAATTTATCAGATCTTTAGGTACGTGAGGATTATATGGCTCATTACAGGGTGAATGAAGGCTCTCTCCCCACCTCTAGCCTAGGTTCCATGATTACTACACTCCCCACCTCTAGCCTAGGTTCCATGATTACTACACTCCCACCTCTAGCTAGGTTCCATGATTACTACACTCCCACCTCTAGCCTAGGTTCCATGATTACTACACTTGCAGTATCTGAATATGCTGTCAGGATGGTTACTACACTTGCAGTATCTATCATCGGGTCGGGGAAATAAAACTAAATAAATGAAATCGAAATCGCATTTATTACCGGCTTGTCAGTCAACGTAACACATAAAAATTATCATAAGCTGGTTCCTATTCCATGGTTTGCAAGTAAATCACATAGATTGGTGAAGATTGTACGATTGGTACAATGTTGTTCGTACATCGGCAACTGTAGGGGGAGCTCCAGAGATAAAAAAATATCTGTCTTGCCTCGTATTCCTAAATAGTGTATACTAAATAGTGTATTTTGAATCGTGTTAAAACAGATGAATAGCATTTATAGTTTGGCCAAATGTGTGTGTACACTGGCAACCCATGTTATGGTTTTGAAGTTTTGGTCAGTTAGACTGCTTATACTGTTTAAACAGTCAAGACGTCTGACTGGAAAAACTCCTGACTAGAAGTGAACCTATTAACAGTACTTTCATGAATTTACCACAGAGAAAATGGGGATGTGATTGTCATTGGTAAATTCTATGAGGTAAGATTTAGCCATAGGTTGCACACATAACACAGTTGTGGAATTAGATGCTGTTTGTCATCTCCAGTAGGTGAGTTCTAAATAATTCAGACAAAACAAGAGTTGTTATGCAAACAGTAGGGTGACCTATTATGTAAGCATGTCATACCAGTGCATGCTTTCCTATTATTATACATGTACACAGTGTCTTAACACAACAATATTGCCCAACTGATATGGAATTGATATGTCATTATTTGCTAAATCCGCTAAATCATTCTTTCGCCTTCAAATTTCCCTGTGTTTAAAGGCATATCAGGCGAGACTGCAATTTTTTTCTGGCCGGTTGTTTGGAAAAACTTTGTACATTCTCACCAATCCATGTGAATTTATTTGCAAACCAAAGAATAGGAACCAGCGATGATCATTTTTGTGTGTAATGTTGACTGACAAGCCAGTAATAAATGCGATTTCGATTTCATTTACTTTCAGTTTTGTTTCCTCGAACCTGTGTTTCAGCAAGTGTAGAAACTGTGGAACCTATGCTAGAGGCGGGTGAGAGAGCCTTCATTCACCCATGTAAAGTGACTAAAAAGCTGATAAATTAACCTGAAAACGTTGCCTAGTGTGCCTTTAATATCACCTAGAATCCCATCAACATGGATGTGGTTTTTTGAGTGGCTTTGTTTAGGCTTTGTTTGTTTTTGCAGAGCAAAATTGCAGTGGATCAGCTCCTGGCTTCAGCGTAGTATCTTATAGCAAACACTGAGCTTGTGAGATTTCAGCTGGCAGGGCCCAGGCGGAGGGGAGCCAGATGGTTTATCAAGCTTGCAGAGCCCAGTGAGGAGAAGGCACGGCATGGCACCTTTTTTTGCCTTCCAGGGAAAGACATCTTGTGCAACTTCATGCTTCTCTCGCTGAATTCTTTCCCCCAAAACTTCAGACAAAACGGTTCCAGTCTCTGCTGCCTGGCTCTGCCATCTTTCCCTGAGCTCAGCCCTGCTTTTGCACCTGTTTCTTCAAATCGCCACATTTTCTCTTTGTCATCACCTGAGCCGCTCTGCATAACTTTTGCTGATCCGGTGGAAAATCTGTCATGCTCAATGGAGGGGCTCCAGACAAAAATGTCAGTGCATAAACTGAGCTCACAGGCTGGCGGCACCAGGCTTATTAATTGACATTTCAGTGAAAAAAACAAAAACAAACATGGCTTTTGGTGGTGATAGCCTCAGAGATGGCAACCTCTTTGCTACCTTGCACTCATTGCATCTTCAGACTACTTGGGCCGACACTAGTGTCCCAGTTTCTCACCGCTTCCTGTTTATCTAAAAGTCTTATCTTTTTTTTTATTTTGTCCACTGATCAAAAGTCGTACTTGTGTCCCAACCTCATAGTAATTGTTAAACTTAGACATGTAAGTGGGTTGAGGACATGGAATGTGTTATATAATAAGATAATATGTGTCATCTCTTAGGTCAGACCCAATGGCTCCATTTGCTGCAGGAGGAGCAGATCTTGACCCATTTGGGTAATTTTTTTTATGCTGGTTGAAAAGATAATGGTTAATGCTGCTTTAAAATGTAAATAATTAATCAGGTCTATATTAAATGTAAGTAGGTCTATGTGTTATACAAATTACTAACACTGTAATTCTTACTGTTTTGATTAAAGGACTTGTCAGTAATGTACTTTGGACCTGTAGTGAAATATATACTATTCATCATTTCCAAAAATGTTCTGTAATAGAAAAGTTAATATTTTATACATCAGTTTGATTTTGTAATTGGTGATCTTGGTCATCTGTCGTGCAGGGGACGGGCTGGAGGGATGATTGTCGACCCACTGCGAGCTGGATTTCCCCGCTCAGGGTTCGACCCCTCAGGTGGCATTCCAGGCGTGTTGCCCCCAGGTGCCGTCCCCCCCGGAGCGCGCTTCGACCCTTTCGGCCCTGTCGGGAGACACAGACCTGGGTAAAAATGTTTCCTCATTGGTTATAGTGTTATGCCGTATCATTTATTACAGATATTGCATTTCTTTATGTCTGTCATTTATTACAGATTATTAGCTTTGTAGTCTAATATTACAGCTGTCTGAAAAGATAAATATTCTGCTATTAAAAATCTCATTAAGTTATGCTGGATATTTTTAAAGTATTAATATTGCAATATTAAGTATCTCTTAATGTCTTATTTCACAGCCCAGACCCAGATCACATGCCTCCACCGGGATATGATGACATGTTTATGTAAAGGGACAGCACCTCCTCCTCTGCAGCCTTTTTCTAATACTTCTAATACAAAAGGCTGCAATCTAAAAGCTGTTCTGCTAAGTGTGGCGTGTGGAATAAACGGTAACTGACGAAAACGTGTGGGGCCGTAGCGTTTTCCTGATACTGGTGGTTTGCACATCCAATAGACAGAGGCAAATAAACAAACCCTCTGCCGTGTGGCACATGTGCTGAAATCACTATAGGAAGAGAGTTGAGGGGGTGTTGGAAGTAAGATGGGGATTAGTCTATCCCATGCAAAAATAAAACAATGATTTGAAAATGCTTTAAAATAACACATATAACTTAAAAAACAAGACACCGTGGGTCAAGGTCCATTAGGGTACTAATGCTTAAAGTATAAAACATCTTAACAGTTCCTTTCCACAGATTCTTAATCACAAAATCGTAAATTTGGGGTTATTTCTCCTCCTGCCTTTTTTATTTTTAGATCCTGATTATTCCCCTCTGATTGCATTGCTGTGATCTAACCATTACTGTTGCTGTGTGCTTTGAGAATTTTTCACTTGTAACACAGATTGTTTATCCTTTTTATCCTATCCTATTTAAACAATTCATACTTGGGTTGCATTAAATGCTTTCCATCCAGTGATCCATCCAACATCTTATTTAAAGCAATAGTCCAGAGTCAGTCAAACAATAGCCCTGTCGTTCAAGGTAACAGAGTACTTTCAGTATGTAGGAAAATGAGAGAATTTGACACAGCCTAGACCGAATAGCAAAATGCCAGCCAATGCTAACAGATGAGGGCAAGGGAGTTTTATATCAGTTTCATTTTCCTGTGGCACATTAGTTAGCGTTAGCTGCTGGTTTGCAAATTCGGTCTGTGTTGAGCAAAATGTTCTACCTCCTATTTGTGCTGACAGCACTTAGCAACTCTGGACAACAGGGCTATGAGTTGATCCACTCCAAGTGATTCCTTTTAAGTTGATTCCTTTTGAGTTTTGAACTGACCAAGTTTTCAATGAATTTAACCTACCTTATTAGTCCGTAACTCAAGGTTTAAGTCTTTTGCTTGTTGAAGTTGTAACTACATGTATACTACTGGAAACAAATCTTCATATGTTCATATGTCCTTGTTTGCAAATAAAGGACTATTCATTTCTCACTGTCATTACTGTGTTCTGTGATAAATTTTGGGATGGTCTCTTGATGATGAAAATCTCCCAGATCACGTCTGTAGATATTGCATATAGAAATGACAACTTAATGCAACATACTTTAGCAAAGTGTGTAGTATACAGCCAGAAAAATCTAATAATCATTAAAAGCCAGAAATTGCTTTTTTCTGACACAAATTATAAGTGAAAGTTGAAAGGTGAAACTATAAGTGAATGCTGGATGGAAGAGACCAGCATTTCACAAGACAGGGCTTCATTTGGTTTGACAAAGATTTATTAAATTAATTTAACCATCTATCTGTAGGGAGAAGTAGGACATTTAATGGCTTCCAGCATAAATAATGTTTTATAACATCACGATCACAATCTCCGCTACAAAAAATAGAAATAATAAAGCCTAATGGCATCAAGATATTTGAAAGGTGTCACAGAACATACTTGCAGTTCCAATGATAATAAAAAAAAACGAAGAAAGAAAACAAAAGCAGTCAGATATATAATAAACACCAACCAGAGCACTTTGTTGACAGGCTAACTGTGATCTAACACATTGTTAATATACAGTATATTTCAAACACACTTGCTTTTCATATTAATGCAAGCCTGATATTTATCAGCCAGACCACAGTAGTCCATCTTGCTTTAATAGTTATGTGGTTTGTTTTTCTTTATAATATGAAATAGTTGTATTGTAATGTGTAGAGCAGGGCATAGAGGGTCACATAATAGTCTTGAGAAAGGCTGGGATGTAATATTCTTTCTCAGAGTATACACTAAACTGTGTTGAGAAAGGCAGGGATGTAATGTTCTTTTTCAGAGTATACACTCAACTGTGTTAGCCTCCTTTGTGTTGTTACAGTAAGAGGTGGTGACTCAATGTTCTGTGCTTTTCATTGTTTCAAGTTTTAAGCTTTTCTTTATTGCAGTGTTCCTCAGTACAACTCTGTATAATTGTCTAGAGTAACAAATAATTTTTGCAAATTTAGAGGTTGGCTGGAGAATGTTATAGTTCTTCTCCAATGAAATTAAGTTGTTTAATGACTGACACATTTGTTAAAGCATGAAATCTTAAGCCTAAAGGTAGATATTAGCTGTAGTTTTAAAATGCTTTCCTGCTGTGCTATTTAACACGGCCTAAAAATAAAATGATGCCATGTATGTATGGGTTCCAGTTAACATAACAAATCCATCAGCCCAAAATTTAGATGTGTGGTACGGATGAAGCTGTTATTTACATTCTACTGCAGAGTAAAGATAAATTGTTGTTGAATCTCCAGTCAGCCAAGCAATTCCAGTTGCTGCAATCCATATTGTATTTCTGTTTTCGGCAATGCCCATTTTCAACTTAAATAGGCAGCAAACGAAACCTTCTTCTAGGCATCTAAGGTCTATTTACAACTGATTTGATATGCTGCCTGATTCTAGAATATTCTATTAAAACTCTAGTCTTGCTGGTCCAAATGTGAATGTCGGTGTTCTGCATCACTCTGCAGAGATTGCCACACATTAAAATGATGTTTTTGCATTGCACACAAGCTTCTTAGATACAGACCATAAAAATGACACAGCTAAGCACCTGAAGGAATCTGGCTTCCATATGGCCAGTAATTACTCACGGTTTCATGGCTTCTCTGTCCTTTCTCCTTTTTGTTCAAAGGTCACGAGGATGTAATTCAATCAGGCTCTTTTTTTCTGCCAAATTTCCTCTGGATTAAGCTGGAGCTCTGTAGAAATGTTGCACCATTAAATGTCTGTTTAAGAGTAAGCATACCCAGACTCCTTTTAAATATTTATGTGATAAGGTAAATGAAATCAATTCCATGAATTAATTTTGTGAATTTCATGTAAATGAAGCTATTACGTTTAGACTCTTTTTCATGCCTGGAATTCATATTTCTGCATATCATTTGCTTTATGGATGTTCAATTGCCCACGACCCACACGCAGTCTATCACAGACACTGGGGCTTAGCAAAATGGTGACATGTTCATGAGTTAGACAGGGTTATTTGTCATCTGTGGGGGAGGCAGAAGCAGATGTAGTGGAAATCAATTCTGCTAATGGCCTGTCCTCTGTTACATTGCTGAAAAATATCAAGAATGTGAGAGATAGAGGCATGGTATTACTGTGAAATAAGGATGACCAGTAAACCTCCACAAGCAACACTGCTGGCAGGTTTTGCGCCATTCATTTTTTAATACTTGCTTCCATAAATGTGTCCACCAAACTGTCCCATTAAATACTGATGTGGAATAATTAAGTGCTGCTGTCCGCTGGCCGTCTGCTTTGCTACTGAATGCTACCATAACATCCCATCACCACGTAATTAAACATTGCAAAGTGCTTCTGCTTGTCATTGCCTCCCAAGATCCAGCAGAGATAAATGGCTCTGCTATGCGAGCATGCAAGCTAGAGACAAGCAGTGTGTCCAGAGCTCATATTGCCCATCGATGAGTTTAGCTGTGGCATGGCCAATTCATTTTGTGGCCATGTGGTATTTATTAAACAACTGGGAGGAAAATAATAGAGTGAGAATGATAGATAGATAGAGAGAGAGAGAGAGAGAGAGAGAGAGAGAGAGAGAGAGAGAGCAACGAGTTGTAATGGTAGAAGAAGAGCTCATGCAGTGCTTTGATGTGAAGCTGTTTTAAAGGGATGTGTTTTTCCTTTTAGGCTTGCAGTCTACCCCATTAATAACCTGATATCAATTACTTCGTTTGAGCACCACATGCATTGAGAGTAATAGGGCTATCAGGCTCCAAAAGCACCTTCAGAGGCTTAATACATACACACCATCGTGTCAATGACTTACAGTCTTTAGGCAGAGCACCATTAGCTTTTGAATCAATCAACTCAACTCAATCAACTCAAATATGCACAACAATCCATTGTTCTCTGTTGCTTAAGCAGTTTGTCATAAATCTTCAGCTTGTCAAAAGCTCATTTAATAATGGAGGATTAATCTAGCTGAACTCTGACAAAGAATGGCCGTCTCAGCTTGTAGTGATCTAAACACACACACACACACACATGCAATAAACACAATGCCAGACTTCTCAACTCTTTCTGCAGTGGAGAAGTCTTTCTGCAGTATATATATCTATACATTGAGTTTAAACTATTGTATCCATTTTGTTCTTGTCAAGATAGCTAAGAACCGTATAAAACATTCAGCAAACTTTCACACAAGCAGAAACCTGGTTGTGATCTAGTCACCTGGGCTTCGAAATAAGAGACCAGAAGGCAGTGAGTTTGATCTCAGGTTGTTGCCACCATTGTACCTTGAACAACATTCAACACCCAGTTTGCTTCAGAGGATTGTATTGAGTCCCAGACTCTTCACCTGATATTTTAGAAGAGTGATTACATCTCATCCCTCCATCCACTCCATTCAAGTCATGAGGAGCATGCTAAATTCAGAAGAAATATCCAACACAAGCTTTAAATTAGATTTCGTTTGTGAAAAAAATCACTAAGGCTGTTTGTAGTAATTGGCTTTTAATTTCTCCTGACTTTTGACAAGATAACATATAGCCAAATAATTCAACACTCCTATTAGTATTGACATGGTCCTTGAGTGTACAAGTTATATTGCTGTTTCAGCTTTGTATTGCATTTAGAAAGAAAGACAACATCTAGCATTTTCCAAGCTTGTGGGACATTCAGTTTGTTCATTTTAATTCAATATCTCAGTAACAATCAGTGATGCATCCCATTTTCTGTAATAAATTATTAAATATGCTGTACAAATAAATATAAAGAACAGTCGTCAATTTGATTGCAATGCTCAGTTCACTGAACCTTTACAAATGACTCTACACAGGGCTACACCCCAAAGACAACATGAGAAGGTGACTTTCGTCGAGACTAGCAGAGATTGGTGAATAATATACATGAAGTGTATCTTGTAATATGATCACAAAACATCTGTAAACATATATATGATGTCATTTTCAACATTCACCTATGATCCACCCTACTAATGTCAAAAATGTTGTGGTAGATATCAAGACACATTACTCATCAACACTACCAAAATATCAAATATAATAATAATGCAAGATTAAGCAAAGCTCTGTCTCACACAGGCTGCCAACATGGTACTGTTTCTGTGGTTTGAAATGTAAATGATTTCAAGTGCAATCTAAGTGCTGAAATACAAACAAGAAAGGCCAACATTTTCAATTCACTATTAGTTTGATGAACAAATTTACAATAAATGTTGCTGTCAGAATACATGTATATCTATAGGCACAATAGCTGGTACAAGCAGGTAACTGTGGATCCCCATGGCCATTTTTTGCTTATAAAATCAGGAACTATAGCCAAGTATTTAGTCTGGTGTTACTTTCCCCGTTATATTATTGTCCATTTCCTTTTATGTCAGGCAAAAATAACGAGGCGCAGTTGCAAATTAGTTTAAAGATGTGCTGTTTTCATTGTGTCATGTACTTTTTCATCATTTCACAGAATGTTCCCTTCACGTTTCCTCTTATCTTTGCAGTACTTCTCTTGCATAAATCTACCTGTGTAGTATTCAGCTCTCTACTCCACAGGCCCATGCAACCATACTTTGCTTTAGTATTTTGGGAAAGTACACTGGCAGTGCCAGATTCTGCCTGTAGGATTCATACAATCAAATGGAAATATAAAGATGACCCTGGTGACCTCGGGTTTAGAAGTGCATTGTCCTCCAAAATGGAAATGGTCCACTACAAATTATGGTGTGACCTGCACTTCACATAAACTGAAATTAGACAGTTATAATACATTATAAGGTAGCAACATCACTTCAAATGAAGCTGTAAAACAAGATTAAATCATAAAAATAAACAGCTGAAAGTAATTCTACTGTTTTGGTACACTTGACATTCACTGATAAAGCAGGTGCATTAAAATAACTCCTCTGAACGGTGATGGTATGTCAAAAGGACATGGGCCAGCTAATCATAACATTTAGAATGCTTAAATGTGCTTGTGTGAAAATACATTAGAACTTACTTGAGTAGGTGTTTCTGCCTCAGTCACATGGTTTGTTTCGTGCTCATCAAACACTAACAACTCCCACTACATTGATATGTTAAATACGCCCTTTTATGGATAATAAAAAAAAATATGCATGTAAACAACATTACAATGAACTGAACTGATGTAAAACTGTTATAGAAAATCAAGGATGACACTCTGCAACTGGCCAGATTGAGCTATAAACAAACTTTCCTTAGCCTCTCCCTTTGTTAATGTTGTTGCATTACTTAGAATTGTAAGTATGCAAGTTTGCAACATTACTTTAGTGTCTGAGATTATTAATTATACCAAAACAGACATTCTGTAAGTAAGAATATTATTTAACAGCAATTTTTGCCATTCATGTAAAGACTTTTACCCGCCCATAAACATTCAATATTATTGGATAATTAGATAGACACTGACTTTCTATACTTGTAATTGAATAATACTAACCCATAGGTACTGAATATATTTTATGATCTTGCTATATGCACTTCCAAGTTATACAGCAACTGTCCTATAACCTTTGAATCACAAACAGATCAACTACGACAAATCATTGTGATTTCAATTTACAGTGACAGTGTTTTTAAGGCAACCTTACATAATATTGAAATATTTTACATGATTTCATTAGTAATCTGATATACAGTAGATTATACAGACATATATTTCAAGTCTTGTGAAGCAGATAGCTGTTAGTTTGCAGCATGTTATATCATTATTGTTTTGTTTAAACATTTCTTTATGTGGTTTCTCATAGTGCTTTTTGCATGAGCAATTTCATCCTAATGCTTTTTTTCTCCAGTTGTGAACATTCTTGATTGAAATTTGTTCTCTCCTCAACCTATTGTCCCTGTAACCCATTTCAAATATGTCTGAAATGTGCCTTACCTTTGTATAAGCTTGACTTGAAAAACAACCTTAGATAAGAAATAACCCTTGACAAACAATTGTGCTACAGTTCTTTTGTCCCAGCAGAGACTTGCTTAGTGTTGTCTTCACCAGCTGGAGCAGTGCATGTGGTGTTAGGTTCACATTCTACCAGAGTCTCTGTACCCTCGCCTTCCAACTGCCTCATTCGAAGATTTATAGATCCATAGGTTTTTCTGGGTCTTCTAGACAAGGCAAAAGTCCTTCTGCGGTACAGTTCACCCTTACATATTGACACCATTAGCATGATTGACAAAAGCATCCCACCAAGTGTTAGCAGCCCAAGGCCTGCTATTATACACTTGTCCAGATGGGAACCAAGCTGTGCATAGTACATTTCTAGTTTTTCCATCTGTCTTGCTGTCACCATGTCTGGGTTGACCTTAGCTTCTCTAGGTATGGTGTAGGCAATCACTACCAGGACAATTCCACTGACCAGGAACACCAGAGCAGAAATGAATCCATAATCCACAGTACTTCCATTAAAATCCATTTCTTGGTCATCGTCAGATCGAGGAGAGAGCTCATCTCGTTGGAGGTTTTGAGAAGTCGGCTGGTCTCTGGCGTGAGGTACGGACTCGTGGACGTATTGTCTTGTCCCGGCAGAAAACTTTACCTCCTCGTCCTCGTCCTGATAGGAGGCGTTCTCGAAGCCACCAGTCGCTGTCCGAGGTTCTGACTGAGAGGGCTGCTGCAGCGACGAGGCCTCGTGGGCATCTCGTCTTTTACCATCCCCCAAGTATCGGAGCTCCACCGCATTCAAAGACTCCATCTAGAATCAATCTGGGTGACCATGTCGTTTTAGAACCTCCCACCATTCATTTTCACGTCGGCGAATACCTGTGAATAGTAAACCATTAGACATTTAGTAACACGACCAGTGAAAAGGTAAAGAAACACATGGGATTTCCTTTAACACACAAAAAAAACGATAGGCTATTTTATGAGAAAAGACGACCATGAAACAACCACTTCCAGCACACAGTGCAGAAAATAAACAGCATTTCCTAATAGCCCTCTGCCACTGGCAAAATATAGGCTATAGGCTATACCAATAGCCTGCTCATGAATCACGTACACTGCTTCTTTCCACAAGTCGACAGCTTCGATGTTAAATTATGGAATTACCCTCTGATTACCAAAAGAATCTGTTTTGCCTCACGGGGATAAATGACTTGGAGCGCTGAAGTCATGGACTGTGTTTATTTAAGATTTCGACAGAATCGCCTCTCCACCCTGCTTCACATCCCAACTTAAGCCGGCATCGCATCTACTATCGCTGTCAGTTCACAGAGATTAATGGAGCGGGGAGCCATAAACACAGCTCTGATGTGCTAGCCTATTTGAAAATAAGGAGTTGATTACGTCGCGCTCAAAGTTGCCTGTATGTGCTCCGAAAGCACTGAATTTCATTGCAATAAATTCCACGGGGGCATTGTAAAACACTAGCAAAACAACAGTCCGGTATTCCAGTTTTATTTTAGAAACTGGACACATTGTGTTTTGACGATATGTTAACGTGCAGCGTAATCAAACCAGAAATGACCTTGATGCCCATTACAATAATTCTACTTTATCGACTACATCATCAATTTGTCGGACCTGATCTTATCAAGGTTCCACTGAGAGTGCGTTAGAGCCTGTAAATGAGCATAAATACAAAACAGGATGGCTGCAAGCACACCTACCTGTGGTTATCGATGTTCGAGTGATAAAAGAGTGGGGGAAGGATGCAGGGTGTTGTGAGAGACCTTTGCGAGAGACCTCTCAGGAGAGACACCGGCCATGCGCGGAGAAAATCTGCTCAGTATGAAAGCGAGCGGCAACACTGGTTCCTTTCCTCGTGAACGCAACAATACAGGGAGACCCAGTTCCTCTAAGGGAAAAAAAACTTTTTGAGGAAATACGGCCAAACGGCGTCATCTGACGAGATTGTATTATCTTTATTAGACTATACAGGACAACATTACAAGTTTCAAATACACGTAGGGGCTGATTTCTCTCATTTGGGTTCAGCAAAAATATAGAGTACACAGGCAACTGTATTCTCATTACTTCTTTTCTTTAATTAAAAGTCATGTCCTACGGGTGTTTGCATTAATAGCAATTCACAGACACACCTGTCTGTGACCACCTGTTCAGTTTATCTCTCTCTCTCTCTCTCTCTCTCTCTCTTTCTCTCTCTCACACGCACACAGACATACACACACACACACACACACACACACACACATACACACACACAACCATATTTAACCAGTTAGGGAGGAAATCACTGCTTTGAGCACATTTATTTGACACCTCACGCCTTGATGAATAACACCAAGGCTATTGAAATGCAGCGCTATGATTCTGTGAAGCAACCTGACTGAGACAGACAAACCAGCCAACCAACCAACAAGCCATATTCAGCAGACAGTGGGAGTACTATATATGTATTAAATGCACTGTGGATGGTTTATTAAATACGTATCCCCAACTCCTGCTGGGAAAAATACAGAGACAGTGGGACAGGTGATACTGTCTCACAACTGAGTTAAGAAAATAATTGTTTTTTCAATTACAAATTTAAGCATCATACTACATATTGGCTGAAGTGGTATCACCATGAAGATTATGCTAATGAGACATTAGTAAGAGCTGACTAGCTAGTAAAAAATAAAAGCACCAAAAAACACCAAACAGTGTCTTTGGTATTAATTGTGTTCTTGATTCAAACTGGACTGAAGCGGTGCGTATATCGACACAAGATAAATTAAGAAAGAACAGAATAATCTCAGAATAGTGGATGGATTGCCATGGAAACGGTGCTGAGTCAAGCTATTCACGTGCATTATTTATTCACATAGACCAGAAAGGCATTCCTTTGTCTATTTACCTGCTGAACACAAGACATGCTGTGTACAGGCTTTGCTAAAATAAAGGCCAAGTGGTGACAGTGAATGTTTTTATATAGCATGCTGGTATTAAGTAGCCTGTGTGGATCAGACCCACATCAATCACGATATGGGGTCTGGCAGTATTGTGCATGAACTACTTAATAAGGTTACTTTTCTATGAACTGTGAACTGAACTTAACACATTCATAATAAAAGACCTAATGATAAGCACACAAATAGTCACACAGCTTGTCTTCACTTTTTAAAGTTAAATGACCTGAATATGAACTAGTTCTCAATTGAAATGGTGAACTAGGAATATGAATTTATTCTTTTTTCTGTATGAACTAAAATGTGAACAATGTGGAGTGTGAACTTGCACAGCACTGGGGGCTGATAATAAGTGACATCTGATAGGAGTGTAAATAGCATGAGATCTAAAGGTAAACTGGTGCATTAAACTCATACCAAAACTCTTCGCAGCACATGCGTCATTCATATAAACAATGGTTTAAATTGAAATGGTTTATTTAGTTTGAAGGAAAATGCAAGTTTAAACATAAACATAATGCTTCAATGTCTTCATTGGTTGTGAATCATATAATGCGTGCCCATATTCTGGATAAGCAATTGTGATTAGTTCCTAGCCTGGAAAACACCCATCTTGATCTGAAACCCTGAGTTTGCTCTGCAGCTCAACATGTACACTAAGACTTTCCGCTTTCAAAATTAAAAAATGATGCCATGGAGACAGGCTTAATGTGTGTTTTATTTCAAATAATGATGCACCCCATTTATCGGAATCATTGGTCTGACTGGCCAATGTCCAATAGCAAATAGGCATTTTTGCTCCATCACAGGGAAGTGGGACACAACAACAAAGTTTCCAAACTCAATCTCAAGATTGAGGCGATCGTGACAACCAGGCCAATTGGCTCCTGGATTTTTGGTGAATTGGTAATGAGCTGCAATGGCCTGTGGCAAGGGAAGACCTGTAGAACAAATTCAATTTTGCTAGTGCTAAGCATTAAGGGCAAAATTCTTCCAGGTGCTTAAGTCCAAAAAAGCTGCACATATTTCTCTCTGCAAACTTTAAGTGTCAGCGGCAGTATTTCCACATGAGCAGGGAACTGAGAAAAGCTAGCAGCTAACGTAGCAGCTAACGTACACGGACGTACATGAAGCTGACCAATTTTTTTGCTCAGTGTCCAGTGTATCCCACATTTAAAGTACACACGAAATAAGTTGTTTTATGCCCACCCTGATATAGTAAGGTACTGAACTGTTATGTCATCCAGAGAAAGCTGTTATAGAAAGCTGTCAGAGAGAGCATATTTGATTTCTCATCCCATATTAGCTGACTGTGTGCTTTGACCATATTGATAAAACTTGCACTGAAAAAGATAATTTAGTCTCTTTATTGTAACCCACAATAGTTTTTAGAAAATCCATCGAAAAGTCTTTGTGTCAAGTCAAGTCTATTTATATAGGCTAGCACATTTAAAAACAACAGGGGTTGAGCCAAAGTAATTCACAAAAACATAGAATGAAATAATTGACCATGAATCTACATACTAATTATGTGTGGTTATTGGTGGCACAACAACAACAACAAAAATAAATAAATAAAATAAAACCAGACATTGGTCTGAATTAAAAGCAAATGAGAAAAAAAGGTCTTAAAGGGTACCAGGCAAGCCTGCAATTTTTTACCTCCGGAGATCCCCCTAAAGACAGCAATTAAAAACAAATAGTAAAAGTATTGTATATTCTCTCCAATCCAAGTGTATTTGTTTGCAAACCAAAGCATAGGAATCAGCATTGATAATTTTCATGAAGTTATGTTGACTGATTTGATGTGTGGAGGGAGGGTATTCCAAAGCTCTGAAGCAGCTACAGAGGAGGCTCGGTCACCACGGGTTTGTGTTCTCTGGCTCTTCCCCAGTGTCATGCCAACTTTTGGTGGCCCTTTATAGCCCTGCTGCTATTGACCACAGATCAACAACTTCTCACAAGAATTCATCACTTAACTCCTAACAACTGACAAAATGTCAACAAGCTTGCATGGTCACATTATACATTCTTATTTATGAAGTGTATTTTCCCTGGCTTTACTCAGCCTTCTGTCACTACTGCTCATTTATTTGTGCCGGTTATAGGTGCATGCCTGATGCCTTTCCCTGTAAGGGCATCAGGCATTGGCCTACAAAGTGTCAGCACCATGGTCAGTGACAGGTCTCAAAGCATTCTGACACTTGTCCCCCTGGCTCTGACATGCATTACAACCCCACCCTCCACCCTCACTTTGGTTAGACTACATTGGAAGTTTGGTTAGCCTCGGCCCTGCCTTGACAGATGTCAAAAATATTCTGATAGAAGCTGCATATAGGCAAACGCGCTAATTTTTTTTAAAAAAGAAAATACGTTGCTATTTGCTATAAGAGCTGAAATTACATGGTGATCCATCCCTCCGGGAACTACCTAGGCAATCTTACATGAGCATGAAATTAAAGTAAAGTATAAATAAATAAATAAATAAATAAGAGCAGTTGTAACCAGCGTTTAAACAGTCGTAACTCACTGAGGTAGGACAACAAACAGTTAAGGCGAGACAAAACAAGCATGCTCTTTGCCAGCAGTGCAGTCTAATTAATTCCAGCATTTGACCAGCAGGAGGCTTGCCTCTGACGCTCATTTCACTCGATTAAAAGTGGGACGCCCGGACGATGCCTTAATGCCTAAAAGTTCAGATCCTGGTTAGACAAGCAATAAAGTAATGGAAAAGCAAATAGTAGAAGCAAAAACAATATATGATGAATGAGGAAATTATTTTGTGCAGTAACATGAAAAACGAGTTTGATCAGTCGTTTAAATTCAGGCAATGCTAGCTATACCAACGAGGTCCTCTTTATTAGCAAGGCTAGGTTGTGGTGCTGCTGTGGTTGTGCTACGCAACGCAAACAATTTGGGTAGCCACTAGCGAAAGCAAAGGAGTCCAGCTTTGTGACCACGCAAGGTTGAATATGGAGAATGACAGGTTTGAATGCGTGGCATACTATATCAGCCTTAGAGATTGCCTTATGAAATAGGTGATAAACATGTCTGACAAATGCGGGTGTTGAACTTAGTTATGCAGTGGGTAGTGGTTGTTATATCAGGTAGCTAAAGGTTAGCGAGCTTCATTAGTAAATAACCTAGCTGGCGAGCTAACGTTAGCAAAACATGGTTGGTGTTGGATGGTTTGCTGTTTACATATGGCAGATAGCATGCCCGTGGCTCTTGCACATATTGCTTTGGTGGGCGGTTTATATGTTTTTATTGTGGAGATGGGGGATGTATGTATTTATTATTAGCAGAGTAAATGAAACCAGCGAATCCACTGTAATAACATCTCGCCTCTGATTTCGCTGTCTGATGTACCCGAAATAGTTAATGTAGTTCCGCAGCCTCACTGACTGTGGCTGGCTAACGTTAGTTTACCTTGAATGTTAAGACGGCTAATGTGCGGGCTAACTTGGCCTACATCGGATTTCAGCTGGTGAGAACTTGTAGTGGCCGGTTTTGGTTCTAAATACAGCTTTCAGACGAGCAGTGAGGTGAAAATGAGCTGTATTTCTTTGAAACCGTAGCGGATAGATCAATGTCTTTTATTAAACCAACTGAACGTTAATGGCGGGGGCTATGTTAGTAGTTAGAACTAACGTTAGCTCAGGACTTAACTTAAGAAACGTCACTGTTTCCAAGTATAATTCATTAACATTAGCTAACTGGAATTAAACTTGGTGAAACGCTGTGACTTTTAGTCTGCTAAACCAAGCTCAATAGAAACATCGTTTGCAAGTTTTATAACGTTAAAGCGCTTTTGTTTTACTGCAGTTGATTAGTTATGTGGGGTGGCTATTTTTAACGTTACATGGCAAGAGTCAGGCCACATCAGAAACGTCACTGCTGTTTAGCAGGATGGTACACGTCTCCAAATGCTTTTCCGCTGTGATGGCAAACTAAACTGATACATTTCTTTGGATTGAGACGATGTTTGGCGGAATATGTGGATAGTAATGGACACCTTGTCAACAGTATAATTGAAAATAACAATGAAAGTAATATTGTAGGTCTTGACTCCGTTTGACTGCTGAGCTAACGTTGTGTTGTCATATACCTTTACTTTCCCTACAGGCCTTACATGAGAACCGAGAGGTCTTGATCCCATGCATCTGCTGTGGCGTTTGGCAATCTCATTGTGAGCATCATCCCACCTGTTCCTTTGGACTAGCCATTTGAATTTGGTGCACTTTCACCTCAGAGACCATGTACTGCCTGCAGTGGTTGCTCCCAGTCCTGCTCATTCCAAAACCTTTGAATCCAGCATTATGGTTCAACCACTCCATGTTCATGGGCTTCTATCTGCTCAGCTTCTTGTTGGAGAGGAAGCCGTGCACCATTTGTGCCTTAGTATTTCTGGCAGCCCTGTTTCTTATCTGCTACAGCTGCTGGGGAAACTGCTTTCTCTACCACTGCCAGGATTCTCCACTGCCAGACTCTGCACATGACCCCAGTATTGTTGGCACCTAGAGAGCAGTAGGTCACACTGCTCAACTGTAACATGGACCCTGGACAATCCTATCCAAAGCCTGGAACCAAGTCCCTGCCAGGAGTGAAGCAATGCTGAGAAATAGCACTGTCTGCCCATTATGTTATGACATCCCCCATCCCTTTCCTACACTTTCAACCCTTTTATTTCACTTATTAATCTCCTTCTGGGATCACGTCTGAAAACTGCATGGGTGACCTGTACGGTTCTTTTTTTTCCCCCAGTGGTTTAGAAAACATGCATTGGTACCTAAATTGTAAATGGAAAAATTCAAATGAATTCAACTGGGTCATCATCCTTACATACACCTGATTACACTGCTAGTCATGTACTTTACAAGGAAGCCTTAAGAGGTGTACGGAGAACATACAGGTACCATCACAGTTGGTGATCCTGTTTGTTAACCTGTTCTTCTGCTGGACATGAATATGAAAAAAGTTCCATGTATTATTTGAATATGTGCAAGATCAAGGGTGATCAAACTGTTTAGGAGTCTCAGAGACTGGTTGTGTTGATGGATCAGAAAGGACATTTTTGTACACATTGGGAAAAGCAGCCCAACTGGTTGAATGTTCATAATACCTGGGGGAGAAGGCAGCACAGAAATAACCTAGTGTAGGCTGAACAACAGATGTGACACGCCCCTTGTTTACGTCACCAAAGTTGTTAGGTTGAACAGTGCATTTTTTTCCCCTCTGCGCTGTTTTTATTCAACCTACCACCCTAGATGACCGGTTTGAAGAGCTTTTAGTGCTTCAAATAAATCCCCCAGCCCCTCCCCATATTTAGGTTAATGAGCTTTTCAGTTTAGTTTTGTACTCGTTCTCACTCAGTATTTCATCATTCTGGACAGAGCACCTATCAGAATGAGAATCGATCTTCTGCTGGTGTACTCCCACAGGCACAGCGACATGGGTGTTTTTGTTTGCCTTGTCTGCTTTTAGAGAAACTTTTTGACAATGAATCCAACAATACTTGTGAATTGTGTTGCGTGTGATTTGTCATAGCTTAAGAAAAATTTGTTTGCCATTAAATGAGATTAGAGTACATCTTTTGACCTGTTGTGACATTGTGTGGTGCAGTGCTGTTTTTTTTCTCTAAAGGATTGTTTGATCACCCCGTGCTGTGAAGTTAGTAGTGACGTTGTCTACTACAAAGTCTTCAGCTATTTTCTTTTTTGAAAACAGCTTTTAAATGTAGTGGATTGATATGGAAGCGCTTCATTATATGCATCTATGGTGCATGTCTACACTGAAATTGACTGTCCATGATATCATTACTGGTTTGCTGTGCAGTAGGATTTGAGGTGAATGCCTCAGGTTTTTTTTTTGTTTTTTTTTTTGTTTTTTTAATTAAATTTTTTTTTTTAAAGAAGCACTGGAAATAAATTTCCTCAAACTTTTACAAGTCCTCAGCTGTTTACATTAGCCACATACAGTTTTACTGTTCATCACTGTTCAGATTTGACCATTTGGATTTTATCTCTTGAAATCTAAATGATGCTTCAAGACCAAAAGTCATGAACAAAATGCAAGTGTGGAACAGAATTGTGACATTAATGACTAGGTAACTAGGTTTAATATGCTAGCAGTTGTATGGTGGTTGTTCATTTCCTCTGCCTGAATAATGAAGGTATTGGCTGTTATGCTTGAACAACTGTCAGTTAATGTGGATTGTCATGATGTGGATTTTGGCGAACCACCTCTCCTCATTTCTGGAGGAAGTAGACCCATAGAAATGCATGAACAAATACCGCTCGTGGAAACAGCTCCTGCCACAGTCATTGGCATCTCTGGTAAAGGTAACCAAAAACACATAAAAAGAGACATTATTCACTATTTATGGTCATGTCACAATGAAAGTGTGGATAAAATCCAACCTTGAGGAGATGTAAATTTACTCTGAGAATAGTGCATCAAATGCCAGTGTTTATCATAAATGCCATATATGCTATTGGCACATGGAATACTTACGTTTTGGTCTGGCAAAGAGATTTTGATATTAAATGGACAGGTAGGCTATTTGAAGGACTTCACAATACCATTCATTCACGTTCCCAGAGCCTTTGGAATTAAAATGGTCCCACAACACAGTGATGCATTGATTCTGTCTATGAATGCATGTACTTCCCAGGTTGTATTATTGCTTATTGTTTTCATTGTGAGACCATGATAAATTATGAAAAATGTGTTTTTCCTCTTGCCCTTTTAGTCTTGTTTACCAGGGAGGCCAATACTTGTCGAGGAATACCACAGAAATGCTTGGGTTCTAATTCTTACAGAACAGTGTTTACTGGTTGGTGTCATCCAGATGTGTCTGCGCCCATTGTTTTCTCAATTCTCATTTCTTTTCCATGAATATCACCGAACCATCATTAATAGCTG
The DNA here is from genome assembly GCA_015244755.2 of Tenualosa ilisha. Lineage (NCBI taxonomy): Eukaryota > Metazoa > Chordata > Actinopteri > Clupeiformes > Clupeidae > Tenualosa > Tenualosa ilisha. The sequence continues at coordinate 3,353,638 of PYXC01002417.1, forward strand.
ATTAACTATTGAGCAGATTTGGAAAAAAAAAAAAAACAAAGAAAACATCTGGAGTTGGTCCTGGCAGAGCTTTTAATTCATTTATTGTACATGGAACATCCTCTTTCTGTAAAAGAAGTCACCCTAAAAACAATCACAAAATTCCACCAAATTATATACATTTATTCTGTTGAATTTCTTGTGTACATATGTTAATACGGGTAAAATATAAAGCCTTTATTTATAAATATTTCTTTTTTTTTTTTAGTTTAATAATATACAAAGTGGGAACCTGTGGATAATGCATGTGTGTAATCATAGTAATAACTTCATTCAAAACCATCAAGGGTGGCGCATGCCATACCTTAATGAATAATAGTTCTCTGTTCAAAACCATGAAGGATGACACATGCCAACACCATATGCACCTTCCAGGTATTCTTCCAAGCACCATTTTTCCATGTGGAAGCACTTGCAAAATCTGAGTAAATCCTTGACCCAACTATGTGCATATTGAGCTTTGTACATACTGTGGAGCCATGGTTCATCAGCATCCCACATTCCATACATTAATCCACACATCCTTATATCTCTCTTTCTATAAAATTGTGATTTCCGTCTCCAGATTCTGGTAAGCATCATCCTGTAATTCTGAACAAATTTTCTCCATTTGCTGAAATGCAGAATATCCTTTCTTACCTGAAAAGGAAAAAAAGTGGTAAAACTTCATAGACCATAGCAGGTTCATTTGAATCCAATAAAAACAAAGAACTGGTATGACAAAGGTTTTATAATGAATGGTTGTACAGATTGGTGTTATCTGATTTCTTTTTCATATGAACATCTGCCATTCAGGGTAAATCACTACTGCTGTAGTACACTGAAATTCTGGCTTTATGAAAAGGTTAAAGGTTACCGAAAGATAGCACAGTCTCTTTAGCCGCATTCCGGAGGTCCTCGTCAGTCAAGCGACACAGTTCAGCCACCTGTTCTGCACTCTCAGTTGCCTAGGAAACATACATCACTGTTGGTAATCCCTGGTTGCTAAGGTGGTTATATTTAGCAGGGAGGTTTTGGTTCCTGTTAGGGTTTTGAAACCACTGCAGTTTTTTTTTTTCAGTTGTTATGAAAATAAGAAGGGGATGTGTAGTTTATATTACTTGTTTTTGATGTTTAGGCCAGACCAGTTTTGGGGATATCTGCCGTGTTCTTATAAAAACTGAACAATATCCATGAGTGACAAAATGCATCAATTAGGATAAGTAAACACTTGTGGATGTACAGAATATAGTATTATCTATTATCTAATAATCTAGTATCTGTGATCCTCCTCAGAATTACTGTAATTATCTGTTTGTTAAACATATTGATACAGTATGTATGTGTTATGCATACACACCACAAACATACATACCTGAGGATGAACCTTGACATACTGCCTGTGAAGCCTTATAAAAAGGCAAAGCTATTGTTTTGGCCCCTGTCAAACTAGTTCCATCCATCTCCCATGTCTCTCCTACACTGTTGCTTTCAGAATGTTTGTCTCCAAAAGTGAGTTATACAGTGATATAGTGATGTATTGTTTGTTGGGTTTTGAGGCCGTGAGCATCACTTGACTGGGCATGAGCCTTTCACAGCTGAGCTGAGCTAGTTTCAATAATCCCTCCTAACAGCTGCTGCTTACCTTCAGACACTTCAGAGCTAGGCAGGCTGCCCTTTGCACTCGTATGTCACTGTCCTTCAGGACTTCGGTATAATAAACCACTGCCTAGAAAGAAGGGTAACGTTTAATAAGTTGCCCATACAACACAAGTACAGCTACATTCGAAGACTTCATTCTTGTTTTTGAAGTATGCAGGCATATTTTGGACTTTTACTGCCTTTAAACCGATAGGTCAGCAGAGATATGACTGGGTGAGAGATGGGGAAGGATTGTGAAATGACCTTGGACTGGAATCAAACCCAGGTCTTTGGGTTTATGGTATGGACACCTTAGCCAATAAGCACAATAGTCTCCCGAGAGACTATTCTAACCTGTTCTTTTCATTTTTTAAAACATGTCAAATGCATCTATTCAACTCATTTAAAGGCAACAATTGCTCTGATAACAAAGATGTGTGGAGTACCCATTAGTTTGAGTATAGGTGAGCAGTCCTAGACAAAAAGACACAGAATCAGACACAGAACTTGTTCAGGTTCAAATAAGCTGTAGTGATGTGTTCTTACTTTTGCCCTTAAGGCTTTGAAGCTACACATTCTGCTGAGACAGGAGGCTGCGGCCTGGGCGACCTTGTGGTTGGAGTCTGTCTGCAGCCCTGCCACAAGTCGCAGGGTACGGCCCAGAGGCTGCAGCTCAGCGATGCGTCTCCCCCGTATCTTCTTCAGAGCCCTCCTCCTCTTTGGGCTCTCCAGAGCTGACTGCAGGTACACTGGACAAAAGAGACAAAACTCATTAAAGGTGTCCTGCAATACATCTATATGGTATTTTATAATTGTTCTCTGAGGTCTCCAAAGATGGTATGTAACTTTAATTTGCTTGAAAATGAGACTTTAACAATGCTATATGCAACCTATTCAAAAAGCCCTAGCCCATCAACTTGTTGGATTGGCCTGATTTCTCTGTTTATTTCTTTTTATTGGCTATTGCAGACAGTGAAGCTAGTATTACATTTTCACATGCACCATATAACTCACACTCATGTAGGCCTATCATATTATAAAAAAGCAATGGGTAAACGGTTTTGTGTGGCAGGGCACCTTGAATGCAGTGTTTACATCATGTCTTCTGACACAAGTTAAAGAGAATAGTGTTTAATAATGTGACTAATGCACTGTTTGTTATTTATGTCAGAATGAGAATATAGGGAAATATAACCAAGGTTCTGACTGACAAAACTGCAAAACAAGTTGTAGTTTGCGACTTCTTCTTCAGATGTCCTATGTAGAACTGAACTGATTTATTGATAGAACTGATTTATTTAATTTTTTTTCCCCTGATGTTTCTATTTTTAAATCAGTGATATGAAAGTGTGTAGAAGAAAAAGAAAGGAAGAAGAAGAAAAAGAGGAGAATTTGAAACTATGATGCACAACCTTTTACTGGCCTCTTGTTTTAAGATAATCCTCCAGAAAACATTGTTTAATGTAATCCACTACTGATGTTTGTACTGGCTGTAAGTGGCCTACCTTCTTTTGAAAGGCGAGAGATGTGCTCTCCGAAGTCAGTGAGAACCCATCTGTTGAGGTAAGTAAAGAACTGGAAGACAGTGACTCGGTCGGTGTTGCACAGGATAGTGGGAACCATTCTACAACTGGCCTGGATCTGTTGTAGCAGCTGTGTAAACACTGCAGACACCAAATCAGAACTTTAGCTCCGCATTCCTGACTGATGAAGTGTGACATTTTAATCTCAGTCATTTTTTTATTATTCAAAGGAATTGAAAATAAAATAAAGACATAATGGTAAACAACATACAGGGGCTTATGGTGGATAACCAACATTTTCCATGAAATATGAAACTTACTGATTATATACAGATATACAGATTATAGCAGACACTTATTACCAAAGTACCATTTTAGAAATATTACAAGCTAAAGGGCTATACCTGCATCTGACTGGCCCGGCTGCTTGGCCTTGACTTTGTGAATGAACCTCTTCCTGAGGCTCCTGGTGAAGTTGTCAGCGAGGCAGCAGAACGGTTCCTCTTGGCTGGAGCACTCCTCCCACAAAGCCTGCAGACTCCTCTGCTTCTGGGCGCCGGCAGGAAGGACTAGGAAGAGATGAGTGCACAATCACGCAGCAGCAGTGGTGATGAGCATTCCATCAGCACGTGAGAATCACAGGAATGACTGGTGAGAATGCATTTTTTAACACCACAACACAAACATATGGTGAGATAGCAGACAGATGAGATAAGAAAGAGGCGGAAGCCTGTCAGTATTTTTAATTAATGCCACAGAGGACACACTAATGACTTATGAAAGTTATTATATTGTTATTATATAAATATTAAATATTTTCATTTTAGTACTACACCTCTGAGTAGATGGATTTAATACAGAATGTAACGAAGAAGTCATTTTCGATTCAACTCGTTGTTGTAACAGTTACATGATGATTTTCTTCATTTCTATGTACAGTCAAATAAGTAATTGAGAATAATAGAAATAAAAGAATATCTATATATTTCCATGTATCTCTAAAGACTTTCTTTTCATTGCTGTGGGTTTGAAATGCAGAGCTTGAGAAAAGTCACAGTGGAATGTCATGTTTATACTTACCATCTTGTACTGAGAAGTCATCTATCTTCCCGAGGGACAGCTTGCCGATTTTTTCAAGCACCTCGAGTTGCCTTGATAGCTCCTCCAGAATGTCCTTGCGCACAAGGTCAGAATCAGAACTCCTCAGTGCCTACGAGGACACGAGCCGAGATCTCAGTGTGAAAGCAATGCAGTGTGCTCCACTAGACACGCGGTTAAAAATGGACCTCAAAAACATCACTGAAATGGACTCTATTACACTGAGCTCATGACATCTCAAATTGAACTTAGCTTTTTCTCAGACAAAATTTGCTCTTAAGGTGATGGAATAAAAATGATTTGTGATATATGTGGGATGCTCCATCTGTTGTGGCCATTATGAAAGAGAGAGAGAGAAACAGTCACCCTCAGTAGTACAGCACAGATGCTCAGATGCGTCTCCAGGCTCTGGTCTAGACTGAAGCTGCTTGTGCTCAGTGGGACGCTGTCTCCGCTCTCTGGCTCCATCTGTGGGGGGTCTACTTCTGACAAGAGCCCCAGGCTCCGCAGCGTACTCTCCTTAAATGAACTGATTCTGCGGCGACAGGGGGGAAGGGAGACACTTTTTGTGAGATTGCTTTTAATTTAAGATTTTAATGAGCACAAACCCAGCCTGACCTGCATTAGACAGCTCATTTGCTTTTTTGCCACATGTATGGGCTTTTATCTCACGTTTTCTCATAGACCTCTGCTAATCGTCTTACACATAGTATGACGAATTAACCCAAGTGTTTCATCTAAGGTAGAGCACAAGTGGTCTTGACAGGACCTTGAAGTAGGTCATTCACTCAGATACTGTGTTTCAATTCACCTCCACTAGAGGGGGCTGCAGTAGGTCTATTGATCTTGCAGCGAACCACTTGACCTACCCTCAGAGAATACTGGAGACATTGCTTTGGCATGACTGCACGCCTGAAAGGAAATGTTACGAGTTTCAGCCCTGTAAAAGCACTCCAGTGTGCACTATAGTATTGCTGTCCTTCACCCATATCTGTGTAAATGGGACTTCATATAGTCAAACTCACAGACTCAGATTTCCAGCCACCCTTTTCTCCCTGCCTGACTGCATGGTGCCACATTCACACACAGCAGATAGAGTGATCACAATATAAAGCTTTTGTGTAATAACACATATGTCAGATGTGTCACAGCGCTGTCATCTCACAATAGAAATAATACTACATAATAGGGACCATAAAATTGAGTGTTGTTTTCTACCGGTGTCTGTCACTCTTACAGTTAGGGAATTAAGTAATATCATATAATAAAAAGTGATATAATGGTGACCCTATTGCTCAGAGAAAATAATAAAAAAACATTCACTGTAAGGTATACAGTGTCATATTTAAGCTAGCTACAAAGACCTGGGTAGACTAAAGAATATACCGTCACCCACCCTGTGTCCCTAAGCCGAACACTGCCCATGCAAGAGATGTCGTCTGCGTTAAAGTCGGTGGACAAGAAATCAAAGCTGCCCAGGACTTCCTCAACGGCCAGTGTTTCAGTGGAGGAAGTCTTGAACATACTGAGATCCCTCTGTGGAGTGGCACAAAACAACAGATTTGAATGAAAAAAAAAACCACAGCACAGAAAAATAAATACAAAAAAACCCCACTTCAGTTGCATTCTTTTGTTCTTTGCCTCAACCAACAGACAAACTCTTTGAAGTTACTGCAAAACGAGTAAAGCGATACATAAAATACATACCATTAGCATTTCTTTTTTTTTTTTTTTGCTCCTTACAGTTTTTGCTATGCTATACCCTGACAGACAACAGATGGTAGTCACGTGGATTTTCACCAATTATCTCAGCCACAAAGTATGTAATACATCTGGTATTTTTTACACACACAAATGTGCCTACTCTTTGTATATGACCATACACATACCAGTCAGCCACTTCAAAGGCTGGAGAAAAGACAGTGAAGAGAGAGACACAACCAGGTCACCAGAGATACACAACCGGGTCATGGCTATGCACTCACTTTTAAAAGACTGTGAAAGTGTTGGCAATGCTTCTCCAAGTCTTTCAGCTGTGTCTCCGTGCATCCTTCCTCTTCCAGGGCAGTAGAGAGGGCGGCCA